>BGZK01000063.1:0-600000 GCA_005406025.1 Eumeta japonica | reverse complement strand
GCGAGTTAAATAATTTACTAACTATTTCAGTGCTTTTTCTTCGCCTTCACTTCACGAACTTCCGCTTCAAAAGAAGTGCAATAACAGATCCGTCACCGTTCTGCTTTGGTTCAATGGTAATTTCTGCTATGATTAGAGATTGAACCCATTATCTTTTAAATCGACAGCAATGCGATAATAGTTCGAACTCTATTGTAAAGACCAAAGATTCACGTATTCAAAATGAGTATTTTCATTTTAAATTAATATATTTATTGATCGGTTCGTCAATTAAAATCAATAGTAACAATCCACTTTTCTATCACTATTGAAACTCGTGCCCCCGAGCATCAGCCCTCGTCCCCTCTCTCCGTTCTTCTCTCTAGTCCCTACTCATTTGTTCTCCGCGAGTTCGGATACGAATATTCTATTCTACTCTAATTTTAAATTGAATGCGAACCCGGGAACTTTCATCTGCAAGCACGAAAGTCAGATACCTCAGATGCCACCTATTCTACTATCCCAAATTTATATAATTATAAATATTAAAATTTATAAACCGAATGCATGAAAATCAGTAGATGCATGCATGATATGTAAATTCAAACATAAAAGTTTTGTAGATATACAGTACAACGGGAATGTTTTGTGAATACAAAGTATGTTTTTTCATTTATTTTTCTTTAAATTAAGTTTCGTAACGAATTTTCACGGACCGAGCAGGCAAGGCTTTATTTTACAAGCTTTTATTTCATATTACGTGTTTGTTAGTTTAGGTTACATTTTGTGAGTCCATTTTACCCCATTTTCCGTTCCGCGATTAAAAGGGAATTTTATACATACACATGAAACTCGGTGGCGATACGTAAGGACGGCACAAACAGACTGATTTTGCGATAGAACTCCTGAGTGTACAAAAGGAGTTTTTAACGCTCAGTTAGCAATATATCGAATTTGACCTCGTTCTACTTAATTTTATGGATCCATTACAGGATAGGTAGATGTTTAGAAATGGAGACAAAGGATTGTATGACAGTTTTCAAAGTCGTTCATTTTTTCAGCCAAATAATGCCAACCTAGTTCTGAAAATCAATTCTTATATCTATATTATATTATTTCATTCCGTATTAATTTCAGCTTCAAACTGAGTCGTTAATTACTTTTATTTTAGTGCGCGACACATCGCGGATGTGTGATAATTATATGCGGAATAAAATACAATGGGTATCCCAAAACAACATCAAGAAGTATCAAACTCTGTGTGGCCACACCATCACTGCGCTGATTCCACTTTAATTTTTCTTCTGCTAAATCCCAACTTTCTCTATCGTATATAAGCCTATTCTATCAGTATCAGATCAGTATCCTGTTATGGATAGATGAACGCGCTTATCGTGAGACAACTTTACTATTCATAACAGCAAGGCCCCATATCCTGCATTCACTCACCTTTCAATATCTTTATCATGTTTAACGGCATTTGTAAACAGACTACCCAAGTATACAAACTCTTCCACTTGTATGAAACTCTATCCTTATCTCATTTAGTCGGGATTTCGCTTCTTTTAAAATCATGACCTTAGTTTTGCTGACATTTACTGTTGTACGACTTTTCTTAACGGAGTGCGAGTTTCTTGCCTGAAACTCGCACTCCAACTGCATAAAGGTTACTTGGTCGTTGGCGAAAAGGAGGTGTACAAAGAAGATATAAAAGAGATAACAAACGGCTCATTCATTCTTAGTTTACACTTATTCTCTTTCAAATAGGACAGACAGATATCCTTGAACAGGTGATGCTACACATTTCGGTCGGATGTCAAACCAATCAATATATGTCCCATTTATTCTGACTCAAGAGCTGCATGTACATATTTATTAACGTATGTGGGTACTATAGTAATTTATTAATAAAGTATTCATAACATTTGATGAAATTTTGTGTCAAAGATAGTAATTTTACATGTTTTTAAACATTGGAGCAGTCATTATATGTATTATATCAATAATCGTTGCAAAGGCTAAGCAATATTTCTCATAGTATCTCATGTACATTTTAAATCTCTATTTATTATTATGTTTCAAAATATTCGTTGAATTATAAAATAAATTAAACGAACAAATATATATTAATTCATTGCCTTTCAGTTAGCAATCAACATCTACAAAACACACAACAACAACAATAACCAAATGTAACTAGTCGAATGGTAACATAAAACTAAATATCAGTTTTTATTCTTAATGCAAATGTACAATTTTCATTTAAAATATGAGGTTTTTTACTTTAAAAATGTACTACAGACAGATGTAACAAAATAAAAAGCATAAATGCGGTGCATTTGAACACCATATCAACCACTGGATAATAATTCCCTCAAAATTACAGTTTGTCTACCGTAATTACGGTATAATTGGAGACAATGCATCCCCATAATCAAAGGTAATGCTACTGGACAGTACAAACTATCTGTTGCGACCTTTGATACTTTTTTTTTAATGTAACAACCACCTTATTTGTAATGTGAAAATTTTGTGTAAAAGCGAGCCCATAGCAAATCTCAGAGATATACAAAACTGAAATTCTTATATAATATGATTCAGCTAGTGCAAGAAAAAAATCACACATACTACAAACGTGCTACCTTAACACACTAACAAAGCACCTGTAAATTTTCCCCATGTGCCGTCACCCGGTTATCAATTCAAGAACTATTTCGAGGGACGTCGAAGAATTTCGCCTCTCAGGTCATCAAAGGAGAATTCGAGTTTGCGCATCAAAGCGTTGAGATATCAGCTTCCCGTTCGGCGGGTAGCGTTTTGACAAAGTCATTGTTCGTTTAATACGAGCGGAGGTAATTGCGGCGCGGGGCGCGTCACTAACTAAGCTACTTTGGCGAGCTCAAAGAAGCGTGCCCCAGTCAGCACGTGTCGCTCTGACAGCCGGATTATACGTAACTTTATTACGCTACTAGAGGTGGCTTTATTTGGGACATAATTCTTCTAGCGTGTTTCAACGTAGAGAATACATTGAATCATATTGTCGTAATCGACATTGCGACGTCTCCTGTTACATTTATATCTTTATTCTTTTTTTTTTTGTTTAAGATAATCGAAGTATCAAATTATTGCTCTCAAATATTTTGATATTTTGTATTTGTCTTTAGTACAAATTGCATATTATAATTAGATTTATCTATTTTTGATTTTTTAACATTATAAAGGTTTAAAATCAATTTCAATGTAAATACATATTATACTATTTTATTATTCTACTTCATACTCAATCATCAAAATCAATAATTTTTATCATAAGCGACTGCTCCCAAAGTTGGATTGACAATGATCGGACTTAAAATGGCTTTCCACAATAGATTTATGGGGAAAATAAGAATATAATTGATATCCAATCATTGTTCATGGGAATGAAATGCCATCATTTGTTAATTATATACGTGAATGCCGCCTCTATCCGTTATTATGTCCAATTTTTCCATATTACGCCCTCCTCTCGTGCGACTATACGCAGAAGGTATTATGTCTCGCAATGATGAGATAAATGTTCATATTTTATAGGTTCGCGGCCCCGACATGTGGTTACGTGCTCGACGGGCAATTCCCCTCGATGCCTTTCGCAAGACACTTCGTAATTCCCTTTTTAAGGGGGTTGGCAGGTCTAAGTATGGTGGCGGATCGACGACATGATATACAGTAGTTTTTAAGGAGTTACGAGCCTCTTCTGTTTATATAAATCTGTCGCTTGCAGATAGATGGTGATTGTAAAAATAAATGTTGAATTTTACAATAAATTAGTGTTATTTTGTGTATGGGTATTTCGAGTAATTTTTGAATAGATTACGTTTTTGACTCCGCTTAAGTTAAAGTCGTTACTTGAGACGAACCATGAAAAGTGTATCAGATTCTGTTTGCTTTGATATGTGAGTTAGATAATGGTAATATCAGGTAAGTGTAAAGAATTTTATTTAATAAATAGTGACGCATTTTGGCATGACTCTTAAGATTTGATCTCGCATGTTTAGGGGGCCGTTCATTAATTACGTAAGGGTCCTAAGGGGAAGGGGGGTTCTCAAAATCTTTACACGTCTTTGTATTTTAAGGCCATTCTTAGGTAATATTTTATAAGACGAAAAAGGCGACTTCTTACGTAGAGTGATGAATACTTGAAAGCTAAGCTTTGAGGAAAACAACTTCGACATCTAGTCTTTCATTTTTAATGCACTTACAATTTTATTAATATATCTTTTTATTTTGTAAATTTTTATTACTTACTAAGTTTTCATAAATATAAATTGAAGCTTATAAATTAAATTTATACTGCGTTCTATTCGTATACTAATATGACTTTAATTATTTGAAAGAAAAAATATTATCACGCAATAATAGCAACAAATGATTAGTCACAATCTCGTATCATTTTACTCAAACTACCATTATTTCACAAGTATGAAAATCTCGCGGGATTTTTATGCTGCTCCGATAATTGTGCCTTCAGCCTCCCTCTTTTTTGACGTCTGTTAAATTATAAACCTTCTTTGAGATTATTTCAATTCCAATACCTCCTATTTTTGTTTGACTAATTTTTTTTCTTACTTCACAATTATTTGAAAACTTACTTTTAATTATATTCAGATAGAGAGTCTAGGGAACTATTTGATAATTATACAACCGTTCTTTAAATCTAATAATAATATAACGGTATAACCAAAAATGTGTTTTAAAAATTGAAATTTTCATTTATCATCATATAAATCAAGAGTGTTAATGCAATTGATCTTTTTCTAAAACCAAATACTGTTTTTATATTGCATTTTTTTATAAATGGTTAATATATATATATATGTATATTAAAATATAAATTGGTACCCTGGTTTTAACGGCAAGTTTTAAAATGTAAATTTAATAGAAAAACTACAAATCCATTTTTTTCTTGGGTTTTAACGAATTTTCTGTCAATTTGTAAGAGTGTGTGTTTAGGGATATACGTGTGTATTGATTTGAGAAATGTAACTTTGAAAACAATTCTAAAATTCACAAAAATATATGTCTGTGCATAAACAGCAGCCGACCTCTGTTCATTAATTAAAGTAGGGGCGGTAGACACACCAGTAGAATAAAACCATTTTATCTGATAGAAAAGAGTCTTGATAGATCTGTCATCTAATAACGATGTAGCAGCAACATGTCTAAGACTTGAAATTGAAGTATTTCTCTCTATTATTATTTATGATTTAAAAAATATGTTTTTGTATGGTATTACTGAGGTAAAAAGTCGGTAACGAATTAAAACATTAATAATTCGATACCGATAGTCTATTTTTGATGCCGATACTGGCGAGATATTTACTCTAGCTATACTGAAATTTTTGTTTTTTTTTTAAATGTCTGTTCTCTTAAATATTGCATTTTTTTAAAATCTTCATCTTTCATAACGGTTAAAAATTTTATCCTTTTATTGCTCTAAGTCACAGTCCACCCTCTAGTTGCATGAGTTAGTTTGTAAAATCAAAAAAATATTTATTCATGTAACAAGAAATTAAAAATTTTCAGAATTTTTTCCTTTGCTTGTACCACAGGACCTTTATTTTTGCCAAATTTCATGGTTCTAGGTCGATGGAAAGTACTCTATAAGTTTTAATTTACTTGCGAGTTTCAAAATACAAGGCATAAATGGCCGTACTTTAGCCGTATTTTTTATTACGTTGATTCAAATTATTGAAAGCATTAAATAATTATACTAAATCCTTTTTATACTAAAATTAAAATAATTACAGTGTAAAAATATACCTAATTACATAATATGAAGACGGTATTACTACAGGCTTGCCATTTGGAAAATTTATATGAAATATTTGTAAAGTTTATATGATTATATTGCACCCGATATAATGGTTTTTTGTTATTTTGCGCATAAATTGGCATTTTTGTGCCGACGCTATAATAACAGTAAGCACCTTTTGTTACGCCAGTCCGACTCATGCTCGACTTAATTTTCGGGAGGTTATTGGACTAGAAACGAATCACTTGTTTTAATAAGGGTGACAATATCCCCGAACGGACTCAATACTCATCGGAATACCGCGCCACAAAGGTTAAACATTAGAAAATGTAGGGAAGTGAGCGAAATGGGGCTTCGCCGCGCCGCCTATTAATATTTCATGGAATTGTTTTTTGGGTGGCAGAGCTGTGGCGGTCGTCTCCTGAAACATGGACACGATTTTAATATTTCACTCTTACTTTTCCAGATTAAAAAATAATTGAAAAGAAGGACCTCCCGCCTGTTGTAATTTCGGAAGGAGGTATCTTCATTAGGATCGGCATTAAGTTTATAAGGAAACTTTTAATTTCTTTTTGGCTACGAAATTAGAGATATTGTCTAGTACAATAAGAAGTTAGGAAGAGTTTTTTTTTTCTTATTTATAAAGAAAAGTTGTATTGTTAATAGCCGGGTGGTTTAGAGCGTTGCTTTTGTACGGGAAGCTACCGCGTTCGAATTCTAATTCTGACTACAGGCGAAGTGAGCAATGAATTTTCAATTTAAGTTAAAGTTAAGTTAGTTCGTTGCTTAAAGAGCTTCAGATTTAAGGTACTCTATCTGAAATAAAAAAATATATTATTATTAATTACAATAAGGTTTGACAGTGAAGTATTAAAAATTTGCCATAACATTTATCTTGAATGGTAGACAAATTATAATGAGCTATACGTATTTATATGATATCTATATTAAGATTCGTAGAATGCGAAGTTTTAATATATACAATATGGGACGCTCCAAAAAAAATTTGAAACATTCTTGTAATTGAATTGCAGTAATTTTTAAATTTCATATAGGTGCAATTTATTGACGTAGAAATGTTCATATTCAATTTCTATTAATTACAAAAACATCGTACCATGTAGGAATCTATAGTCTCTGCCTACCCTTCTGAGAAGTAGGCGTGAGAAACAGAAAAACATATATCCAAATGAGTAGCGTAAATAATTTGCTTGTTTTTTTGTATGAATGCGGTAATGGAACAGCGAGATTTGAACTAACTACTGACACTAAACTTAATCGGTCTATACGAGTTCCAAATTACATTTCTTTCATTTGTTTTTTTTTTTTTTAACATAAACATTATTAGAGTTGCAAGTTTTCACGCCTCTTACCACTTCATTGAACGAAGGACCGAGTGGTTGTTTTCGAATTAGAAGGTAATGAGTTTGATCTGTAGTGTGTGATATGCGATCTTTGACCATAGGGCTGACTTGTGGTCAGCCACAGGTGCATAAATAGATCAATTTTTCACTTATGTCGGAATAAAACCACTCCATGAATTAGATGACAGCGGCTGTTGACAGCCCTAAAACTCCATTGCACCGGCGTGGATGGGCTAAGGTTCTCGAAGGCTATCTACCTAAAGTAAGATTGAGCAAGGGCATACCCTACAGTGGGTTAGTATTAACCTATCGTTGCAAAGAAACACTTCCATAAAATGCATATAGAAAAGAGTTAGTCTCAAATCACAGTTCTCATTTAATAGATTACCAATAAATAATAAAAATCAGCAATGCCAGTAATTATTTAGATATAAGCAAATATATTTCATATTATATCCCACTATAAATACACAAAATTAACAATAAATGTAGAAGTGTTACAATAGCTTTATTATTGTTAAACTTATATACTTAAATTAAGACACATAACTGTTTCTATCTCCATAGACTATAATAGGGTATATAGATCTATCGCTTACTCTGATATTCTAATCAATCAACTTTCATCCTAGGTTCAGTTAACTAAAATATACATATTCTCCATGCGACGTATATTCATAAAATAGACAGACAGACGCAAAATGTTAAAATTTATAATATGAATTTGAGTGTAATGTTATATGTAGAAATAACTCATTTTTTTCGATATAGGTACCATAGCGACTATTTTGAGTGGGAAGATATAAATAAATACATAATACAATGTAAATATATAATTTAACTAAATATAAAGGCGGAGAAGCAAAAATATTAATACAGTATTTTTGTCAAAAATATTTATAGCGTAATCTTCTACCTCATATTATTATGGTACAGCAAGTACTAAAATCTGTGTGGAAGGTTTTACACATTTCAGAGTTCAACAGACCGGACCGTTCGTAGTAAAAGTGCTTTTTGTCTTTTATATTTTTTTTATGTATATGAAAAGTGGCTTGGATACTGCACTATATAAAGGCGCACTAATTAAATTTGTGCATTATGATCGATTCTGTGAAAATATTGTATTACATATTTTCATTTCAGCAGTTTTATTATTCCTAAGTCAAAATCTGTAAATGTAAACTCAATTCTCAAAACATAATTTGATAAGAAAGACGATTTGATTTTTTGTTTTATTCTTAAGAGGTTATAAAATATAAAAAATTGAGATATTTCAGGGCAGCTTTTATAATAAGAATTTAAATACAAATATTACTAAGATAGCCTTAAAGTTATCTAGTAATTTAACGTAGGTATTTTATAGTGGAACATATAAAAAAAAATGGATACTATAATTGTAGAAAAAAAAAGTACTAATTTATTGAATCAGCGCACATTAGCGGGACCATACATCAAAACGTAATCACAATTAAAATTTGATTTAAGCCTCAAGTTCCTAACAAGGAACACGAGTGTAACGGTGAAATTACTAGCTAAAGCCGCACATGCGTTATCTTGTAGCTCAATGTGTTAACTTTGAGGGTAGCTCAGAGCGATTTGGGACGTAGGCTTACGTAGAAGTTTTCGGTGAAGCAGTCGATACATTGATAGCGTTATAAATAATTTGAATTTTAGGTATGTCATGATGCAGACTTCCAGGTGTCAATTACGCCTGGAAGAGGACCTGAAGTTTTTAGAATACAGGGTTTTCTGATATTATAATGGAACAATTCGAAACTGTTTTCAGATGGGTTTAACGAATGAGGACCAAACAACAAAACGACTGTCGTTCGGTAAAATAAAACCAAAATAACATTAAGTTTTAAAAATATTTAAACAGATGAATATAAAGATATTTAGAAAGACGAGATTAATACCATCTATCAGTACCAATGTTAGATAGATTTTATGTATAACAAGTCTGCTTTATCGGTGTGGCAATTAGATATCTTCTTCCTGATGAAAGAAGTAGACGTCTATTGTTACAAATAGACCAGCATGAGTTCTCAGTGTCTGATTATGATTTGAGATGATGTCAGAAACGTTGAAGACAGAGAGATGACATCTGCTAAACCGATATTTTCAAAATGTACCACTATTCGTACCCGAGGTAAAAGGAAAACCTTTTTACATAAGCTGTATTGTCTCACATGGCCAGTAACATCGTAATTGTGGCGGACTTATAATCTCATTGTAGGGCAACTTATGCAATCTTTTTATTTCGGACAGAAGGGTCTAGTCCTTAAGCTCTTCATGTTAGACCAATGCGAGTCGGAGCTGCTACGATCATTGTCAATAATGCAATCGATAATATCTGGAGTCCTCCGCTAAGCGTGCTCTCCGAAGCACAACGTAAATGATTTGCTTTGACTTAAGTTGAAAACTCTCGATAAATATGCCTATAAACGAGATTTGAACCGCCCAATTAAGAAGCTATTTTCTAATTAGTAGGTACATCTGATTGACCCTCGAATTCCACCGAATACTTAACTTCCAAAAATAATATTTAATTATTCATAGTTCTAGTAAATATAAAGTTTTGCATAGACATACTAGCACACCGTGCTAAATATTTTAATGATTAAGGCTTTTCCCTTAAATACCCATCATATACAGAACCTTTGACGTGCACATCCAAAACGCACTTTTCTCTTTTTGTCCACCCGGCGCTCAGAAGGCCGGCCGCTCGGCGCGACGAGCCCGTCCGACCCCTAAACAAACCCGTAATATTATAATTTCATTATGCGAAACGCAAACAACGGCCGCCGAACCGAACGCTCGCTGATACCTAGAGGGGATGGAATTATACCTTTTGATTTGTTGCCTTTCATTACAAAAAAAAAAAACTCCGTGAAATATAACTCGTCGACTCACGCGCACAATGCTTTTATTGTGTTAGAGAGAATCGTTTAGCATTGTTGCGCGAGCACAATATTGAGTTGTTACTCTGGTTATTTCGTTTCGTATAGGGCACCTATTCTGCGGAGGTTTAATGATAGAGCTCTGCTGCCCCCCCTCTGCGTTGTGTTCGGGGATTTTTTTTTGGAGTGCTCGAACTGTGTGGTCCATTATTTTGTTTTTTTTTTCGTTTTGTTTCAGAGTAAGTACGTGATATGGGCATCTGAACTGGTGGTGTTCATTTACGGTAAAAAATTTGTTACTGTTTTTGTGAATTTGTTTTAATTGTAAGATTGAAACTGACTGTGAGACGAACATGTGATACAAGTGTAAAAGGCGAAAAGACGCATTTAGTTTTAGTATTCCAAATTTAAAATAAGGCAGTGGACAGTTATAGTGAAATATTACAAGAAATGATACTTGTAGAAAATTGTCATTTTTGTAATCTTTTGATGAAACGGCGGTGCTCGAGGTAATCGATAATATTTAGAGATTCCATTGCTATTAAAAATATGTACAGCTTAGCATACGCTCGCATCTTTAAATTGGCGTGTGGGTCTTAGTTTGCATCTGGATTAAAGTGCGCTCTCTGGCTTCAAAACAATTATAGAAAAGGATGCATAGGAATCTACGTGAACTATCTGTTTGAGACCCAACCAAAGAATAAAGTATTTGCGCTGATCACCCTATTATAAAGAGAGCGAACCGTACGTATACGTATACAAATGTAAACTCGTTTCTCACAATTTATTGGTATTCTTTAATTATTAAGGGCTTTATAAATACATACTTATTTTAGTACTTGTACCAAAAAAAATGTAGTTCATAAGTAGAAATTATGATATAATTAGCTTCCATTGACGGCTTCGCTCGTGTACAAGTGTAATGACTTCTTTCGTCCTTTAGGTAAATTGATCTTACCACTAATCACATTTTCGGTCCCGGCCACGCGGTTCTGATTGCGGGTACGATCCATTTCAATTCCGGTTTCCTTTATTTCGGTCCCAGTCTCACTCTTGGTTTTGATTCTAATCCAATGCTCAATTGTACCGTCCATTCCAGTCACGTTTTTGATTCTGATCCCGGGCCCCACACTCGATTTTGACACTGAACCGGTTTTCAATTTCTCTGTTTTCTTTTCGATATTTTCCAAAACTATTTTGAGTGCACTGTCGAGTTTTAGTCCTCACTTGGAAAACTTCTTCAAATATCATTTTTAAGCTCGGTTTTCTTCTCTCATCGAGATTATATCCATATACGTTAATTGAACGCTTTAAAACAACCTATTTAAGACGACTATTTTACTACCTTTTTGTTTTTAGTATGTTCAATAGGTTTAATATAATTTTTCTTCTAGATATTAAAGGACGCTTTTGACGCCCATTACATATAGTACTAATTCTGATATTAAGCAATGAATATCGCTATATTTGTATTCTAATACAGGTTTCGTAACATAACTGTAACATAAAACAGATAATGTGACCAAATTAATATATTCGGCCGGGGATAAAGTTTTTTTGTATTCTATAAATAAAAATTTAAACTAAAATCTCTTTGGTTGTGCTGTTTGTATCTGGTTAGTTTTGACACCATTAAATAGAAGACATTTTAAAAAGGTGAATACAAAAAATCAAAACGTTGTCTCGCCACTTGTCTATTATTTTTCTGTCCACAAAAATGTGTGAATCTAACATATAAATTTGATATATTTTGAAGCTTTATCGGCAAAGGGTGGCGCAACTGGTTCAAGCGTTTTAACTTCGGTAATTTTAATGTAAAAGATGAACCTCGCTCTGGTCGACCTGTTACCAATAAATTCAATGCCACTTTGGAAAAAGTAGAGCAAGATCGGCATAATTAATTCTTGTGCTATAGCTGAAGAGCTGAGGATTGACTACAGATTTGACCCATTTAAAAAAAGTTGGATGTACAAAAAAGCTCGATAGTTGGGTCCTACAAGAGCTCACTGAAAGAAATTTAATAGATCCTGTATTCATTTGCGATTCTCTATTGAAACGTAATAAAACTAAACCGTTTTTGTAAAGATTGGTCACCTAAGACAAGAACGTGTGAAAAAGATCGTGGCTAAAAAGCAAGCAAGCTCGCAATAAGTTATAAGATTATAGCAAAACCCGGACCAAATTGCAAAAAGTTGATGCTATGTGTATGATGGGATTGGAAGAGCATTATTTATTATGAGCTTTTACCGCTGAGCAAAACCATTAACTCAGATCTCTACTGCCAACAGCTGATGAGACTCAAGAAAGAACTTGAGAAAATACGGTCAAAATTGATCAATAGAGGTTGTGCTTTTTTATCACGATACCGCCAGACCACAAACATTTTTAGCCACTCAGCAAATATTGAGTGAGTTTGGTTGGGAAGTGTTAATACATCCACCATATAGCTCTAACCTTGCACCCCTAAATTTGCACTTGTTTCGATCTATTCAGAATTCTTTAAGTAGTGTTATAGGATAAAAATTACCTTGAACTTGTGTATGAAATACGAAAAACCTTTTTCCCCGACATATTGCTTGAAACGTAGACTCTCGAATAAAAAGCATCCTGAAATGTGGACCGACTATAACTCTGGACAACGACACCGGCTCTTTGTCCCTCGTGTGCATAAAGCGGGCAGTAAAAGTTTGCGCACCGACGATAATAAGGAGTTAACATAATTACGCTACTCCCCTTTCATTGCGAGCCGTTAATTGCTTACAGACGTCAGCGGCGCGTCACAAAGTTGTCTTATAACTGACTTTGCAAGTTCGAGCCGCTACCTCGTGCCGGCCCTGCGGGGCTACACTCGGAACTTCACTTGCTAATGTTAATAAAACTTGTCGAATAAAATTGAATTATTGCGTTTTATGCCAAAGAATTGTTACTGTTTTACCTGAATGTTTTGAATTAGTTTGTCAGTGTCTATCTAGGTTATCTAATTTACAAGTCGTCAAAAATTATTAATTTAAGAAATTTTTCTAATAATCAGTTAAAATATAATGTAGACTTTTAAAATAAAACTGTATAAAGCGCTATTTGGCAAGTGTGTGAGCTAACAATTAATAGATTCTTAGTAATGATTTCCATGTACTTTCAGTAGAAGACAGCCAAATAGATGAGTGCAATTTGCATGGTTAGACGTTCTTGTAATATACATTAAGATAATATCTTTATATTTCAGTCTTTCATTCGGTATCGAATATTAATGCAATTTTCTTCAGGCCGAATATTATAACGACGGTCACGACAAGCGACTTTCATTGGAATTATACTGGAATGCCATTACCGCATTCTAAAAACGAATGATCAGAGCGGGACAATACAATACAATGAATAATATAGTGACGTTGGCGCCGCCGATGTAACAACCACAGAAAGGCGTGGAAGTTTATCACCGAAGTGATGCTGGACGGTTAATGATTATCCCGCGAAACGCGTTACGAGGGAATAGACCTATGGACAACTAAGTGGTCTAGGAAAAACGGCAAAGTTTTAGGGTTTGCTTTCAGTGCTGTCATAATGCTGAGAGAGTCCTTTACTGAGGCGACATTGCGGCCTTAATTTAGTATGGACCATAATCAGCTTAAGAACCGCGGCATTGTTGAGATGGTACATAGCAAGTAACCCACTGATGAAGGAGGTGATGGGCAGGGCCAGAGGCACGTCTCCTTCCAAGGAGGACCTTTTTATCAGTCTAGAGCGAAGCAAATCGGGTGTTCGGGCAGCAATGTGTGCAATTAGGTTAATAATCCAGTGTATTGTGTCTGTAAGGCGGTGTTAATTTTCTCATGTTAATTTTCTTCATTCCGAAACGAAACGATCTCCTAGCTTATTGCTATAATATTTTACGTCGTTCAAGACATTTTTTGTAGTCTTGGAATAAAGTTTTGTCTATCCAAAACTAATAGGCTACCTGAACCTTATCTCTGTACATAATCTCTTACGCGAGTTGAGTTGTTCACGTGCCGATACACAAATTTTTATCGTAATGCTATCGCATCGTAACACTGAGATTAAGATCAAAACAAAGGTCGCCTCAAAGACTCGTAATAGTATTGTTGTAGAACACTATATAGATTTTATAACCACAGCACAAATTGCTGGAAAATTTTAAATATTGTATCACATTTGTATTTTTACAATGCTGATGCATATTCTCTATATTACAAAAAAATGTTTATTTTCTTATTTCAGATAGAGAAAAGTAAACCCTCGGTGCTAACTCAGTGTGGGTCAAATTACTAACAATAGTTGTCACCAGTGCAGTGACAAGGTCTGGGACCTATCAAATGAGTTTATGAAAATATCTTGGACTAACTAGAAATAGCAAGTGTTTTCCCGGCGAATCCAGGGCTTCGAACATGTTTTCCGATGGGTCATGCTTATCTGATTATTTCACTCTGATAATATCCGTGAAATACAATTTTATTACGTGTACAGTTTTCCGCATTTCATCATTTCTAAATTTATACCTCGTTTGGAACACGTGTCGAAAATAAAATCATTTTACATAAAATGTACAAAGAAATCCCCTAAAAGAGATCAAAATAAGATACCAAAGTGTAAAGTTAGCTAACTTTAGGCCTCACAATAGGCAGCTAGCTAGCTGCCACAGAACAGGCAATGCCTATTGTGGGCCTAGAGGACAATCTAACAACTCCTCGGTCCAACAATGTATAAGAAAGTGAATTCTGTATAATTTATAAAAAACTTAAACTTAAGTTTGTTCTTGAATGTTGCTTACATTGTTTTTCATAATAATATTTAAGTTTACATTTTAAATAGCCATTAGAAAAAGTTATTGCGATTGTCATTGTTTATTAAATAAATTATTATTATTATTTCAAATTAAGCATCTAATTTAAACTCATGATGATATCTCAAAATTTTAAAATATTTATCTAAATCGGTATATTAACTTGTAAAAGAAGAATTTAAAAAAGTTATTGTTATTGATTGAGTAATAATAGCGCTTTGAAATGTTTTGTAGTGTATATTGGCGTCCAGTTTTTATCATAAAATATATATACAACAGAGAGAAAACAGAATCACAGAAACTCACGTGAACTAGCAGTTTTTGCTTTTGCGTTTCCTTCAGTGAGTGAAAGTTCCGATAGCTCAACTCTCCTTTCCATCAATTCGATTGTTTTCCATTAGATATCTTATTCCTTCCCAAGAGGCCAGCAACGCATTAGTGTCTCCTCTGTGGTTGCAAGTATCCATGGGTGGCAGTGACTGTCTACTATCTGATGGCTCGCCTGCTTGTTTGACCTTCGACTGTGTGCTGTTCAGCTGTTAATAAAATCGTCTTGAAACTTTGTTTACATATCAAGTTTTGAACACAAGACATAATTTTAACAATGAGATGATATTGCAAGTAGATCTTTCTAACCAGGAAGGCGCTTTTTAATATCTAATTATAGTACAGAAATTGTACATATAAGTTCACCGAAAGATATTTCTATTCTACCTAAAGATATATATTCAGAGATTTCCAATATTATTTGAAAGAAAAAGTAAAAAATCAGGAAATAATAACTCCAATATGTTTCTTATGAGAATAAAATTTATTTATTTAAATAATTGATTACATTTTGTTAGATCAACATTCTATATCATTAAATTGGTATATCGATTATTAATTTGTACCGTCCAGGGACGCTGAACAGGCATTCGATTTATTAATAAGGGTTAAAAAGACAGTCTAGATTTCAATCTATAAAAGGTCTTCCTAAGTTTACAAAATCAAACAACACCATCTCTTCTATACAGTGAAATCTTTTGTATCTATGCAACCCTTAATGTGAAATTTCGCAACATTAAAATAGGCTAAAATAGGAACCTTTTCGCCATTGTCGTGGCGCGTTTTTAATAATGAAAACATAATAACGCGGACGCAAATAATTCTTTTCTGAATCACAACAAAAATTGCGTAAGTAGGCAACGGAGGTGCTGAAGGCACCTTCATCTCGGATTTATAATAATTCCGGCGTTCATTTTGGTCCCGACGCGACAATAGAGGCGATACACAAAATGAGGTGTAACATTAAAAGGAAATATTTTGTTCTTCAAGGGGGGAAAAAAAAATTGAGAGAAAAATAAAGCTAAGATTATCGGCACGAAACATCACCGCAGAGGGGAAATTTCGATAATTCCCATCGGGCAAACAGACGTAATATCTTCTTTAGATTTTTTTTTCTCTCTTCTCCTTAATAAGGAGCTTTGCGAAAAACTCGTAATAATGTCGCTCATCTCGTTTCACATTAACATCTAAGGTCGCGAGGGGGGGATGGGGAAAACGCGACGTCGTCTACTTACGGAAAGTGGGAAGAGGAGGCGCTCATTGCCGCAGAAACGGCCGCTCCGAGGGTTGGGGCAGGACGCGTGGACGTTTTCACGTGTAACTCGAACTCGCGAATGGGTGACGTCTATCTGCCCTTGTAATCGATTAGGAAGGACATTAACTCCAAAAAATGGACCGTTTCGGAGATCTTTCAGGAAGACGAACATAAAGGGAGAGTTGTGTGGAAAACGTTTCGACGATGACGGTTCGTTTATTTTTAATTCCAACGGAGATTTTCTTTGTACGCAATATGTTTATATACATAGCCCCGTATTCTCATATGAGTTTTATGTCTGTTAGGGCGTATAAGAATAAATTATGAAAAACATGGTCGTAAATATAAATTAAAAAATCTCATGAGTGTTTCCTTATACATATGCACGATTATTAAAAGGCAGAATGAAATGTAAGGAAAAACAAGGTTATAGAAAATGGACTCGAATAGTTGTGTTACGTTTTTTTTCATTGCTGAAACCCCCCTTCTTACAATCTTTTATTTCAAATTGAGGAGCAAAGAATATTAAGTACTAAACGTCGACCCAGCACAAGTAGCTAATAAAATCGTCAATTGTCATTTATTTATGTTTTCAAACTGTATTGACGTGCTCTCTGAAGCACAAAGCAAGTAGTTTAATTTGATTTAAGTTAAAAACTCATTAGTAATTAGTCCGTGCTAAAGATTTGGATCCAATACTTTCTGATTCTAGACCAACCTGTAGACTTGCTGTGTGGAGGAGGGAAGTCTACAGGTTGGTTTAGAAATAAACCTTAGCAAAACAAAACCATGATAACATCAAGAATCCAGCACGCCTAGACAATGAAACGCTAAAATATGTCGACAATTATATTTACCTGTGTAAGAAAATTTCATTCGATAAGCAGAGAAATGACCATTGAATAAAGAGGAGAATCACAAATGTGTGGATAAAATTTTGGAGTTTAAAAAAGTTTTGAAAAGTGATATGAAAATCAAACTTAAACAAAAGGTCATGTATACCTGTATTCTTCCAGCACTAACTTACGCCCGTCAAACTTGGAAGTTTATATATAGAGCGAAAAATAAAATTGCGGCATGCCAAATCAGTATGAAAAGAAGCATATCAAACTTGAAAAAGATTTAAAAAGTACCTAATAAATAATTAGGAAAAAAACTAATGTTGCTGATGCTCAATGTCACTACAAAAAATTAAAGTGGTGCTGGGCTGGTCACAAAGCGCGGCTTACAGACAAAAGGTGGACGCACAGATAGACATCTTGGTTTAGACCATCAGGCTCTAGGAATAAAGGTAGGCCGACAACCTAGTGAACAGATGACATTACACAAGTGGTTAGCGATCAGTGGATGGATACAGCAACCAATAGAGACACTTGGAAATCTCTAGAAGAGGCCATCACTTTCAATTAACGAGGGATTTTTACTGCTCAGTTAGTACCAAATGTACTTCTATTTAATAAGATTAATATAGTCTAACTTAATTTTAGTGTACTCTTTTAACAGTAACTTTTATAATTATTTTGATAAGAAATACAAGGCTTTTATTTTTTATTTATTTATTTATTACTTTCTAATTCGTAAACAAACCGCAGGCCACATAGCTATCAAAGCTCGGTCGTTGCACATTTGTTTTTAAGAAAGGACCGCACAATATGTACGCGACATTTAAAATTTTTAGAACTGGCCACTTAGAAATTCTAAAATAAAAAAAAGTATTTCTACTTAATAAATGGAACTCTTTGCCCACCTTATGTATATTGAATTCATCTGCCATTTGTTTAAAAAAGTGGCAGCAAAAAAGAAATTGTTTGTTTAACGTCAACATGAATCTAAGGCGAAAAAATTTTTGTATAATGGTTTTCTATGATTTTCGTTGACATTTAAGGCAACGAGAAACTTATAACAGATTCTGGTTGGTCTTTAATGATGAAGTTACATCATTTGCCACTGCTTATAATTGGTTTAACGATTTCAAATGTGGCTGCACTAATTTGTTTGACTATCTGTGCGAGAGACGTCTTTCTACGGCGACAGCCGAAGATCACATCAGTGCTGTGCGACTCATTATAGATATTGACAACAGAGTGACCTACCAGCACAATTAGACAAGGCGTCGGCATAAATCAAACGCACAATCCTTTATAAATATTTAGCGGTCAGGAAGCTTTATACTCGGTGGATACCTCATAATTTGACCAAAGCTCAAAAAACTACGTTGTATTCATTGGTGACGTAAGATAATGCAAAGATTTGTCGGTGATGACTCAAATGCTGTATAAGACATAGTTACAGGCGAAGAAAGTTGGATTTATTGTTACAATGCCGGAACCAAAAGACAGTCTATTCAGTGAGTGTTTCCTTTCGAGAAGTTGTCTACTCATGTAAAACAAGGTCGAAACGACGGAGAAAAGATAAGTCATAGGTATTATGCAACAATTGTTTTAGAAGATAAAAAAACAGTCACTACAAACTAGTATAATAAGAATTGTTTGGCACTCAGTTCAAAATTTGTTTGTGCTTTTTATTTTTTCCTGAAGTATAAGAAAAACTTAGAAGAAAGTGGTTCACGGACGCCTAGGAAGGAGCTGCATATAAAAAGGCCGTGGAAGCGACCTCTAAGTGCGAGGGGGCAAAGTGTTTCTCTCAGTTGTGTCATCGAATATAGCGATATATTGCTCGAAACGAACACCATTTTGAACAATAATAACAAAAATAACTTACTAGTTTGCTAATTTTTTTTTTATTTTCTGTAGACTTTAAATTGACCCATGCTGCTCGAGTAATTCTCGCGTATGAGGTGTCGTAACAAAAAAAATCCATGACCCTCCATTTAACAAACAAGCACATTCGACTTTTCATCAAATACCATTTTCAATAAAAGATCTACTTTAGTCCTCACATAACGTCATCGAGGCGTCTAAAGGCGTTTGAATATAAAGCGTGCTGTAGTACACCAGCGCAAATCTCCAACTAAAATATACATATTTCATCACTGGAAATTTATCTAACTGAGTAAACCCAGCGATGTAATCCTTAAATGCATATTTATCGTCACAGTTATTATCCAGCTTATTTTACGATAATGCTTTATATAGGCACAGCTCTTGGCGAAGTTCTCAACTTGGACAATTACTTACAAATAGTTCAGCTGAACTCGGCGCGAGGAGCCTGTCGCCTCACAATTAGCCGGTGGCCTTCAGCCCAAATTGATGATGTTGTAAATCGATACTTAGTTAAATATTTTAATACAGTTAAGTGAGCCGAGTGAGTTTCTCAATCTTGGGCCGTTTGCCCAAAATTACTTTTCATTTAACTTTTTCACTCAGCTTCTTACACTTTAACTTTACTTCTCAATTGCTTATAAATACTACACTATAGATGTTTGCTGCACCTATCTAGGAATATAAAATGGTTAAAATTTAATTTCATTAGTACATCGCAATACTTTTATAACGTGTAGCCTTTTTATTCTTAAACTTTTAAAAGGAGATTTCTTGTTACCCAGTTATGCACGTAGATTGCACCGACTCAGCGCAGTCTCCTTATGATCAATTAAACCTTACTAGCTTTCGCTCGCGCTTCCACATGCGTGTGCATATAATGAGTTCCTTCATCTATTATATCGAGCGATCTCTCTTTCAGTCATGATCCTAATTCCGTTCTAGTTTCAATTTCAGTTCCGGTTTCAATGCCTGTTCCGATGTTGGTTTTCTTCTTTATTTCAATTCCAATATTGCTTTTGATTTTAAACCCTCTTTGTATTCCGACCCCACTTCCTCTAACAATATAGATCATAGCAGAAGATACCGAGTTCGGTCTTGCCCATACGCGAATTTAACAAATTTTTTATGTAAGTCAAATTAAACGACTCGTTCCGTACCTCAGAGACCACATTAAAACTCGTTCCCGGACGTGGGACGGCGACGACCCGCACTCACCAACGCGGGGGGCTTAACGCCCACGTCCCTCGAACAGAAATAAAAGAGACTGTGGTAGGGTGTCTTAGGAGTGCGATGTTAGAAATTTACACACTTACATTCAGAGATTATGTGATTTTCTATTACTGAAAGAATTTTTGCAATCTGGACATTGATTCCAGGACCAAAAAATTAATGTACAAAAAAAAATTCGTATATATATATATAACAAAAAAATTACCCCTCTGTATAATATTATTGTACATAATGTAGTTTTTTTTTGAAACATTATGGGAAAATCCGGAAACTTAGCAGATACAGAGAAACTATTTTGGGAACCTTTGGTTTTTTTTTGTGAAATCAATTTTGGCATAGTAATTTTTTGTTACCACATGAATTGTCCATAAAAATGGAAAAAATCTGACTATTTTTCTTTTTAATTGTTCGACTCACTTTCATATAAGGAAAATTTCTTGTATGGGAAGAATAAAATATGTTAATAGCGGAAGTTCGTCAAATTTAATAAAATATCTTTTCAGACAATTCGTAAGTATTGTTGTATCTTATAAAAATCAATACTTCGATAAAATTTCAATATGAAATTCATTTCGGCGTATCGCCTACGGGCACATTCTATAATATTTCTACGATGTCTGTCTATTCAATTCTTTTCAATTGAACAGACAGACTTCATACAACCAGCGTACCCCTTTACGTGCGGAACCCTAAATAAGAGTAAAAACAAATTTCTGCCGTCAAAGCTTCAAGGAGACATATACGAAACAATTAAATTTATTTCGAATGTTAAAAGTATTTGACGTTGTTAAAGACGCACTCTCTTTGTGTGCCCGTGTCATAGGAATGCCAATTTATTTTTCCTCGAATCACTTTACGCATTTTGTCTTTGGTAAATTAAGCTTTATGTTGTAAGTACTCGCCCAGAATACTTTGAGTGAGTTTCGCTTTCGCCTTGTAAAGTGAAAAACGTTAATTTACCATGCCAATTCGGATACATGGATACGTGAGGGGGTCACATTTTTTTTATTGCTCTATATTCATGTATGTCGAAGAAAAATGTAATTGAAAAAATGTGATTGCCATAATTGGGAAGCTGTAAATAAACCAAGAATTCTATACTAAGCTAGGAGTAGTTTAGCACAGTATATTCCTCCCTACCGTGGATAGCTTTAGCGCAGCTTTGTACTTTACGTAGTGTAATTGGTGACGGATTTTTATCGTTCTGTAGATTTTTCAATGATTGACATTGATTATTGCAGACGTATAAATATCTGTTGCTATTTACTGTAGAGGTTTGAAGAGTTTAGTAATTTATTGTAGATCTTTGAATGGCAGACGATATTTGCTATAGAATTTTTATTGTTTGGTCATATTTACTGTAGAACCCGGAATAGATGCCATCGATGACAACTCATTACGTCGTACCGTTTTTTCTATCGTTCAACTTTCTTGTGGAAGAGAAACAATGTATACAGACCATACCATGCTTTTGTGGTGAAGTAGCAAGTGCTTCTTCAACAGACTGAACCCTGAGTCAGTTTGGATGAGAAGAACTATAAGCTATTTCTGTGCTAATCAATATACCGAACTCATCCACTGAGACTTTTTTCACATAACACAATATACTATGTTTAACTTTATTGGGCTTATAGTTCTCGTTGAAACTTATCACATTTATCTATTCATCTTTGGATTCAAGAAAATATGCTTAAATATACAAGGTATTACCAGTATCTTAAGTAATATACTGAAAATATCAATTTGTAAATTTAATTTATAGAAAGCTTGTGAATCAAATAGTATAACTTCATGAACAGATAGCGCAATGAGGCAAATTATAAATCTGGTGACACCTAATCTGGCCATTATTCAGTTTTAATATTTAATCTTGCAATATAGTGACATTTTGTGTTTCAGCTAGCAAGGACAAATAGTTTATTCTTAATTCCAGTTCTGATCTCATTCCTGATTTCTACCGCACGTGACCGTAGACCCGACTTCGGTTTCAGAGCCCAGACCATGCCTCAGCCTCTTGATTGGCTACATCATCGATCGACAATCAAGAACGTATATTGAATTAGATAGTCTGTAAGAAGGGTTACCAATTCACTCTCTTATTTTAAATATTGCAAAAAAATTATCTTACACATAAATTTTGTATTGTTACTGGTATTGTCTACTACATGTGACATTTAGCGTTAGTGGTATTCAAATTATTTCATCTTTAGTTTGGCATATAAGGATATTATATTTTTATTGTTAAGTCATTCCCTTTTTTATATTCTACATACATATGCACTAAGTACATAGAATTTCCGTAAAGAGATATATTTAAACTAGTTGCGCCCAAGACAAAGAAAATCATACGTTAATAATGAAAAAAAAAACAAATTTTAACAATTTTTTTTTAAAACATGCAAATATTTCATTATGTTCATTAGTATTTTTTCCTATTTCATTGTTGGGTCAGTGCGAGTCCATAATAAGCTGGCTTTTAAACAAACATTAACTCGATTACGCGGGTCGTCCGTATTAAACGAAATGACCGAATCAAATTTGAACGGTAGTGACCTCAAACTATAAGTTTTTAGGTTTGACAACTGCGGGAAGCCCTGACCCGTACAGTCGATGCCTATACTTTATAACGAGCAGTTTGCTCGTTCCACAGTAGGCACAGGTAGAGTATTTTATTTGCATACAAGCACCGGTATAATTATCTAAGCTGGATCAGGCTCGCGTGCCGGTGGAAGTGAAGTTAGAGATGAAACTCGCTACAAATACAAAACATAATGAACGAAGTTCTTAGCAGGAACGTTTTGTGGTGTCATAAATTGAAATTTATTGAATTTTGTGTAATAATGCTTATATTCAATACAGGTAAGGTAATTAACTTTTAATTATACATTAATACACTTTGCACAGTTTACGAGCATGGAAGATCATAATAAATCGTGATGGACCGGCGGAGCAGGTCCGCGAGGCGTCGAGGCCGGGGTCCAGAACTCCGAAGCGTTCGCCTTGAGCGGGGATTTACTTAGGAGAGAGGGTCGAAGAGGGAGGATCGTCGAGCGGTCTAATGGGCCTCGGGCCGATGGATAGAGGTTCGTTCCTCTGAAACGTTAGCCTTCAGAATGCTTTGTCATTTTGTTGCCAGACAGTCAAAATACAGTCAATAACCTGGAGTTCGTTTCAGAGGCAAGGCCAGTCACTTGGCGGAGGTAAACGGCCGTATGCAGGCTGGGGCTGGATGCGGGCACCCAGCAAGGCCACCGCCCGGACTGGATCCACAGGGTTGAAGTGCAACAGTAATACCACGCTTGTCGTTTGAAGAGGCTTACACCTGCACCTAGTGGTGAAACAGAGATTCAGAGATTTAACGATTTTCAGACTTATGAGCTTCTTCTTCAAAAGCTTTTGCTCGTGGCTCCGCTTGCTTAGACTATATGTGATACTACATATTTTTTTTTTTTGTATAAGATTTGCGTAAAATGCGTTTGTAGTGAACGTCTACGTCTCAAAAAGAGTAACTATGCTGAAGTTCAATTCAATCGAACCTATATATATATATACTACAAGAACTGTAAATACCTTATGGCGGGGTGGTGCCGGCTTTTTATACAGAATCATAGATTTACGCATACCTTTTTCACCTTCGGAATGGGTTTTTCCGTAATATTTTATTTATTTTCATAAATAAAATTACAAATCATATGAATTTCGTTTCCTTAACCTAGACCTAAATTAAAATACATATTTATATAATATTTATGTATTAATTTACAAAATTTATGTGTTCAAATTGTCTCATGTAATTGTATATCATGAAACGCATATTTTGTTATAAGAAAATAGGTTAAACTTACCGTTCGTTATAAGCTTATTTTACATTAATAAAGTGTTGATGTTATTAAATTTATTACCCTCGTTGTGGAAAATTACATGTCTATTTACTATTAAAGTAATTATAATTTTAATTTCATAATTTAAATCGTGTTACAAAAAACTTTAAAATTTCGCCGTGCACATAATTTATTTTTATAAAAAAAAAAAAATCTATGACCTCTCGTATATATAAGACTATTAGTCGTACAAATATTTGTGTGTAGACAAAAACCGTTATTACGTCGTCTTTTCAGATGGAAAATTAGTAAATTGGGGGATAAAATTAGAGAGACCCTTTAAAATTATATTGAATTTTTATTTATAGTTCCTTAGAAACCTTCCTTTTCCGTCGCGACAAATTAGGGTGTAATCTGATCCATCATCGCATGGAGGTAAACGTCAGTGACATACATGAACTCTTTTACGGTCATCCATAAGACAGTGAGTGAGTCTGGAGCAGAGAATCAGGACTTCAAAGTAATCTCGAGTATATTAAAGTTGAAAGACTACTTTTGAATTATTCCACTAAATCACAGAACAAATACTGTGGTAAAGTCATGATGTAGCCAACATGGCTGCAGCAAAGATGAGCCAGCTCAACGAGTGAAATACAATACTCTCACAAAATACGAACGAAGTAGAAGCTTGCGATGTTGCGTTTCTCCTAGTGAGTGAGAGTCATCTGTGGCTCACTGTCACTCTGTCCTTCCATTGACTCGATCCCGCCGGACGGCTTGGCCGTTAAGGAAGGGCAATTACATTTGATGTAACTGATTACGAAAGTATGATAATATGTCCAGAATCCCCATTTTAACAACGTAGTGACAAATAGTATCAAGTTTATCATCATAATGCTGAGTACCCCCTGTAGTCTTTTGGTTTAAGTCTTGAAACTTAAAGGCTTCAGCTAGTGCAATGTAGGTCGGAGGTTCTCAACGAGCGTTGTCAACGTGTTGACTATTCCTGGTGTTCACACTGTGCTTTTCACACTTTAAGACTTCTGCAGCGATAGGTGGCTTAAAATCATCGAACCCGTAATCACCCCAGATCTGAAAACAACTCCGCCACAGCTCATAACACACAGTAATACAATATGCAAATTATTTTCTTATTTGACATTATTATCTGAAATTAAGGAACTCCTTGCAGGAACATGAAACTTAAAAAAGTTGTTTGCAAGAATCTCGTTCAAGCATGCAGAAGAAAAATGATGCCTCCAAGTTTATTTTGCGTTTACGTTGCATGTCCGTAAGAATCACGCGCCGGTTGATATACGCCGACGCCGTGCGGGCGGCGGCCGCTGTCTCGGAGACGGCCGAGGAATATTTTATTTCGTAAATTCTAAATAGGTGCTGCCTGATAACGAAAGTTGTATTAATACTGTTGATACAATACTTAGTTTTTCTGTTTTTTTTTTTATCATTTTCATGCTTCGATTGGAAAAAATAATTGAGATCATTTGCCAGGGAAATTGTTAATATCATGTGGATGCATACGGCACATTTCATTTATGGCTGAATAAAGCATAAAGGAGTTGGTATCGAAAGCGGTACCGAGAACGAAACCAGATTGGGATCAAGAATTAGAGTGAGATCGAAATCGAAACTAGTACGTGTCTGATACAAAAGATTTTCATTTTATGATTAAGTCGGGGCAGCTGAGAAAAATTATGTTGGAAAAAGGCAAAGAGATTGAAGTTAATGAAAAATGAGTTTACTGCTAATGGCTGTCACGAGAGATTCGTATACGCATCACACATATTTATAGTAACGTAAAACCATTCGCTACCATACGTACTTTTTACAACAGAGATTACGACGATAGCGGAGGCTCTGACCCTATGTAAACGAAGTCAATGGACGGTCATTATTGCTTAGGTAACTTAGCGCAGGTAACGCAGACCAATATCGGACATGGTATAAGGGGGTCGCGATAGGCCGAAGCACGCCGACCAGGAGCCGGCTCCACGGAGCCCTCTCATACTCCCAGGCTAACCATCGTCTCATTGATAGATTTGGGGACGACGACACCCATAGGGTGCGCGATATCGGTGTCTGGACATAATGATATCCTCTCGCGCGCGCAATGGACGATGGACGCAACGGGTCAAACCGCTTTCGCTGCCTTCCGCCAAGCTTCTAAAGATGTCCATTCCTTTAGGTGAAATGAAAACGAGCGTGTCGCCACCTGCAGTCGTTTGACGTTTCAAGCTTAGCGTCAGGATTTCTCAGAAATGCTGGCGATTTGGACATTCCCGTGGCTAATCGTTGCGAGAGCGTCGACGTTCACGTTAAGCAGTTCGTTTTGAATTTGAACTATACGAATTTGATGGAAATACTGAATTTATTACGATATCATTTAAATCGGATGCGATCGTAACGGTCGAGATAGACTAATCAGGGACAGGATTATAGTAAAGGGACAAGGAGATGCGCTGAAAAAGTGTTACAAATTTCAATTCGAATTTAATGAAATGTATGCGTTTGTACCAATGGCTTTTTGTTGCATATATTATAAAGCTAGTCGAGATAAGAATAAAAAAGATAGATGTAAAGTATAAGCACGATAGCGGTTTTAATTTCTATGTTGGTCATTATTTAAGATAGACTAATAAATAAGATGACAATATAAAAATAATCGTTAATGAGCTGTATCGGTTGATAAAACAGTATGTTTTATTTGGATAAGTCACGTTCTGTTTATCCAACACAACCCGGAATTAAGCAACGGTCAGACTTAATTGCAACCTCAACCATATAATATCTCAACCTCTTTCACAAATTTTTGCAAAAAGTTTATTGTGTTTATTTAACTCAGCACTACGTGAAACGTATTGCATACGTCGTGTCAACCGAAGCTCACGCGCTTGCGAATTGCCGATGTAGTAGATCTCATACTTATCAACTTCGTTTACTTGTCCACCAACGAAATATTCCCTATTACAAATAAGAACATTAGACGTATCTACATCATAAAACCTCTGCAACTCTTAACTCAAAGCGGTATTTTGGGGATATTATTCGGGAGTAAGTTGTCGATCGAAACCTATTTAGGGCATAAGCTCCTGCATATGCAGAGTCATGTATCGCTGCCGTAATTAGCGCAGTGAGCCTTCACCTGGCTGTGTATCGAGCAGCGAACAATCGCCCACGTATACAACATCACGCCTCTATCCCCCCGGGCGTAGCCACGTACGCCGGATGGTGAAATCCATTTGCTCTAGTTAAACTGGGCCGACTATCGGGTAATATAGAGGGCGGTGACCTAGTTTATTTATGCGGAAAACGCTTAGAGTATAAAATAATAAAGCACTAATTTTAACGGTTCTTAACTCTCAGTAAATACCCTAGTGATGAATGAAATTATCATTTTTTAGAGTAAATCAATTCTCGTGGATCATTTTTAAGTAAACATTTATAGAAATTTATTATGGGTTTTAACATTCAGTTTTTATATAATATGAAATTTCGTATATTCGTTATAATTGATAAAATTAGATTGCTTGAAACGCATTTCTTGATTTTTGCAAATTTGCACTTGCAGCTCTTCAAATACTTATATTATTTGTTTAAAGATTTTTTTCGTAATATATATAATAGACTACCGGGCTATCGACCAATTAAATACAATGAATTAGGGAATATAATTACTATTTTCACATCAGGGAAAGCTAAATTTAATTAATAATGTTTTAAAAAAACATCTTTTGGTTTTTATTATGTTAACAAAATATAACTTAAGTTATTCATGGAAATATTAATTGGAAACAAAATAAAACGATTAGTCCAAAATTCTTTATATATTTAGACCAAACACTGAAGATTTTATTATATACAGAATAATTTGTTACTTATATGTCTTACACAGATGTATTATAACCAGGAAAGACAAAGAAATGTAACATTATATTAAATTAAAATTAATACGAAGCAGTTCAAATATTTTTCATATCAATGTAGTCTAAATTTTATAAATCTATGTAAATAGGGACTTATATCTAAAAACAGTCTTGACCCTTAAAATGTCACATGGTTATGCTACACTAAACAATATAAAAATATGTACATATTATGTGAAGAGATGTGACAAAGCTATTTTATAAATACATCTAAACTAAAGATGCTACATCATTTTAAATCATTAAGTGATTAACGAGCAGTTAAATGAACTGACAGTTAATTCTCTTACAAAAAAAAATATGTAAAATCACTTATTGTCATTATTATGGATTTGCTTCTCGTACTTTAGATTGCGTTTGATTTACCTACATGCAATCATATGTGATTGTGTGTAGGTAAAGCAAACAGATTATTACGATAAGCAGTTGTGTCGCATAATAATATTACATAACGTACGATCTCACTAAGTCTTACGAAATAAATATCCTTTTGTTGCACATATGAAAGAAATATTTATCATTTCGCGACTAATACAGATACTATGTTTCGTGGTAGCGTTTTCAGAAGGCTTACTAAATAATGTTTCCAAATTATATCTGTTACGGTGACTCTTTCAAAATGACGATGCAAACACATTTATTATATCCGTAAATTACACGAGTTTCTTTTCAGTTTTCTTTTGGAAATAATGAATATTACGAAGTCATCGTCGCTTTATAGAAATACAATACTTAACACGCAACTTAATATAACAAAACAGATCTTAGAACGGACTTTAATGCCGGAATTTGGATTCCAAAAGGACTCTATTTTCGACGACAGCATCAGAGAATCCTCCCTGTTCCGTGTCTCGCCATGGCAAGGCAGGGCCTCCGCGAGCACATCCAGCAATATCCTCTGATTGTCCGGGGTCGTCGCGCGCGTCGTCGCTTCCGGACTGTGCGGGTCCAAGTACGCCTCCTCCTCCCCGCTGTCGTCTCTCGACGTCTGCGCTTTCGTGCCTCTTAGCGCGTCCCCGCCCCCGATCGCGTCCTTCTCGTTGCGACCTTCGGTCAGGTTGCCGCGTCCATTGGTCAGATCGGTGTCATCTTCGTCGTTGTGTTTGTCCGACGCGACGGTGGGCACGCACGTCACGCCGTCGAGGGCCGCTTGGAGCGGTTCGCTCTTTGTTTCGTTGCGTAGTGTGTGTATCCACGACAGGCGGCAGTCGCAGGCCAGTCTGTTACCTGCGATAACATAGATTATATTATTTCCTGTCGCAAAACGATCGAATCTGCTTTATAATAAAACTTTAACTGTCTGTTTGTTTGTTCGTTGCTTCGAAAAAAAAATAATGGATAAATTTTTATTTAAAGACTTAAGATGAGATTTAATAAACTACTACATTAATAACGGGAGCCAGAGTTCTAATAATAGAACCACATTTACAAATTGATCAAAGAGTATAGAATGATCAAAGAATTTAGTCTCAGCCCTAATTCGCAAAAAAACTTAAATCGCACCATAAAATAAACGCCATTTTCATACTCAATGTCCTTAAAAAATCTCAATAACGACACCCATATCGATTTTTAGGTTTATTTTTACCCTCCAAGGGTTGATGTTTTGAGGCGAAATATCTAATTAATATGGAAACTTTAAACCACTATTTTACCCTTTTAAAGTTTCAATTCGAAAATTTTCTAACTTATTCACATCTTGAAAGAAACCCCTGTGCCAAATTTCAGTTTTCTAGGTCCAAGACTTTAGGCTGTAAAGTTGACGAGTCAGTGAGTCACCTAGTTAGGGCTTTTTAAATATATAGATAGCAGAAAGTTATAATTTAGGACTGACTATGCCCTAGGCAGTTGTGTATGTGAATTCAACTATGAAGTTTTTTCACGAGAACGTAAAAGAAGTTTTATTTTTATTAAGGAGAAGATAGCAACTGGTTCATGAAAAAAAAAAGGTACCGTGGCTTTACCTAACATCAAAATGTTACTCCGCATTGTAATAAAGATAAGCCTAGGCCATAAGATAGATAAGTGCTAACGTAACTTAACAAAACCTCGTGTTTTTTGTTGTGGTTTTAATTTCTAACTCTCTATTCTGAATTTGTGTAATACTCTAGTGACAAAAGTCTCTAGACTCAACAAAACGATCTGTGTTTGGCACGAATTTGCCAAGTATCATTAATTTTGTATTGATTCTTCTATTAAACATTAAATGAATATTTGAATTAAATGCTATAAACATTTATTGAATGTGAATCTGAAGAAGATGCAAAACGAATTACTCCTAAGCAATTTTTAACATGATCCCTAAATCGGCTGTATATATTTATCGAAATAAAGGATTTTTAAAATGTTATTATTCAAAATCGTCGTTCAAGTTTCACACAAGAAGAATTAATCATATTTCAGTGTTTATCTTCTGAATAATGAAAAAAATACATATATGAATAAGATCAACATTTGACTTTTTAGTATAACAGCCAATATAACTCGGTCCGTGGGCGGTATTAAGTTTGGCGTCGGCCCCAAAGAGGGCGATTTACACCCATTAATTGTCGTTAATGCACGGGGGGCGCCGAGAGGGGGCACGAGCCCGGGAGTGCGCCTTTGTTTACACAAAATACAGTTATCCAACTTCCCATGACGCGTACAAAAGGGAGTACCGTGTTACGAATCGCAAATCCAGTTATAAAAAGCTCCATATATATATACATGTAATATAAATTGGCCGTCGCGTAGAAAAAAAAACGGAGTTAGGGTGCAAATTACGACCGTCGTCTAGTGGACGTGAGATATGTTCTTCGTGTTAAATTATAATTTTAGTTTCATAATTTAGAAATGAGTTAGTTTGATCAACGCGATATGCATTTAAATGTCAATAGAAATAGTAATTTCTCATCATTAATCTTTTTCTCAGTTATATTTTATAAACAGAAACCGCTAGGGCGATAGGGCAGAAAGGGACAAATTCTATCAAAAAAGTTATAGTCCATAAATTTTGATTGGTGTTCATTGTGAATTTTTAAGATTAATAAAAATAGTTAATTCTGTAAACAAAATATTTATTCTTATGGAATGCCGATAAAACGTTACGGATGCAATACAGATACTTGATACTGTTCGATGCAATCCGCAGTCGTAATAATTTTGAGGTAAAATATGTGAATTTATTTTATATAATAGATGATAAATTTTGTTTCTACATAATGTAAAAACAAGTCTAATTAGCCTTAGTCGTTCGAATAAGTTTGTATTTTATGTAATTCATTTACGTCAGCTAAAATAACAACTTTCTATGGAGTCTTTGCAAGTTGTTAATCTAACTAATATAGTATATTAATAATTAAAAAATCATAAATATTATTAATAATATATACTTAAAAACCGTATACAAATTAGTTCTCCATGTAATTATCTGCGCTACGAAAGTAATGAATATCGTTAAACTTTTTTTCATCTTCTAATCCTACGACAAAGAGGCAAAGGAACGAAAATGAATTCCCGGCGATCGCCGAGAGAATTAAAAATGCGAAACGGAAAAATAAATCTCACCACTCAGATATAAGACGGAGGTCCTCGTCCGGAGGGTCTCGATAATCGGCTTGATCGTTTCGTACGTAAAGAATTCAATTTCGTTGTTCCTTAAGTCCAAAAGCTCTAAGCCTCGCACACCCTCCAGCAGCCCCTCGTTAATGGCCCTCAGCCTATTTCCGGTCATAGACAGCTTCTGGAGCATGGACAAGCCGTCGAAAGCCCTTTCCGACAGATATTTCAATTCGTTGTTATTGAGCAGGAGCTCGTTCAGATTCCACAATTCCGCGAACGTAAGGTCCCCGATCATCGTCAATTTGTTGGACCTCAAATCCAATCTCGTGAGGTTCGTCAGGCCCCTGAACGTCTCCCTCGTCAATACGGATAACGAATTCGATTCCAGCACGAGGTCGTTGAGGCAATTCAAATGCTCGAAGCCGCCGTCGTGGATTAGGTTTATGTAATTAAACGACAGATCCAAGTACTTCAAACTCGGCAGATCCGCGAATACATCTCTCTGTATCTCCTTGATTCTATTCTCCTTGATCGTCAAATTGACCAAGGACGTCAATCCTGAAAAGGCCGACTCGTTCAGAATCTCGATTTTGTCGTTGGTCAACGTCAGCTCTCTAACGCCGGTGAGATTCGAGAACGCCCTCTGATCTATGCTCGGCAGGGTCGCATAATGAATCGACACCTTCTGCAAACGCTTCAGTCTCCTGACCACGTGCTCCGGTACAAATTTCAGTGCGCCGTCGGAGCGAACGTTGAAAGTTAGTTTCTCTATGTAGGGTTGGGAGTTGAAGAAGCTCCACAACGGGTCGTCCTCCGCTATCCCTCCGTTGAAGACCCAGCAGTCGGCCCTGGTGGCGGATTTGAGCTCGGTGCTTTCGCAGTAGCAGTGCACCTTGGACTCCCTGTCCGCTATCTCGCATATGTTCTCCTTGATGTGGCCGGGAGCGTGATACCTCCTTTCGGTTTTGTCCCTGCGCTTCTCGTTCAGCCGGCTCTCCGTGGACGATATTTGCGTAGAGGTCAGCGCCACGGCCAACAGCATATACTGCAGCACTATATCCATGTTGCGGTGGCCGATCAAACCTGTTGCTACCTGAAACAAACACATTATTTAATAATTAGAATATGTATTTTTTTTTTTTTGGTGTGATTCCTATGAATTCGCTCCTGTGGATTTACAAGTTATATTTTTATACGTATTTAAAAGAATTATTAAACAAATACTCAGTAAAATAGAGAATTACACAATTTTTGAATATTTAGAAGACAAATATCTCTGGGGGTAACTAGCTCGACTCGTTGCCGGGCTATTTAATTCAGCAATAGTGTTGTATTTATTTTGATTATGTATCATAAAATTTCGAAAGAGCTATTCTTATGTTTCCTACACGTTTTCTCGAGGGTAAACTGCTTTCTGAACGAGTGATCAAGTCTAAATTTGCAAAAAAATATTACGTATATTAAGTGTTATTTCTATCTAATGAAATAAAGATACTTTCAATTTGAATTTGAATAATTGTGTTATTATTTCATTATGTAGAATAATATTAAATGTTTTACTCTATCAGCCAATTAGGAATATTAGGTAGATTGTTTATGATATATTTAAAGATTTTTTTTTTTATATTCTTTCTTGGCTTTTATTTTTTTTCCTAATAATGAAATCATTTGATAGGTCTTTTAGCGATATACATACTTCAATATAAGACAAGTTAACATGAAATGTTAAAATTGTATTGCAAATTAGGTAGTTATAGATTAAATAAAAAAAAATGTAAATTATCTACAAATATCATAAATACGAGGCATATGCCAAAAAAAAACTAGGTACTGAAAATTATGTACTATTTATTACTAATACATACCTATCTTTTCAAAGTATTCACCCTGAGTACGTGTATAATTTTCCATGCGATTAAACTACTTGAAATATGTGTCTGACTTTTCACACACTTTCAAAATCTCAAAAGTATAGAAAGCCAGTGCATTTTCCTTGCTCTGAAATCTGTTTCCTTTCAATTCTTTTTTGGTTTTGGGAAACAAGTAAAACTCGCATGGTGTTAAGTCTTGAAAATATGGCGGGTGGCGGTGGTCTCCACGCAAATATGACGTAACTGCATAATGACTGATTATTTCCATTAAAATATTAACATTGCATAATGGAATTGACTTCAAGTGTATTCTAATGAGTTAATACTCACGAAATGGAACCGAAATTCGCATAACAGAATACACTGAAAACAAACACATTTGTAGATCTATTTACTACAAGACCGGAACTTAAACAACGATGACGTCACAATTCGATCAGCGCTCTGTTATTTACCCTAAACGCCTGTCATCGTCAAAATTTAGACCACTCATAAGCGGAAGGAATTATTCGGTTTCTATAATGCCTCATAACAGAAATTGTACCTGTGGAACATCGACTCCCCTATCCGACCGTAATAAATTGCACTTTAGTTAATTTGCTGGGTTATGGGGCGCCTGCGACGGTGAACACGCGGCGCGTGACTCGGTTGACGAAACGGATCGTGTAGGTACCCACGCGCGCCGGCGGGGGCGCTGTGATAGGACGCGTTACTGGATGTCGGCGGACGTGACGTCGTCGCATCGGTTTTGTATGATCGCTCACAGCGGCCGCTCGCGTTCAACTTAAAATGCTTTAAGTAGAAAATCATTCGAAGTAATCGAGTTCATTGTAAATTCCATCGCGTCATCTTTTCTCGTGGGTATCGCCATGACTGCCACGGAGCGCTTTAATCGCCACTGCATGTATAAAGTGACGATGTCAAGAAAGTACTTAAATCGATTATGGGATAAAGTGCGTCGAGTCTATGCACACGTATAGTAATTACTAAAAACTTTTCTACTCGGCGAAGTTATTACATCAACCCTCTCTATTTAATAAGAATAGAATTAATAAGAGCACCTTTGGAGGGGCCCGCAGTCATCACGTGACTTTGTTTCACGTTTAAATTTAGATGCCGCACCAGTCAAGCGAAAATCCGAAACATGCTTCAGATTTTTTTTTTGGTATTTAACGTGGGTTTAATTTTTTATATTATGATCCTCAAACATCCAGATGATTTCCTCGGTTTTGCGTATTTGTGAATGAAATAGCATTAGTTTGACAGTAGTCAAATGTTTATACTTCTTCAATAATTATATTAACTGGTATTGCTTATGGTACTTTCTCATGTCGAAATCACGACAGGGATAATTTTTTCTTAAAAAAATTATTATGGAAATTTAACTTAAGCGTATACAAAATAATTATTAATATGATTCTTAAATTTACTTTTATTTTCGACGCGTACTTTATTTATATAAGCAAAAAAGTATATTAATTATAATTGAAAAATAAATCTGCAATTAGGTCGAAAAAAAAAAAAACAATTTAAAAATTTAACACGGGTTCCTTATGGACAAAAAAACTAATTAAATTCCGGCACGAGGAAACATCAGACCGCACGCGGATAAATATTCCAGAAGTTACACACAAAAAAAAGGAGTAACACAGCTCTACTAATAAAAGAGGAGCGCTTAAAATATTCCAACAACCCTGTGAAAGTTCAAAGCTCGAGATCTGACGATCGGCTTAATTAAAACCGAACGTCCATTCGTCCCGTCATTACCCCAGAGCGAGGTACCCAATCAGGACAAAAGAAACAGAAACAAAAAAAAATGGCGGCGCGCGGCCGTCCCCTAAATGATAATTAGGGATTGAATTTTTCCTTTTTTTTTTATTCGCCTACGAAATAAGCGCGAATCGTGTCCCCACCGTATTATATCCTTTGTCTTAGTTTAATTAAACAGTCAAACTGGGAAGTTCCATCGACACATCGACGCTACGGGCGATGTCGTTTAAAATGAGCGCCGGGGAGGCGCTTTGTTTTGACGGCACAAAGGGAAGTTTTGTGGCGTCGGATTATGATTTGCGAGGGAGAAGTCGTCGGGGATGTTGGAAAAATTCACAATTTACCGAACGGCGCCCGGCCGAAGAGTCGAATGAGCTATAAAACGTAAACAGACAACGAATAATACAGTCCGGTACAGTCGTGCACACCACGCTTTCATCGGTTGAAATGAATTTCTTGTATAACCGGTCTGGTGATGGTCGATTCGGAGCGGTAGTGACACGATGGTTAAGAGCGTCGCCACGCTATCGGAAGGTATAGATTAACATTTCGACTATAATTTCTGTTTATAATGTGAATTAAGCCAATCGCTCCGCGCCTCGAAGGATACGTTAAGACGTGTAACACGATCATTGCCATCGTAACGATTACAATGATGGTCAGCGGTCCGCGTCCCGCATCGGGCCAGCGTGGAGGGCTTAAGGTCCGAGTGCCGAGGTCGGTAAAAAAAATATGAGGGTATGCATCGTTAGTGGGTAAACAATGCCTGACAAAAATTTCCAATTCAGATTTGCAAAGATCAAGTTAAAATTTGAACAGTATATACTTTCATAGTCTTTTTTTTATTTAATAACCACATAAAAGAATTTTTAATATTAATTTACAATTAACGGATGTATGACTCTTAGTTTGAAAAGTTTAATTAAAATTTATTAAAACTGATTTAATAAATTTTAATGTCTATTTTTGTAAAAATGAAGAATAAATATAGTCGAACTGAGTATTTTTTCCCTTTTGAAAACAGTAAAACCTTATATGAATGCAGATAGATAAGGGTTTTGAACAACATTTGTAATAAAAAGTGATATAGTTTATTTTTTCTAAATATCGATCTATGACGAAATAAATACCATAAATGTAAATTATGATAATACTCAGAACTCTGTGAGACTTTGTCCTTCACTACAAAGCGATGTACACAGTCTCACGGAGATTAAATAAGCCTGCTCAGCGTGATGATAAAGCCATACTTTTGTAAAAGTAGCTCTCGTAGCATGCTGATGATGGCGATAACATAAAAAAGCCTTCAATTCACAGCGTTGTGGTGCTGTACCATTCTCGGCACGGCTGAGCCGTATCCATATACAGAGACGGACAAAGAATACTAATCTGCTGCATCGGCCGAGGATAGCGTGGCCGATCATCAGCCCGGGCTTCGGGTGACGGGCGGCGGCCTCCGGCTAGGCGAAAGGCAGTAGATGTCGTTGCGGTCGGCGATACGCATTCCCCGAGCGCGGTGGCTGTTACGGGGCAACCTCCCAAAAGGGGTGGCGGGTTCGTGCTCGATAATGGACGTTTCGAGGCCGAAACGAGAGCGGCCATGGCGATTGACTTTTGAAATGCAACCTTTTTGAATAATTATTTCAGAGGTGCAAAACCTCTATGATTTTTACGGCGTCACGTATATGACGCCACTAGACATTATTTGCTGATTCACATTTCTCGCAATTTAATTTATTTTTAATTATTTATGTGGATGTGAATTCATGTGGATCACATAAATCTGTGAGTATTGGAGCATAACGTTCGTTATGATATGATGTTTTTTTAAAATGTAATTTTCACATTTAAATTATTAGTAGTATTTGTATTAGAGCATTTGCACAAAGAAAATCCCTGTTTTATCACGTGAGTATAAAAACGCATAAAATTAACACATTTTAATCAATCATTTAAATACTCAATTAGAACATAATTGAAACTAGAAGAATTAGAGATCATAAGTCAAGTCAAAGTCAAATTTTATTTCAAAAAAAGATTTTTAGCCGATACGCTATAATAGAGACTTCATGAAGGCAGTTAGTACCTTTCATGTCTTTAATGCACTAAATATTTAGGTCATCACTGAAAGAAGTAGACCAATAGTTTGAATTAGTAACTAAACTGTGGACAAAGGTTAGTTACTAATAAAACAAAATTACATTCAAAACCTATGTGTAACTCTTTTCGCATTATTATTACATACAAAATTCTCTACCAATATTTCACTGTTTACCGTAGAAAATGAGTGGATATATTCCCGCTTGCTTTTTTTTTTCCTATTCGGAATACGGGAAAACATCAAACGTCAAAAGACGAGAACCGTTCGACCTACTTCATTCGGCCTCGCCCGGACGCGGTTACGGACTATTTACCTGCCACCTGCCAATCCTATGGTCACAAATGGGGGTCCCAATTTTTTTCCCTCTCCCGTATACCTGCCCGCTTCGGCCATCCGAAATAGCAGATTCTTACCTGCATAACACTTTTGGGATCGCGCACCTTTTCACATTCTAAGCCCTGCAATACAGTTGTAGTGATACCGAGAAATTAGTGAATGGGCAGTCAAGAAGGATTGGCCCTGCCGAGCGACCGCCCTTAACGAGAAGTAACATTTACTTAAACTCCGTCAATGTTAAGTGGATACTTAACGTGGACAATGTTTTACTTGTTTTAATATATTTTTTTAAGCTATGATGTGGTATTATAAATTATTGCACACAGTTGTTGAAATGCCTTATTATTAAAATTGTAGAAAGTTGTTCAATAAATGCTCAGCACGTATATTGAAAGTTTTTTTTAGGAATACATGTATTTTTTTGTTTTTAAATATTTTACAATAGCGGTTTACATTCATTTAATATTTGATCAGTCAAAAATAATACAATTGAAAATTTTAGTACGTTTGTTAAAGTGCAATATAAAAATGAATTTATTCAAATCTCGTTGTTTTGAACGACAACTCATTGCACCATTTGACTTAAATAAGCAACAAAAACAAAACTAAAAACCAAAATAGGCTAGTTGACCAATCCAGAAATTGATGTATGTTAAGGACATCCGCAAATCAACTTGACATGATGACCAATGTCAAATCAAAACTACAATCGACTTAAAAAACAAGAATGAATCGTTTGCTTTTATAGACCTTTTCCAATATCATTCTTACAAAACGGAATTTTATTTGTACTTTAAGTATTGTAACGCAATGACATCAAAATTTTCTAGAGCCTTCTCTCTCTTAGTAATAAGGTCAAATCAAAAATAACTTTATTGCGTAGGTAATAGAAGTTAAATTTTAAATACGTCAAAATGCGTTCTAACTGACAAACATTCGTATTTATCATATATCATTTAATCATAATAAAAATGTACTAGAACTATTTCTTAAATAAAAAAAGAAACTAAAAATGTAGTTTATAAATACATTCTTCCATGTTTAATATTAGATTTTCCAAATTGCATTTCCCACCTTCAATACAATTTAAACAAGCCACAGGCCGGGTTGGCCGTACTGGCGGCTAACGCAGTATCATTTGCAAAATTAATGCAAACAGACTTACTTTATCTTACCGCAACTTAAGGGCTGCCAACTTTCGCGAAGTTAAATTTGACGAGTGGGCCGTCGAAGGCCCCCCTCCAAGTTTTCACTCAGGGAAATTACGTATTTTCTGAGCTGCTGAACAGCGCAGAGTTGCGGTCCAAACGCGGCGGCTTGAACGACACGCGCGTACGTCGTCAAAGTGTTAAAATAATCAATTATCATTTTATTTTCATTCAATCTACAATAAATCTAAAAATCAGAATTCAGTAGATTTATTACTAATGGAGAATATATATATATATATATATATATATATATTCATCAAGTGATCAATTGAATGACGCCTTGTGGATGTAATAAAAATTTGACAGAGAATCAACATTTATTTAAAATTTGTGTGCAGTTTGTAATTTATATACAAGACACAAATTTTAAATAAATGTTGATTCTCTGCCAAATTTTTATCACATCCACAAGGCGTCATTCAATTAATTGATCACTTCATTGAAACTCAAATAAAGACACCATTTATTTTCGGGAAAGTATTATAATACTTAAAAAAATATATTTTAATTTAGAACCATATTCAATTTACTGAAGTTTCTCATTTCATTTTCCCGTCTTCCTCTTAGACCTCCAATGCTTTCATGAAGTTCTCTCAATTACGCCTCATTTATTAATGAGGTACTTTGGGAAGGTAGAGGTTGATATTATTTTAACAATTGTTAAACTACTCCAGGAAATAACAGATTCAGTGATCGAGGATAGCAGAAGACAGCAAATTTACTAGCTGATTAAAAAAAATACTGAATTACAATTTGTATTTAATTAAAAGAATTTCTTTGAGTTAAAAAACATTCCTGAAATTTATAAGCAATAAATTTAGAACCTTTTACGTCGGATTTCCAGAATAACAATTCTGTGGTAGTTTGATTGCAGGCAATATATCGATGCCTCGGTAAATACATGTCATTTTTTATTTTATTGTTCTTTTCTTTTCATTTTTAAGCCTATGGAATATTTTACGCAAGTTTCATCTGTACAGACACCTTTGGACATAATGGTGCAGTTATTTCATTATTTAAAAAGCACTGTATAAAATAAATGTCTGTAACATTTGACGCATTAGAAGAAATTGATCAGAAAGTTTTTCTAAGCATGTGACGCACCTGTCTAACACATTCCGACTGTACGCAATGATATATCAGTCAATCGTTCAATGCAATTTTATGTTTAAGCACGGATCGTAAACATAACATATATTGACCTATAAATAAATATGTATTTGCGTACACGAATTTTCGAAAATTGATAATTCGCATTGTCTTTATTGTTTTTTTATATTCATAGCCATTCTCGTACACATATTCTAGTGTTTCAAGCTTTGAGATTGTACTTATTTAAAGTATTAATAAAAACTGAAATTATATTTTCAATTGTAGAGAAAATAGAAAACATCACATGCATTCTTTATTTCGAATGAATCTATTTTTTAGTTCACAAAAAACAACTGTTTTTTATTCACGCCTCAGAAATATAACTCTATACGAGCGTACATAAGCGAGCACGCCTTTTTTTTCTTAATTCATTAAAATTTCCATTGAAAACTCCATCGCTCTCGTGTGCGCCCGCCGACGTCCCGAGTCGATTCCGCAGCATCGAAACCTTAATGTATTATGTAAGAAAACTTCGCCGCGAAATATTTTGCCCATGTCCGTTTCCATTAAAAGTTGCAAAGGTATAACTTTCCCGCGCCGCAAACACGGATCTTTATTTTTCTCGGCGCGGTCTTTACTCGGCGCGGGATGATTTCATTTTCGCGCGCGACCGCCGACATAAATCTATCCGCGTTTTATTGGCGCGACGTTAGGTGTCGCCGCCGTCGGAAAATGGAAAACGCAACGAGTGAAGAGGTCGAAGAGGGCTAATGAAATAGCCGTTGGGTACGATGTCTGCTTCCGGCTGAAAAACTGGCTGAGGCGTGAGTCGGCTAAGGCATAACTGCATTAAGTTCATAGGAAAAGCGAATGATGTTTCTTATAAACTTGGAATATTCGATCTAAACTAATACAGTCACAAGCATACGGTATATGGATACCTTTTAAGTTAAAATTACCTGCGTGCCCGCCATACCAGCCGACGAATAGATTCGTTACTATTTAAAACAAAAAGTTGTTGTTATCCAAAAACTTTGTGATGTTTTCCTGAAATTAACTTCCCTTGAATTTATTGATGAGACCATAAATAAATTTATTTAAGAAACTATATTACTGTATTTTTTCTAGTTATTAAAACCCACTGTTTAAAAGTTAGAAAGAGGGGACACAATATTAATATCTTGGGAAGTTACTATGTCTTAAAATGGATATAGATTTCCTACATGTATATATTCAGAGGAGAAATTTACTTAACAATTTTTGATACATTTTAAAATATCTATAAAATGACATCCAACACAAAAAAAAATAATTTTTTCTATAATTCAATTTCATTTATGAAAGCTATCCCTAAATTATTATCCAATTATTCCTTTAAGTAATTGTGTGGCTGTTCGCATATATATACCAGCCGTTCGCGTATGTACGCATATAGAACTGTGAAGTGAGGACAGACAGACGGATACGATGAAACTATAAGGGTTTCATTTTATTACTTTTGCTAGGAAATGTAATGAAAGCTTAAAAAAACTAGTTAATTAAGCCTTTTAGAGTTTATTTCAGTAACGAAAATCACTAAAGCACATTGTCATTTATTGAATGTGACAGCTATCTAACAGTGTTTTTGTTACTTTTAGAATTAAAACGTGAAATTCGATATTTTCTATTTAAAGTACAACGCACGATACTGCCGCTGTGAAGTTAGGCACGAAGGCGTCGCAATGACTCAGAATAGGAGCGCGGGGGAGATGGAGGACGGGTCCCGGAACCTTAAACCTACGCATTACATCAATCGCAAACAATTCAGAGCGGCATTGTAGCAGAGTTGTATCGTACTTGCGATTTGATAATGAAAAGTAAACAGCGTTTGTCAGATTGATAAAAGATTAAATGCGAAAGTAAACACTAGTAATTATGTTTACTATTGGATGAAATCACAACAATGTAAGTACATATCTGGGTCAATACAACATTCATGAAGTCCAGAGCTGCTGAAGTATTTGAGGTGGCGTTTACTTTAGATCACCAAAAAAAAAAGACATTGCTTAAGTATTTATGCTTATACTTACTTTAAAAGTGGATATCGATATTTTACAACACGATGAGTGTTGTTACGACCATAGACACGGCCATGGATTTAAGATGACTATGGCACTTGCGTCCACGAAATCAGTTCGTAGCTGCGTGACGCACGATTCCCACGTTTTGTTTTATTCAAACACCGCCCATGGCGAAACCTACGCACAGAGTTCTACACTCACTTTTATGTGCATTTAGTGGGGGATACACCCACGTGAAGTACATTTGATTACAACATCTTTCGTAGATTGACTAATATTTATTCAGTTAAAATAAAGTTCAAAGATTCGAAAGAGGAAATTTAATAAAATACGCTAATATCGTTTAGGCGGAAAAACAAGCGAATAATGGGCAAAAATTTCTTTTCCCCCGGGACAGACGCGAGATAGCAATACTAAGTCATCGACGACAGCTGTGCGGCGGCGCCCGCGGCGCCGAGAGTTATGGGCGGGCGGTATGAAATTTTTGACGTGACAACGTCTTAAATTAGGTTGCGGCTGGGAGTCACTTTGAAAAAGTGTAACGCTCGGTAACGTAACGATGAGTCACCGAACGAGAGAGGCCCGCCGAATGCCTTGCGTCTCTCTCCCACTCAACTATGATCGGTCTGCCGCGCGCAGCACTAGAGAATTAGTGCATAGCTTGCAAATGTATTGCAAGTTATTGTATGTATATTTGTATATAAATACGTATGTATGTAAAGGTAAAAATAAAATTTTGTTAATATGAAATTCAGTGCGAGATTCTTTGTATAAATTAATGTTTTAAATATAATTCTTTGTATAAATAAATGTTTTAAATTGTTACTATTATTTCATCCTTCTTCCTACTATACGAATGAATATTCACATTAAAATGATTTTACCATTCAAAGTCGTTGTCACGTAAAACTTTCGCCCGTATACCGACTTTACAGGCAACCAAATTTTTGTTGTCAAAATTTGAATAGAGTTTATATAAATGCAGCGAAAAATCTCGTTTATATCCCGCCTTAGCGGAACCAGGGGGCGGATTTTATCGTAGGCTTCGACGTTTTCGTCGACAAGCTAATTTAATAAGACCTGGCTCGATTTGAAAACGTTGAAATCGTAGATTTGTTCGACTGTGGGTTTGTTTGTCACGGTCTAGAGCTCAGTGATCCAATATAAATTTATCAATATACCTATGGCTTCTATCCTGTCGTCAGGACAAATAGTTAAGTTTTCAGTTTCATTTTCTGAGATAAAATGGTCTAAATATTTTCTCTTTTCGTCTTTAACCCATATTATTATTTTCCATTGCAGAAAGCGGTGATGGTACTAGTTCGCATTCGGATCGAATTGACCAATAGCTTTTTAAGCATAGTTAAATTAAAACCAGCAGTTACGTACCTCGCAACCCCTACTTTACTTATGTTATTGAGGAAATTAAATGTTTTCATATTGTTTTTTTTCTTTGAAAAATTATAGGTTGTCAGTGATAGCAATCATCCATCAAAATTCTTGCAAGCTTCGAGATTAAAAAGGTAAAGACATATTATTATTTGTTATCGTAAAATTAAAAATTTATGTATAAGAAGCTGAACTAAATATGGGCAATTAATTACTAATGATTGTCGTTTTGAGTGATGAAACGACTAGGAAATCTGAAAAATCGGTGACCTCGCAGGCCATTCTTAAAACTTTTCACTTTTCATATTTGAGCCTCACAAATATTTAGGGTTAATTTAAATTATATCTTTTACCATAAATGTTTAATCTTAAAACAATACAATATTATTTATAAACAAAAGCCTTGATTTTAGAATATCTTACGTGTGACAATGAATTTAAGCTTATGTTATTCATGTCTAAGTAACCTTTCCATTTTATCTAACGCATCACTTATAGTACAACGCACGAAACTTTGCCGCTGTGAAGTTCGTCACGAAAGCGTCGCAATGGTGCAAAACAGGAACGCGGTGGAGAAGGAGGAAGAGTCGGGGAGCATAAAACCTGCGCCTTATATCATTCGTATGAATGATAATTAATTTCACAATTTTAATTTTTTTATTATCTCCCAAAATTTTTTAAAAAGTATTAAATTTTATAATTTTTCAAGTAACTATTTTTTTTTCTAATTTTCAATTTAAAATTTTATATATTTCAGAAATTAAAATATCTTTATATTTTATTTTTCATAATATGAAATTACTGTATTGCCATCACTCCTTGATAAATCTACAAAATTTAAATGAAATCTAAAGTGGATTAAAATCGAGTCCAAAGAAGTCGGTTACAAACAAATAAACGTACATACATACATACATACAGGTGAAGCTAAGAAAAGTGTGTTAAAAGTACATATTTTTGAGCAATTTCAAATACAAACGAACCAACAACATGTGAATGACTTTATTTTTTGGATAAGTTTGTTGTAACAACCATATAGTCGGCACGAACACTCGTTCTTTTATATTAAAAATTAAAAACCATTTCGTCTCATTTGTACAGAGTCTAAAGAATTATTATTTTATTTGCATTCGTACAAAGTTTAAAGAGTCAATACTTTACTATTTAAGTGAGTGATTTACTTTACTTTACTATTTAAACTTACGTTTACTATTTAAACTGTAAAAATCGCCAAGTTTGTGTTGGAATAAATTCTTTTTGGAATATGGTATGTAGTATCGGATCCCTTATGCCGCATTCATAAGACAACAAAAAATATGACAGAATCCCTAAAATTGATTCGACTACAAATTTGCAATGTATTTACAAAAACATTTTTTTTTAATTCCCGAAAAATATATTCAACTACAAGCAATCACTTTTTTTGGGCAAACAATTTCAATATACAGACACGACAATTTTACAGTTCAGTTATATATATATATATAAAGGTTTCGTTGAATAATCAAACCCGAAACCGTTTTTGTGAGCGTCCAATCGTGAATCTGTTTTCCTCCATCGACATCTATTCCTAGGAGGCTACGAGCACGTGCTCGTCCACAATAAAGAATGTCATTTGTCAGTTTTATGTCGACTGCCCTGTGTCAATCGGCTATCATCTTGCGTGAGATCGATAAACGAATACAACAGACTCCCACGTCGACGTTTCGTTAGATTTATTTAACTTTCGATAACAGTGTATAAATCTTGAATTTATCGTGAGAAACATCATGCGAAATACGAAGTTGAATATAGCGCGATATTAATTTATATTAAAGCTAGACGTATGAATAACGTTTAGTGTATTACGCTGTTTCGTTGGAAGATAACACGTAAAACGCGGCAGTACATATTTCATCGTCTTATATTTCCTGATAAAGCTGTTTACGAGACATCGCCCCGCGCGTAAAGCGAGAGAAAATTTGGAAAAACATTTACGTGCTCGCACCGAGCGCCGGAGTTGATATTTTTGATAACGTAAGCAGGGAAATCTTCTTTTTTTTTAACGTCTTCAACCCCCTCCCCCCTACCGTCTGAACGCGGAAAAAGGAGGGAGCTAAGAAATCCGCTTTGACATTTCACTGTCTTTTTAACTGGTCGTCCATCACAGCGCTCTGTTTCAAATATTCAGTAATCTTAGCACAATCAGTACAACGGGCTTACTTATAGTCTCGCTTCATTTTTTCATAACTCGTCATAATCGGTGTCTGGGCGATTGAACTTTTCGCCGTGTCCTTTGAGTTCGCCGTGGAAAAACGATAGCTTCCCGCGAAAAAAGTTGCTTGTAACCTTTACCAACAATATATTTTTGGGTAAATTATTTACGTGAATTACTTAACGTTTAAATTTTAGCTACTACTTGTCACTTTAGTAATGTCACGTACCAACATAGCCACCTGTTGTTGATAATTGTACGTCAAGCCTCGCTGTTGTACTGTACTGATGTAAAGGCACATATAGAATTTTTTCAACCACATTTATTCAGGGTTTCCCCTGAAAAATATAATTTTTTTTGTCTGTATATATTGTCAATTCTCTAAAATTTAGCTTTTACCAGATTTCCACACTTTCGAATCGTGTGAAGCTATTACGTCAATTTTTACGATGATCTCCGTGCAAATGTGCGGATACGTCTGTACGTAGATCCTCCAAATCTAATCTTTGAACTGATCAATCGAATCAAGTCGGATTAGCAGTTTTCGAAAGAGTATCATTCGATTCAAAATCTGAAAACTAGACTTTTATCTGTGGTGAATTTAAAATGATTACAATAATAAAATCACTGAGAAATATTTCTTTCGTAAAACTTTTCAAAATGATCAACGATGAATACATTAAACAAACAACTTTTCTAAAAAAAAAAAATCTAAATCGAAAGCACCGTTATATTAGTTAATTTGATCGAAAGGTATCGTTGAAATTTTTTTCTTTTAGAAAAGTGTTCATCTTACGGTCGTTTCATCTTTACCAAGCTCACAGCATTCGCAAAGCCTTTATTAATTTCACATTTAAAATGAGGTTTATCGGTACACTAAGTTTTAAATCATTCTAAAATTAAAATTTATAAAATTACCAATTTATACGAAATTTGATCAATGTAATTGAGATGGAAAAAATGGACAAAATCATTATTTTTTTTATATATGTACAAAATACATCACTTACTTAATTTTAAGCTTTCTACATTTAAAGGCGTTCTACTCATTCTTCTTTTCTTTGAGCTCTAAATTAAATTTATTTATTTAATAATTTATCAATTTATATTATTGTGTATTATACAATAATTTATTATTAAATAATTTATTAATTAAGCATAAGTATGTTTGTTTCTAAGTTTTTTAACCTGCAAAAAAGTAGGAAATTTTGGAGCTGCAAGGTCGACCTGCAAGGTTTTGCAGATTTTATTATTTGATTATATCTTTTAATAAACTATATAACGATTAAATAAATAAATTATATAAACAACGATTAAATAAACCCATAAAATGTTAAAAAAAAATGATGAAGTTATTCTAATTTTAGTTGCAGTCGTTCTATTTTTCACCAACAGCAAAATTTGTAGTTTTGATAAGATTATAATATCAATATAGTGTTCGCTGACACTAATTATTAGGTGTAGAACAGGAGATCATACAATAGATCTATTCGTAATCCCACTGTTGTTTCAAATACTGTGCTCGATCTATTTATCATTTCGTCCACGGTATAAATATTCTGGATCGAAACGGCGTAGAAATCGCGGGATATTTTTTCGAAGCTTTTTAAGAGCGGCCCGTCTGAGGCGCGCTCGGCCGCCCGGCGGATGCCCGACACCAATTAGTGTCACTCGTTTATTAGAGCGGCCGTCTTACGTAAAGAGGGACACATTTGAATGGGTAATTTCCCTGTCGGAGCACTTTTTCCTCGCGGAGCCGGCGACAAGTTTCCCGAAACGTTCCGATGCTCCCTTTTTAACCTTTACGATGCGTATATTTAGCGATAGCAAAATGAAGCGAACCGTCTATGGGACTTCGTTCGCTTTGTGTTGACAGTCTGTTTCTGGATTCGAATCGAAGTCACATTTTCAATTTGTAAGTTCTTTACAGGTGTCAGGGTTGAATGAGAATCATAATTTTCGAATGTCAAGAAGTGCGCGCGCATTTATAGTAAAAATTTACGGTAATTTAACACCATTAAGTTAGTCGTTAGTAATAGTGTGAGAGCTACATTTAGGACGATGTATGTCGTTCGGCTAATTTCGCTTTCAACTTTATTGAAGTAATATTTACGATCCATTTTCTCGCATAACATGTTACGGATGATGATTGGAGGCGCATTTGCCGGTATTTTTAATAGTACAGTTACGCTAGTAGACGCGAGTCTGTTTGGCGACGTCTGGCCTTTCTTAGCAATGTGCTGGATTGGTACGAAGCGTATGTAAAAGTCGTATCTAATTAATTGGCGGTTAAGATAAATAAAAAATTAACACGCATAGACGTTCGATATCTGCCAATGACATTGAATTCGTTGGATCAGCATCCGTAGGGGAATAGCAAATTTGAGGGTTAGCGGTGGATTATATAGTGCATGTTACTGCGTGTCGCTAGCATGCGACAAATTCGTAAGACATTTATATATATTAATATGTACGTTATCCATGTGTTTATAAAAGAGTAAAGTGATTGACCGATGTACCAACGCACAGCCTAAACTACTGCCGACTACTATAGACTTGATTTTTTTTACAAAAATTGCTTTTATAACATAGGCAAACGGTAAAAAAGGACTTTTTGGAAATTCGACCCTTAAAAGGATAAAAATGGTGAAATACTGTTGTATGGAAAATCGAAACCGTTGAAATTACAGATGCTAAATTAATTTTAATTATTTAGCGATGTATTAAGTTATACTAAAATTTATAATTTAGCTAATGGTTATAAATAAACAGTAATGACGTGCATCAATTTTAAAAACAATCCTAAAAAGGATGAAACAAAGGTAGAGGTTTTTATATAGAAAACGATATCGCCGAAGCTGTTGATAACATAACTTATATTTCAGCTGATTATTACCAATCAAAAACAAACGACGTACCATTTTTGGAAAAGTACCTCTAAGGCAGTGAATTAAGGAATGAAACACTTTATGGAAACTCGAAAACCGCTGTGTAAATTGTCTGCTTTTTTTTTACGTGTTTACCGTACTACTATTTTTCGGTTACTACAGAACTAGCTGTGTGTTGTATGCGCGAATGAGCAGCTTTTGATGAAAAAAAATTTGGCTTAATCTTCACATCTCGGCCAGAAAAGCTTCTAAAAATTCTTTAATTCATAGAAATCAACACTATCCCGGAGTACTATATCCTAAATTTGATTTTGACACTACGAGCACTTGCTACGTCTTTGTCTTTGTAAATCGTTTTCTGATATTATGCACTTCTATTTCATTTCCATTATTCAAACAAAGAGTTATTACACCATTTTGCTGAAATCGATCTTTTGGTGATGGTAAGCCGTTCAAATTTTTAGTTCAGTCACATAAAATCGATGCGCCCTGAAAGAATATTCAAATCTTAAATTTCCAGGCAAAAACGCAAGTCACCATGATACTGTGGTTCGTGACGTCACTAGATGGCCACCAACTGGCATTTTAAACAAAGTGTACTCGGACAGGACAAACGAGATGCAGTCAACGTATGCTATTTAATGACATCATCTTGGAATCCATTACGGCGTCCACCTACCCTATTCGTCAAATAGACAAAAAAATGTTATTCTTAGAAATGAAACAAAAATTATTTCTCTATTCATGAATTGAAACTATTTATTTCGATTTTTTACGAAAAAAAGTACCTTAATTATCAGTATTTAGGTTTTTTCGCTCCTATAATAAAATTTTTCCTATGTGCAAAATATCCTATCGTAAAATTATACGATATTAATTACTGTGCATAATTTTCATTTTTGTATTTCAATTCAAGGTACAAATAATGTTTGAGTACGAGAATGCGGAACCCGCCCATGGGACAGCTCGCACTTGGCGAGTTTCGTTATTATTATAATAATTATTATCCCACTACACGCATCAACGACGATATCCATTTCCGGGTCTCTCCGGTCAATTACACAGACGTTAGAGACGTTATTTTGATACTTTCTTAGATAAACAATACTAGCTTTCGGCCTAATGCTCCACCCGCGGGGGCCGTGTTCCTTCATCTTTTATATTGAACGATCTTGCTGTCAATGCCAGTCACGTTTCCGCTTTTAACTCTAGTCCCGGTACAGTTCCCGATTTCGACTACGATCAGTCTTTTGATACTAACATCAATACCGCACTCAATACCGCACGATCCCGGCTCTCAATTCCCCTTTCCGCTTACATTTCTGATACAACCACCGATCACCATTTCGATTTGTACATAGCCGGAGCAAACTCTCATCTCAAACTCAAATCGGGGGCAAATGCTAGTAGGTGTAAGAAAAACACGAGCGTATTTAAATACAATGTTGTGCTACAATTTTGAGCTCGATCGGCTGACTGATTTTCGAGTTTTACGGCGACGAACATTCATAAGTTGAATTTATTTTAATATAAGATTGCTGCTATTAATACACTGATAATGCTCTATCCTCGTGCAATAAAATCTGTAGAATTATCTTGAGATAAATGAGTTAGAATAGTCATCAAAGAGAACGATGTGGTTCGAAAAAAGACGTAGTGATTATTTGGAAGCGTCGCTGAGGCGGTCCAACCGTCTTGAAAAGGCGAACGTAAGCGAATGGACGAAAGCAATCTATGAATTGAATGTGTGTGACGAAAAGCTCGGCGAGGGGCGTCCTAGAAAATCTTGTATTTGAGGTCGGATCAGGCAGTGCAGTAGGGAATGGCCTCGAACTTCAAGCACTCGCAGCTTACGGAGTTCTTTGAAAAGATCGATGTAAAGTGAAGTACGTGAAAAGTGAGCAATGGTGCCTCAGTAGGTAAAATGTCTCCCTACAATCAGCAGGCACTGGATTCGAGCCTTGCCATGGGCTATCTATCGATGAGCTTTGGACTTAGGGGCAAATTAAACCATTCGCTCTGTGCTTCATAGACCACCTTAAGATGTCGTCTCCAGACGTTGTCACCACATCGATCAGGGTCGTCAGTAGCTCTTAAACCGCACCGGGCCGATAGGGACAGGCGAAGAAACGTAAGTACTTACCCTCTATATGGTGATTAGGTTGTTACTATTGAAAACTAAAAATAGTAAACAGATTTTATTGACAATAATATTTATTTGTAAAACTGAGTTCATTTATGAATCTTATAATAATCATTTATATATATATATATATATATATATATATATATTTATAAGACACGCGGCTCGAAATTATGCGGGTGGAGGGAACACAAAATTAACATAATTGGAAGCTAATAATTTACAAATTTTAGATTTAAAAGCAGAAGTTGCATAAATAATTTGACTTTATTTTTAAAAACCTATCGAACTACACCCTTCGTGTAACGCACCAAAAAAAACCATCTCTGGATGTTATTCACGAAAACCGCTATTTTTTAATCACTTCGCACAGTTCCATGGCGTTCCACATAAGGCGCACGCCTGTAAAATTTCATCAGAATCAAATCAAAGTATGACAGAATTATAAGCCTGTATTATACGGACGAACAGGCACGTCTCCATACGCACATAAAACTGAAAGGGTTATGTTTCTTTTTTGCCTATTAGTATGCAACCCTAAAAATATGATCTTTTTTTGTGTTTGCACTGTCAATGAGAGTATATAAGCACAGTTTGTGCTTATATACTCTCATTGAAATTAAACCAAAAATTTTCGTCTGATTACTAATACACAAAACATTATCGTTTTGGTCATATTGTGTTATAAATTTTATGTATATATCATATGTATTATATACATGACATGTATATTATATATATATATGATATTTATACACGTGACCAAATAAGTAATATGCTTGGGATCTGTAAAAAGGCTACCACATTTTAATATTAATTTTATATGTGCAAATTCAAAGTCAGCTTTTTCTTCATAGCTTATAAAACTAGTTTATAAAAAAAACCTATGAATATCCCCTCCTTCATGTAAATTTCTTTACAAGAAATAGAAAAAAGCAATTTGAAGCTTTTTTTTTATTTCTTAGAGAAGGGAAGGTTAAGTATATTGTATATCTCATTCACATCCGTATTTATCCATTACGTCCTGTAAGAATTTGAACTTGTTTCCACGAATGTTTATCCTGCAAATGTTTGAAAATAGTTTTAAATCCTTTCCCACCGAGTATTTGTTTTATAAGAATTTCAAATAAAATTATGTATATCGTCAGGTACCTTTTGAACATGCGCACAGAGCCTTCTAAACGAATTAGTGACTAACGTGTAAACGTAGTTTATTTTTCTTTCTTGCATTGAATTTATGTCTATCACTCTTTTTCTCGAACATTTTGAGATTTTTGAAATATCTATCACATTGTTGTAGATAGATTAAGGTGCTAGATTCTATATTTATATTGTTTACTTCGTGTATAGTGTCCGAAACATAAAATTCCATTGTAAGGATTATCTTTTAACTTAAATAAATTTCATGTGAAATCTAAATTTTATATTTACAATGAACTAAGTAAAATTAAAATTTTAAAAAAGCATAAAATTATTAACATATTGTAGTTTCTTTTGAATATAGTAAAAAAGATGAAATTTACATGGTTTTTTTAATCTATACAAGACTTCTTTAATTTATTAAACGTATTTTTTTATATAAAGCAAGCACCATTTTAAACATTTTTGAAAAATGCATTAGATAAGATATTTTTTTTTAGAATAGGACACACTATTATGATGAGTCCACAAACTGGCCAGGTCTAAACGAAGTTAACAGGCACATCCGTGCTTAAATCCACAGATGTTTTCGTTGTCCAATAAACAATAAATCAAAATAGTCTAGTATTTATATTTATTTTAAAATAAAAACCTAATAACACGAATTTATACATTTTAAAATACAAATTCACTTTATTTGTCTGCAATGGTAAATTAATAATAAAATCTGTTCATTCCAAAAAAAAACCTTTTATAAATACTGAGAGAACAACAATAATTATCGAAATTCGAAAACATTTTTTGAAGACATATTTTTAAGTAATAGAACCTAGACTAGAAGTAATTTTGTCACTGAAATCCGAAAAAAAAACAAATACTATCCATAAACTTTAATAAAATTAACACGCATAATTCAGTAAAAAGGATACATATAAAAAGGACCAAGCGAACTCACCAAAACAAATGTCGAGGAGACCTCGGACGTCACGTTGACCTAACGCAATTACGTGGCGTCAGTTCACGTGACACGATGAAGTTCAGAGGGCACGGCTATTTCGGCAACTTATCGCCCGACCATCGGCAACTTGTGGCTACAACGATGCGGCGTTCAGCGCCAAAGCTTGCACACGACTGAGCTTTGGGCACCCTACCCTAGTGCGGAGCGCATAGCGAAATACAAATGGATGCGGTATTGGTACAGGTCAACTTTAAAACTGCAAGCGATCGTTAATGCTAGTATCGGTGTGATCAGGTGGAAAATATTGACATAAAAAAGGCAATAAAATGTTTTTGCGTACGTTAAAGTACTGATAGTATTTAAACGAATTGGTAATCAAATACGGTATATATAAATAATTTTTTTTGTATTATTTACTGTTCGATAGCGAACGTTTTTTGTACCATTAAAATATGGAGAGTAAATAAGGGCAACATAATTAAATACAGACGAGATAATAAAGAAAAAAATGAATTGCGAATGGAGAAAAAAAAATAAAAAAACATGTTATGAAACTTTCATTTAAATATAACTAATTAAATTTGGGACATTAAAGTATATTTCTTTCGTCATCAATTTAATAGTTTTAATGTATTTCAAATTATAAAACTAGTTTTTTTTAAAGATTAAGTAAGTTTATAAAAGCAAAATTTTTTTCCGTAAATACACTTTTTTCCTGCTTTAAATATTTTTATTATAATTTTATGCAAAATGTGCATATTTTTATATAATTTTTTTTGGTTTTATTTGATGCGTTATGCGTAGATCTCGAAACGATTTATTTTGATTGGATTTCGAATAAACAGTATTTGTCGAATATTTTTATACACTAAATTGAAGTTCTTCTATTATCTTTTTTATTTTACGTTCTGTACTATGTCGAGTAAACACATTTTCTTTTTCCAAAATCTTTTTTATCCTCCAAATAATGACGATTTAGATAGTTAAATCATGGTAAGAGCTTTTTTTAAACTTCTAAGTATATTATAAGCTCCAGGCTTAAATATAATGTATTCACTTTATATACTACATTACTGAGTCACGTTATAACATCGGTGTAGACGAAAAATTCTGAATTATGCCGCATATAAGATACGTTCACTTAGATTGAAGAATAGAAGTTATGATATATTAAAATTTGAAATAACGCCATGCAACGCAGGCGACGTGTATTCGATCCCAGACATTATATATCAGTTATTTTGTAACTGATACACAGATTTGAAAATTAATAATTTTTATCTGTCAGGGATGGGTTGTGTGATGGATGTCACTGAAGCGAGAGATATGTGCAAAGAACCTGCGACGTGGAAATCTGTAGTCTCTTTCCTTATATTATTATGTGTTTTAAAAATAATCTACTGAGTAAGGGTGTATCTTCAGACATGTCCTATTCTGAAAGTACAACCAGTAGGACATTAGTGAAATGGGCGTAAAAAATAGGCAGACTGAGCATCGCTAAGCAGAGGCTATTTGAAGCCATGCAAAGCGGCGGCATTTGAGTGAACGGTGGACGGTCGTACATAAAAAAAATCCCTAAATTTTATGGTAAAGTACAATATATATATATTTATTTTTTAATATATAAAATAGTTATGAACAGCTGATTTATGAAATAGAGTTCGTGAAGAAGCATACGAAAATATTTCACGCAACGGCAACATGAGTCTAACGAAATTGACAGCGTAAAGATAGTCGATAAACCTGTTAGGTGTCACATTAACAACTAGTAAATTTACAGACTGTTTATGGCTGGTATAACAGCAATGTGACTTTATTATGGGGAGGTATTTACTTCTTACTTAACTTGTCTGTAACTATCACTATAATAATTCCCTATTTTGTAGCCGTCGTGACGTATGAATTGTATGGCGTAGTTGTCTATATGGATGTATAATAACGTTGTAGTGAAATGAGGAGGTGAAATGGTCTATTAATAGTAAATATACTTTTCACTCTCCTTATTTTTCTTTCAAGGGTCAAATGAGCATACGAGCGACCAAGGAGTAGGTGGTCATCGCCGCCCATGGACACTCGCAACTTAAGAAGAATCACCAGTGCGTCACCAGTCTCATGAGTAGGAATAAGATACCCAATGGAGGAAGAATTGGCGATAGAATGGGGAATGGGGACGATAGGTAGGGGGGTGAATCACCGTAACTTTCATTCACTGGATGAAAGCCAACAACGGAAGCTGTTAATTCACGTCTGTATTCTGTAAGAGTGTGGTATCTTACTAGGAGAGCTGTCCCATTTCCATACTGCAATCGAGTAGACCACAGCATGGCTCGACCACAGTAAATTTTTTATTTCTTTTTTCATACTAAATATAGCTGATTACGAAGTCAATGTATTAAGCCACGTTTGGTATGGTCAAAAGGACCGACATGGCCTGAAATGATATTTTACTGATGCATTGGAATCAATCGAGCGCCAGGCCAATGATTGTAAGCTTGGTTGAACATTTTATGGCTCGTTTTACAATTTGACCTACAAAAGGCAAGGAAATAGAATAAGTAATTTGAATCTAATTTGTTATTTCAAATTTAGAATCATATTGTTGACCAATCGTCGGTTGTATATAAACAAATCTGATTAAAATTGAAACTGTCCAATTTAACTATGACTTGACATTTTGAATAACATGAAGTATGTTTTAATAAAACACATTATTCATCCAAACAAATACCTAGTTTGCTCTTAAATGTCACAACGGCGAATTCTTGTGGTGCTCGCAAAAAAAAATTATCTAGACACAAACAAACGACACATGATTTCATTATGATGAGCATCGTTTCGATTACACAATAGGATTTTTAACAGCTTATTCTGTAACCAAGAACATATTTACTCTGTCCAAGAAAACACTGGCTTAATACGGTACTTTAATTTATAAGCCACGGAACCATCTGCGATCGGATCCGCCTCACGCTTATCCGGCCTCTGACGTTCCTCTCCCCTCCCCCTCCATCAGTATATCAATGTCGCGCCTTCACTCCGGATCACAAAGGCCAATCCCGGTTTTAGTTCCAGTGATCTCGCCCGCCCGACATCAAAGTGTCACTGACCCGCAACTGATAAATAATTAAACTAGTCCGGCCGTCGGCGTATGCCGGTCCGTATGTGTACGGATATGCATATTAGGTGACCGGTTATAGCAATATCTTTTGCATACACACATTTCCTTTGTGAGCCTTCGAAAAGCCATTATCATTCCGTTTGTCATATTACATGTGCACGTACCGATGAATTGAAAAATAAGACAAAATAGACCATGCATTGATTTCACATTTACCGACTCATAAAACGTTTTTATTTTTTTTTACTCATATCGCGTGACTATTAAACGCCCCTTAAATAAAATAAAAATAGGCCACGTAGTCTATTATGTGAATGTAATACTGTTCTTTATACAAATACATTTTTTTTTATACAAATGATGCTGCGCTAAGCAATAACGAGTGAAAATTTTAAAATGGAATGAGTTATCTGCCCTTACTCATATGTTACGAAGGATACATCATCATTTATTCATTTTTTCCTATTTTGTGTATGAAATTTTTGATACAAAATACAAGGTGTGTTTGATTGTTTTTCATTCATAACATGTGATAACCACTTAATTATGTCATAGTACATGTAATTTTTATTATTGTTAGTTAAAAACATATTCCAGAAACCCTTACTTATTTTAACTCGTGTTCTAAATTGTGTTCTGTCTATTGTGTTTCTAAACAACGCAAGATTCTGTAGTTAAATTTACTAAGATTCGCATTTAAAAATTATATGGCATACTTTTAAGAAAAGTGTATTTTATTAAACGTGTATTTTCCCTGTTTTATTATTTTCTACATTTTGTCAAAAAAAACATTATTGAATTTTGTCTTTTGTGTCAGTTGACCATCGTAATATTTTCAACAGCGACGTCAGCTTTATGCATTTCCAGACCATGTTAATTTTGATAATAAATAAATCAATATCGATATAACTACTAGGAAGCTATAATTAGGGCTTATAGTTGTTTGCTGCTGGACATATGTTTGTTCTAACAGCACGCCCATTACTTGCCAATCCGGGTAGGCCGGATGGTATCCATTCTCGCTTTGATAGGTAATCATGTCAAATATAAAACTCAGATGTATAGACGGTCAGATATCTATAAATGATTTATTTTGCACAATATTATAAATATAATAAGTACAGTATAATTCGATTTATGTTTTCTATATGTTTTATGGCAATCAGGTTTATTTATCGTATGACGTAATTCTGAGACTGGCTATAAATTATTCACTTCAAATATTTTATGTCATACAACACGTGTAAAGAACTATTAGTTCTAGTCATGGATGTAAAAAATAGGTATACCGAACATCACACAGCGACAATCTAGACAAAGAATAGTGCCAGGCTTCTGCTACGCAAGCAACGTGAAACCCGCGAAATTGACAGCGCTATGACAGTCGGAAGATTTATTCGGTTGCAAATGTCCGATAATAGCTCTTACGTCACATCGAGTTCTCCTTGCTCGGGTGGAAGAATGGGGCTCGGTAATCGCTGTTTGCCAATGCCTTATGTATGTGAAAAATAAGAGGACTATTTTTCACATACACAGTTTCAACATTATTTACATTTCGTCAAAACGTCACTAAAACCGGATCTCTCTTTAGTGCAAGTAGAGTGAGCCACCTCTTCCTCTCTTTCTGTAATTTCGTTTTACTTCGAGTTACACTCACTTAACAATATTTACGATATGCTATAATTCTCTTTTTCAATAGAATAATAACCTTCTATCACTTTTTATATTATTACCGCGTAGTTGTATTGTTTTTTTTTTGCTGGCTACATTCCAGTAAAAGCCTTTGTAACAGTATTCGTGTTGTAGGCAAGTATGCACATTTAAGGTAACGTACATCACACGTTATCACGCACAAGCTAAACGGATATTCTTTGTATCGCTAGAAAAAATAGTACTTATAAAATAACGATATACCGAAACAGCGATATATTTTTTCCAGTATAGATTTTTATGTCTTTGTATTGTAATGCAACACTGATATCTGTTTGTTCATACTTTAAAAAACCTATATATCTTAGTCTAAAACTTTTATTTGTGTCATATTTTAAAAAACAAGCATGTTTTATTTGAATCATTAACTATATACTTTCATATTTTCAGTCTTTTTTTTATATGCTCACCCCTGAAAAATAGGCGGGGACCATACTCTGCGTATTCTTCAGGGAAATAATACCATTTGAAGATCTATGCACAGATTCTAACGGCGTACAATCTTTGCATGTTTCTTGCTTCGCTGTTACTGATCCATCAATCTTTTCATGCAAGCTCGTTGATTTCGGGTGCTTACAATTTGACCCTTCTTGAATATGGCACCAAATTGGTCTGCATGAGATTTTATAGGTCACCCGTGTCGACCCTTCCATCCAAAACCTTCCCTAAGACTTATTTAGTCATTTTATTTTCATTTATTCTGTATATACGGCCAAACCAGTGTAACATACTTTTCTCTAATGTAGTCACTACATCTGATTTTCAGTTTTCATCTTTAAAAACGCTTAAAATTAGTAATTCCACATTTGCTAACACCCGTAATTTTTTCCATTTTAACTTAGTAAATATACCCAATATATTGTTTATAATAACAATGTGATTAGAGAAAAATTAGACTTTATTTTTCTCTAATATTGTCAACGATTTGTGTACCAATTTTGTCTTCAGAAGGAAAGAGAATGGACACTACTTTTTTACTTCGGATATTTTCATTAGCTCAGTTCATTCAGTTATTTTTCCTGTTATCTAATCAGGTCCGATACAAGTTCTTTTGGTGTTTATATTCAAATATTAACGTAATTAGTTACGCACAGTGTATATATAATTATACGATACGTTATCAATCATATAAGCTTATTTTCTGATGCAACACAAAGACCCGGTTTCATAACACCCGGAACTATTTATTCTTTGACATTTGAAATTTTGAATATGATTGACACCGACTACCAAATATGATTGTGTCGCAGTCGGCCGGTTGACGCCCCGCCGGTGTTGCCAACCTGACATTATGATAATTTTGCAGTTCATTGTACTACTTCAGCAGACTCGTTCTGTAAACTTAAAATATTCGGAAGATACACTTGTAATGTCAACATTTCAAGTTGAATTTTCAATGAAAATTTAAATTTACAGAATTGGTCTGCTGCTTAAGCAAATATTTGGATAAAAACATTATGTTTTTCATGAATTTCTAACTGAATCGGAGTATCGAAATGTATCAAGTAATAAAATACCGGAATTCATAGAAATATGTACGATGGCTAAAAGTGTCGATATGATACGCAAAAATACGAAACGAACGGATAATAAGTTTTATTTTGCAACCAAAATAATTTAGTTAACATGCAATGTGTGCTCTCGGCCAAGGTGGCCGTATCTCCGGGGCGATCAATTTTTAATACCATTAGCCAGGTGATGTGGTGACTCACAGCGAGAAGGGCCCCGTGCTGAGGCGGGGCCGGGGTACTTTTGTTAATACACGTTTATTATGCCGAGAGATAAGTGGTGTTTTATTTGTTTGCCGCCAAGGTCTCGTGCGTAGTCGGGCGTTGTTTGACATATGGAAAAGTTTCGTTTGATGATAGTGCACGATAATGACGCTAAAAATGTATATACGGCATCGAAAAAGATGTTTCCATGAAGGTTCCAAAACGCGTGACGAATTATTGGGTAAATGTGGATCTTAAGATGTGTAGTTTTAGACATTTTCACCGCTTAGAATAAATTGACAGCTTCCAAATTTGTGGTGATTAAGCTTCGGGAAATAGTTCTTTTCATTGCTCATACGGATAATTTGTAAATTAAAGTCACGACTAAATGCCTACCGAGAATGAACACTAGCCAGCGTTTGTATCGATAGAATTAGCGTGTAGCTACATCGGCAAATATAATGGGTTTATTTTGGTGGGTTTTACTAAATTCATAATATATCATGCAAATATTGGAAAAGATATAAATGACAATATGAGTTGTGTCATAATTGTATCATTGTTGACAATAAAAGGTGGAAATTTATTGAATAGACTTTATTTCTTTACGTACAGTTATTATTATAAATTGTTATATCGTGAATCCCTGGAAAGAATGTATATCCTATAAAAAGTACACAGACAATCCACACTCCTCTGTTATAGTTTATTCTCCTTAATGTTGCCATACTACAATAATATCCCTTTTATGGCACTTAAAATTTTAAATTAAAATGGTAAATAATAGCGACGACTAATTGCGCGCGTACAATAACTACCCTTTCTAGTTTACTATCGGCAACTGTTATTTCCACAAAAGCAGCACTTCACTGAAGGGCCGAGGTTGTGGCCGAGGGCCATAAAATGTACCTGTTTCCAGGTTCAATTGTTTCATTGTAAATACTCACGGAGAATATCTCTCTGTACCTGTCTCCTATTTACAAAAACAAAAATATCTGTACGGCCTGTTGTATGCCTTCGTATGGCATTTTTTTATTCAGGTATGTAAAATAGTCATATTAGATAAGGTACTTTTTGTACTTCGAATTAAAAAATGAATATGTAAATTTAAATATTTGAATAAATATTTATATCTTTAATATATATTAACTAATATAGTCGTATTATGTAAATATACTTGTATATTTTCAAAATATATCGTATTTAGAAATGAAAGATAAAATCTAAATCTTTTTGTAAAAGAAAAGACAAACTGCAAAAATAGTAGGTGTATAACAATAATTCTCATGTAGATCCGTAAAATTGAATTTGCATGAGGCGATTGCAAACATAAAAAAAAAAGCGAATCGCAGACGAATTTATTTTACGCCATTTTTCTTTATTGTTAATTATTGTACAGTTTATTTAAAATTATATTAAATAAATAAAAATAAAAGCTACTTATTTAACATAATTGCTGTTCTAAAACGTTTTTTAGCAACCTATAGGTGTTAATAACCCGCTAAAACTAATTATATGTAATCTTCGAGCTGAGACGAAACGTATAATATTAATATGTTTTATAAATATATTTGAGCCGGCCGCTCCTCGCTTAACAGTGAGCGTGTAACGTAGCTTACTTCAACTTAAGTGAGCAGGAGATGCAATTACTCTAATTGAACATGAAACAGAGTCAAGTGAGAGAAGCTTAATATATGTTACAAACATCTATGGTTTCAATTACATAGAGCTTTTCCTAAAACAACAGACGTGCCGAAATAAAATATGTACAGCGACATATTTAAACGTAACCTAGGGAATAAATGCACAGCACTTGTACAATTCACGTAACTATCTACTGCTGGACACAACGTGGTTCCTTACATGAACTTGTCTCTCTGTCTCTCTTTCCCACCTCTAAGAATCTATTCGAACTATCTCTTTCTTACTTCTACGACCTTGGAAAAGTCGTCGATGATTAAATTCCGTTGTTCGCGCTGATCTGATGCTTTTTGGGAACTTCACATATATTTAAAGATTGCACGTAAAATCCGTTACCGTGCAGATTGAATTATGATCTCTTTTGCCGTTAATTTTGTTAGGTTTGGTGGTTAGTTAACTAACCATTTATTGTTGACGGTTTAAATCATGTTTTCGCACCATACATTGACTAATTTGTAAACATATATGTTCTTTAAAGCGATTATTGACCTTTCTTTGCGCAGTTTTATCGTTAGGGTGCATTGGTTACATATGTATGCTTACTTGAAATAGGGGTAATCCCTTGCTTTTTTAGCTCGACCTTTCTGATTGCAGTAAAGAAGCTTAGAGAGTTTTTTATTCAACAAATTCAGTGGTGTTTTCTTATTTAGCACTTGTTCTGTTGTTTTGTAATAAAATACTTATATAATAGAAGTGTAATATTTAGAAAATAACGTAAGTATTGCGGTGGTTAGTTTACTAACCACTGTGACTATAATATATTCTGAAAAGTGTGTGCCCCCACATAATTTCATGTTATATAATCAGAATGCCGCGCGTACTAGGTGAAGATGATATCATAAATATTTTGCTGGAAGATATACCTTCTGATGGTGAAAGCGTTTGTAGTTTTGAATCAGATGATGAAAATAATTTTGCCCCAGAAAACGATCTGATGGTATTTTGTGATTTGTCTTCAGAGCTGCAGCCACAATTTGATAGTGATTTTGACTCGGATGATGACATACCCTTATCAAATTTGTGTACTGCATTTGCAAATTCTATATCATTACCTACTCAAACTGAAGTGGTGCAACCAAAGTGGAGCAATCAGCTAAAAAGCACTTATGCCATTGATCGAAAATCAGGTAAATGGTGGCATCGAATATTTTTTCATTTTTTGGACTGCGCTGTCATAAACTTTTTTATTGTTTATAAAGAACTCCAGAAAAACCACCATCCATATCTTGTTCAACTCAGTGCAAAAGAATTTACATGAATTGTTTATCATGGGATCTTTGCACCAGTTCAGGCGAAGAACTCCAAATCGGACTCTAAACGCTCGCTTTCTGCGTCATCTTCTCCACTACCCGTACAAATAAAGAAACACAAACCGTCAGTACCAAGAGGATTACGTCTAGAAAGCAGTATGCATCAGCAGAGCCATCTACACCACGAAGATGTGCAAAATGTAGCATCAAAAAAAGTCTGGTGCGAACTATATGACAATGCAGAATCTGCAAAGTCCCACTTTGTATACGCAAAATTAAAACATGTTTTTCTGACTTTCATCAGAACTAATTTTTTATCATAAAATATGATTTGATATACTATAATTTTTCTGAATATTTTTTATACGAACCGTCATGGTGGTTATTTAACTAAGTACCCTATTACTCAAAAACCTGAAGTTCAAATTTTTTTTTTTATAATAAATATGTGTTAAATAATGTAAAAATGCCATTTATTTGTCTATAAAGTTTGATATGTAAAACTGTGGCTGAAAGTGTTAAAGGGAGTGACTAATGATATCTTTAATTTGCTCATGACTTAAGAAATAACTCGGTAATATTTGACAAAGAGCACTTTTTTCTTGAACTGAGGTGAGCTTACCCTGATCGCCTGTATTAAAATTACTTTCCATGCGTTGGTGGGCTGACGCGCTAAACGCTAGGCTATTTCGTATGCAATATGCGTCCTAGAAGTGTCATAAAAAAGGTTTTAAATTAATACTTTCGTCAGATCAGACGAAAAGAGAATTAGTAAAAATACAGAAAGCGTACACTTCAAAACACATATTTGTTATAAATCGCTCCAGAACTACTTGATTGCTTGTAATTGATCGTACTTAGCTTGTGAACGCACTGATTGCAGAAATGAAATTTTCTCATAAACGCATAAACTTCGGTAAATTTAACTCTCACTAGTCCCCTATAATGTTCTTTTTAATATTATTGACTTTTTAAGTACAATTACAATTACATTTGAAAATAAATAAGTCAATAAATTAACGAGAATAAAGAAGTAAACATGTCACGCCTGACATAAAAAAAATATTTATTGGACTCACGGAAATTTCATCCCAAAAACAAATAAATTAAAAATAAATACGAAGAGCGAGGCGCGGGGGGAAAGATCGCTTACACTTAGAGTGCCATTCTTGAATATTTGTTTTATAGGAATTATTTTGTACTTTTAATTTATATTTAGTTTGCGAGCCCAGTTCGGAACAATACTCGAAGACTGCTACTGTTCTCGAATTTTACTAATGCAGGTAATATGATAATGGCAACGGCATGGTCATTGACCGCTGACTTTGGATACGAAAAAAATCGTTCTTTTTTAATCTGTTTGGCAAAAAAGTGGGGCGTTAGGAAACAAATATAAAAGTACACACAAGCAAAATTCCTGCCACTTATCGCTAGAGATCGCCACTGAGCCTGTAACGAAAACCATTTGCATATATGTGCATCTGTAGGTTATTTTATGTTAAATTAAAAAAAAAACAGTCAAAACGCGATTCATAGCATTCAAAATGCTTTAGAATTTTCTTCTAAAAAAAAATTTCGTTTAATAAATTAAAGCTAAACACATGAAAATAGGGTGAATTGTCCACGACATATTGTTGGAAAAAACATTTTCGAAGAGTGTATATTTAGAATATTTTTTAAACTACTCTACCGATAAGTTTCAAAACTTAACTAGCTCTTTTGCTTAAGAAACAACGTCGATCGTTGCAAATTTCATTAAAAGCGGTTGGTCTTTTTGAGAGGTATCGTTAACGAAAAATTCTTGCCCGTTATTAATGCTATATGAAAAATCCTCAGTGGATCGGCGTAGTCCCAACCTTAAGATTCCAATCCTTCTATCTGAAATGAACAGTCTGTAAAAAATTAAGCTTCTGGCGTAGAATAAAACAAACTTGATCCAACAAATATGTAATACGACATTTATTCTTCAAAAATTTAATGAGCCCGTATCATCTTTTCATAAGGTTTTTGATCATCAATATGATTCGGGATCAAACAATATCAGCTGCAGTTCATCTATATTTCGAAATCGTCCGCAAGAGCACGCTCCATTGAACGGAATAACTCATAATCTGCCGAAGCATTATCGGCGCTGCGTTCGGGTACATCTGCCGACCAGCTCTAATTTCGCATTTTCATTTCCCATTTATTAATGACAAATTTCCTTTTGACAGAGCCGCATACAAGATCGTGCTGTGAATTTGCACTTATGTAGTATTGGATCCGTTAAATGTGCACAAATTTTTAATTTGAAAATTCAACCAATAAGTAGGTGCTATAAATTTATTCCAATCAGTATAATACAGATCTGTAAATATATTAGAGTTCGTTAGCTTTTTTTAAAGTCGTATTTTTTTTTGAACATTCTATTAAAATCTAAGTCAAATCCGATCTTAAAATACGTCGATCGGTATAAATCGCGGATCAATCCGTCTATTACGGATATAAACGGAAATGCGATTCAGCAGTTCGCATAAAAGGGTAACCTCCCCTAAAATATCTAAATATCGTATTATTAGAAAAGATTTCACCCCTGCGCCGGCGGCACAATGAAATTATGGTCCTACATAACATTAATATGAAATTTCGGGGCGGATAATGCTTTACGCCTCTATAACAGGCTTATTGAAAAAAAAAAGTTTCCCATAATGTCCTGTTTGATTTTAATATTAGAGGGCCATTGTTCGAAAAGCCAATAAAAACAATCACTTAGCCGTGATATAAAATATTCAGTTATTAAACACTGTGCGCGTGAGTGCGCGTTATAAATTCGTGTATCAGGTTTTAATTATGTAATATAAAGAACATCGTCCTACAATGTCCTTCATTCCGGATTGAAGGGCTCGGAAACTTGAACGCTCCACATTGACCGAATGTCGGTCGAGGATTGCTAATGACTGTTGTCGCATTTGACGTGATCTCCGAAGCACGTAGCGGGTGGATTAATTTGAATTAACTTAGAGACGATTAGTCAATTTGTCCGTGGTAAACCTCGATCTCGGTATCTTTTATTTCGTAGAAAACGCTCTTCACCGCTCAGCTACAACGGGACCTTTATAAGTTATGTTATAAAAATGTTATTTGTTATAAAATGGATACTTTATTATATATCTACAGTTGTACGAGATTGCATTTGGTTGTAATAAAAGTCCCTCGTTTGACGAGACTATGTACCGAAACAGTTTATTTTTCGATTCTCCAAAATTTTCGTCAGTTATTATAGGAATATAGATTAATTATAAAGCGCATTAAGCCTTAAAAAAATAGAGACGATCTCTAGTCAGAGCTTGTGAATTCAGGTTTAAAAAATATTAAAAAACTAATTTTTTTCGATATTTTGTAAGCGTGAATGAATATATTATAAAACAGTAAGCTGACTAACTGATATGTCAACGCACAGCTCAAACTCCTGGGTTTAGAGACTTGATATTTTGTAGAGAGATTCCTGTTACGAGTATAATGTTGGTAAGTACTAAAATAAGATTTTCAGAAATTCACCCCTAAGGGGGTGAAAATGATGAAATACTAATGCATGGAAAATTGAAACCGTTGAAGTCTCAGATGCTAAGCGTAACGTTTTAGTTATTTATTGAATTATAGAAAAAATACATACTTTTTTTTACATTAACCATAAAGGGGGTAAAATAGGGGTGAAATGTTGAAAAAAAATTGAAATTGCCAAAATTTATATTTTAGCTAATCACTACTAATTATAAAGAATGACATGAATCGTTCCTAAAAGTAACCCTAAAAGAGGCGAAACAAGGGTTGAAGTTTTTATATTAAAACGAAATATTATTATGTATTTTAGCTGCTTATTGCAAATGAAAAATAACGACATATATGTGTATTTTGTCCGTGTTTATTTTTGCTTACTTAAAAACCATTTATTCGGTTCCTATGAAACTAGCTATATATTGTACGCGCAAACGAGAAGCTTTTAAAAAGTATTTTACTAATTCTAAGCTACACCATCCCCGAGTATTATAGCCCGAATTGTGTTTTTGATTTTGTCAGTATTTGCTACGTGTTCGTCCAAATCAGAACCGTGACCGTTAACATAATCCAAAATGCAAACAAATCAAAAAATAGAATTGAAATCAAAAGTGGCATCAAAGCGTGACGGGAACCGGAATGATAAATAGTACTGAGATTAAAATGTAAAGCGGGACCGGGTTCGAGAGTGGGTCAGAATCAACCAATCATGTCAAGATCGGAGTCGAAATCAAAAACATGACGGCATCGGAATGGAAAATGAAAGAATTCAACACCGAGAGCAGGGTTGGAATTGGGGACGGAAGAGCGGTCGGCATGTCGATTTGGCGATTGGGCGACATGCAAGATGAGGTAATTAGGAATTTTAAGAAAAAACACGTATTTTCTCATTTATATTGTTGTGAACAACTATGAGAAAAATTTATTCCTAAGTAATTACTGGGGTGTCCCAGAAGTAAGGAGACAAAATAATCTGAAAAATATTTAATGAGAAATAATTCGATATCCTACGAATTTGGTATGCAAATAAAATTAAACTAATTTATTTTTAATATCCATGTCAAATTTGCTCCAGCGACACCCTTGTATCCAATTTTTCTCGTATTAATAGCAGTATGCTTCATGACCGCTTTTCCAGATGTAGTTGCTACTCTTTTAGCCAATCTAGTCTAGTCAAGATGTCAACATTTGTGAAATATCTGTGTACTTTTTATACTTTCTTTTACACAGGACCCAAAACGTTTCGATATCTCGTCCTCGAGGAACAGTCGGGGCATTGTTTTTTTCTAATTATGAGCTCATGACTTTGAGGAACATTCGAGACATCGTTTTGTCTAGTTATGAACTCAACACCCGCATTCTGTAAATACTGAGCAACTTTAAACTCATAATGGCACCAAGCTAAATCCGGCCAAAACAAAACATTTTCTTCTCTGAAAATTCTTGTCTATAAAAGGTATTAGACGTTTGATAATGCATTCTCTTAAGTAAATCTGGGAGTTCATAGACCCTGTACAATAATAGGGCTCGAAAAAATTACCGTTTTTATCAACAGCTTGCAAAACAAGATATTTTTTAAAAAACCTAGCTTTTGGTACAATTTTTTCGCTGCAATCAATAACGTCACGACTGGTTCCATGGAAATATTGTTTCTCAGGAACGTTGCTCGCGCCAACCGGTACCTATGTCTTATTAACAATTATAAATTTTTTTTCCAAATTTTTCATAAACTTTACAACACCCTTGTTTGACATGTGCACCTGATCTTTGACATATTTGGGGACAGCTGATTTTAAAACAGCTTTCAAATCTATATCATTAATCATTAAAATTTATCCTAGTTGCACTGAACTTAGAAATTTTTAATTTATTCGCTGCAATTCTCACCGATTTTGAATATGCCTGTTCAAAAATATTTTTTACTTGGTTTATATTTGTAGATGTAGATACTGTACGTGGTCTTCCCGGAATATTTTTTAAATCAATCTCTTCTGTTTTATCGTAATATTTTATTATTCTGTATACACCAGTTCCTTTTGTTTCCTCTTGAATAAAATGATGTATTGTCTCAGATTTCCCATGGCACAAATAGTATTGCATGACTCTCTTTGAAAACAATTCTTGTTCAGCTTGCTTCATTTTAAAAAAAAATGCGAAACAATTTTACAACCCGCCTATTTTGACAGATATGTTATCTATGGTTTAACATGATAACTATTTATTCATCTTTGAAAAATTGGCCAGTTTGATTTTGAGATAAGTCTCTACATTTGGGACACGCTTTTTTAAGAATATAAGGGCGAAAATTTAGAAACGCCTTAATGTTATTATCTTTTGTTACTCTTGTATGTCTGTATGGACTCATTCGTATCAAGCTCCAAGCGCAATCTCTCATCACATACTATTCTCCCATCATACTGCCCTTGATGATAATAGGTTCAAGGTCCATAATAGCTTGGTGAAAATGCTCCCCTTGTTGTTTGAAATAGGCACCCATATTACTTCTGCGTTTGAATTAAGACATTCTCCATCTTCATCCATTTTGAAATAATCAAACATTCTTTCAGTCAAATCTTCATGATTGTCAGTTATGCTATTTATGAGAAGAAGCATTCGTTGCTTCTTATTTGGATAAATTTTTTTGTTTATTTTGTTAATTAATTATTTGTTAATTAATTATTTATTCAGCAAAAAAAAAAGAATGAATCAACGTCTTGTCAAGAATGTCTTGATGCCATTTTTGCACTGTTTGACAAAACTAAGATTAGTACACCTGCGAAATGCAAGCAAACACACCACCATACACTACGTGATTTATATACTAGTTGCCGCTACTTTATTACATTGTTACCACCTGTTGCTTATAATATCAGTCAAAGATTTCAGAACTTTCTTATTGATGTAAAACAGAGAAAACCAAACTTTATAACCCGAAAATTAAAGTTTTGTTTTTTTTTCCGATGTATGAAATCGAAATATATAATATACATTAGTACAGAAAGGAAAAAAAAATTCGACCTGTATAATCTACATAAACGGTAGAAGTAAAATCTGACGTTTTGGCAGATATCATGACTAAACTATAAATCAGTGTCATATTAGGGTTTATTAGCAGGGAGGGTTCATGATCAAAAAAGAAATTGCTGGATATAAAAAATTATACAATTAATTTTATGGCCACCCGGGACGAGTCGCGGAATGGCTAGTTATTAAAACCTTTTTTTTTGTCTAGGAGCGTTACCTATGCTTCATTATAACTCAACGATAAACTACTGAAGTTCGCTATCGGCAAAACGTTACGAATATTTAATTTAACGCATGTATTTATGGCAAATGAATATTTTAGGTTTAATTAAGCACAAGTTCAAAACTTTGCTTTTAATCTCATGCCATTGAAATGTCTGTATTGTACGCATTATGGGAAATAGTAGCATATCAAATACTAATGTTTAATTTTAATTTATTTTTTTCAGCAATACTATAAAACATTTTCTCTAAATTGCTAGACGTAAGATTTACAAGTTGATACAAGTTATGGCTAACTGTATTCGTTTCCTGTATACCACTTCGGTCTACATACAGAAAGTTCTTTTACTCATAGTATGGAAATTATCTCAAACACACGTAATGTGCATTATGGCATTATTTGACGGAAGTAGTTTTGACTTTTACAGTTATTCTGAAACCGATCAGAATCACACGCAATGTTTATTATGAAGTCAATCGGAAGAAGTAATCGTTTTGACTTTTAATGTTAGGTATATTAAAGAAGGTCTTTCTTATTGTAAAAAATAATGTCGATTCAAGAAATTAGTGGAATGTCCATTATTTACCATCATAATTTCGGTTTAATTAAAGTCGCTGTATTTTGATAACAGACTTGTCGTGTCTTAAAATCGTAACCTAGAAACGGCTAGTTTTTAAATTATTTTCGAATGCGGGCTTACAATCTTTTAAATGAAGATCGTTAAGATCGATTTCTGACAGCGCTTTTTCTCGAGCCGCTTTCAAGACGCTGGCTTAATTTTTATCATTACAAAAGCTCTCAAAGCTGATACAAAAAAAAAAAGGAAAGGGCGTACGTATAACGCGACAGCGGTAAAGTCGCGAAACAGGAATAAAATCTGGTAAACGTATGTAAGAAATTTGCATAAGGCGTATCGGACGCGTACCGAGATTCGGTAGGATAAGCGCCGGTAGTCTGTGTTCACTCCGACGACGAATATTGGTTCTGCCCGGGCTAAGGTTACTTTTGTTTGCGTAAATTAGAAAGCTTTCTTACGGCGCGTCGAGAAAAGTGCGCTGTCTTCGTTCGTACAAAATAGTAGAATGGTTTTTGCACGTGGACACATGTCCGTCGAAGCTTCTCCAACCACGCAAACTCAGGGTCCGGAACGATATTAAAGAAAATAAATTAAAAATAAGATGCTTTATATTGGGAGATCTTTGAAAACAGATATATAATTTTCCAAAGTGACGATACATTGAAGTAAGATATACGTAGTCCTGTACCACCCCTCCGGACAGAAATGAACATTTTCAAATAAAAAAAAACAAATTTCTAAAGCATTGGTCCCGTAGAGCAGTGCTTTAAAATATATTTGTCGGTTAATAATCAGGCTTTATATCAATTACGCATACTTTGCTGTGGTCTTAAATGCTTTTTAATTTTTTTTAAAACATTTAAAAATACTAAATCAGTACTTAAGTTCAACTGTACATGACTCATGTTTGAATTTCTCACTCGATAATTTAGGCAGTTTTCAGTTTATACTTCATTTCAATAGATGTGCCTATAGAAATATTTTCATCTCATTAATTCTAAGTATTAAACCGCTATGAAAAGCGTGTTCTTGCACAAAATTAATCGGGCAATTAGACAAATGAAAAAAATGGATTTTGTGTGGAAGAGCTCTCTGAAGATATGTGGTATTAATGTGAATTCCTTGACGTACGTCGGGTACAGTGATAGCTGAATTATCTGAATAATTCGTGTAGTTTTAGGAAATAGGGTTAGGTTGTGACCTACTTAAGCGTACAAAAAGTTTTCACGACCCGATTTTTTTGAAATAAATTCTATGTGTTGCCCCAAACTACACTTAAATTATTGTGAAAGCTTCGTGAAAATCCATCTAGTAGTATTCGAGATTAACGTATTGCAACAGACGTATAGACAGACAGAATTTTTTAGGATAGATTTTTTATTCTCTTACAATTCTTGCATCATCCACAATCAGTTTTTGACAAGTATTTTCAATAGGCACGATAGTTTTATAAAATTATTATATGCTTACGCAATTTCTGTATAAATAAATATAAAAGTACAAAAAAAACATAAATCAGGACAAAGCTATGTCATGACTGAAATGTGGTTTTTTCATTACCTTAGGAGAATTATTAAAACTAAAATAATGTGACGAAATTATTCTAAAGTGGCATAAAGTATTCTGTGATAATTTATGTGATAAAAAATCACACGCAAATACTTCGACAAACCTGAAATTAAGAAACAACAAAGTAACGAAATACAATAGATTTTGTTTCCAAAAATTTACTCAAATACAGCTATTTACAAGACAAGTATTTACAAAATAATAATATAGTTTTGTATTTTGAAAATACTTGAAATACGTTGTTAATTTGATTGAGAATGTGAATTACAAAAAAAAATCTGAAGTGTACAATATGCGTGAATTGTTCGAATTGAGTGCCTTGATTTTAATTAAACGGTATATCTGAAGTGTTCATTTTGTTATATTGTTGATTTGTGAGACAATAAAATAAAGTAACGTAATATTTGTGAATAAAAAAAAAGTGTTTTCTTACCAACAGACACTTTTTCAATAAATTACCAGGTTTACGTCTTTTATATGAAATATGGCAAAAGGAGTAAATTATATAATAACGCCAGCATTACATTACGTAACACGAAAATTCATGAAATTAAATTTTATTATCGAAATAACATGGCTATTTCAATTCATAAAATTATTATACTTTTTAAATATGTCTATACATAAAATTTTTATTCATAGTATCGTATAAAATTGTTTATGTTTATTTTAATTTTTTTCATCAGTTTCTATTTAAATATGGATAAACAGTAACCGTTTGACATTTCATACCGAAGATATTTATAAATTCCTAATTTTTTATCACTTAAATTAAAAATGACTAATTTCCGACGTCGAAGAAGTACGCACTGTGGCACTGTTTTAGCATTCGACCTTAATTATCCCTTTTCTGATAAATCAACACATAAAAAAGGACATGAAAAAGTTTTGAAAACGAGAACAGTGCTTATTTTTATGGTATACACAAATTGTAAGTCGTGCGCTGTACTAAATGGAAAAACATCGTAATACGATCGGTGGTTTAATCCTTACGACCGCCTTCGAGTTTCGTAAACGCGCGACAAACAAAACAAAACATAAAACAAAATCAATTTTCGTATTTATCACACAGTGTATAACATTACTATAATTGTAACCTAATTTTTACATTTACGTCTGTCCGGTTGTCTAGTTGTATCGCTTTCTGTTATCCTTTTACACTGAAATGTCTTAAAATCGATACACGACCGAATCGATTTAAACACGTCAATCGTCAGCGACGTTCAGTGACATTCGACCATATTGTTTACTTGGCTACTTAGCCTACGACGGTGTACTCAATGTTGAGTGACTGTTTAAAAATGTTCCTGCGCATCTGCCGGAATACGTCCATACATACCTATATATATCAATTATGTATGGACATAATTACATACATAAATCTTCCAGGAACAGAACTACATTACTAATCGATAATCCATGTAATCTCGTTAATATAATATCCATGTATACATAACAATTTATAATCACAAATAAAGTAGCTTTAGTTTGAGATCTTCAGTTATCTTCCAAAACAAAAACAGATATATAGAACTATGAGGAAGTTCTCATATATTATAATATATGAGAATGTATACATTCGTTGCGGTACGAAACGAACTTCAATAAATTCTCAAGTTTAAGTTATAACTTGTTATCGTCTGAACTTTGCTGTCTAAGTTACAATGATATATACTTAATGCAGCATCATATTTTTCGTGGTACGTAAGTTCGAAAACGCGTAAAGCGTTTGGTAGCAATTTTAGGGAAATAAGTCTATCGCAATTCATCACAATTCATACAATTCACCAGCCGGAGTTTAAATCTGAAATACTGCTAGTAAACCTTCATATGACATTACCAATGAGTATCGTCGAGTTTGTGTGGTTTATCGAATTATCTTTACAAGTTTTGTTTTGTGTGTGTATTTTGTTTTAGGTTTGTTTTGTGTTGTGAAAATACGACGAGTGACTTTCGAACGCTCAAACATTGTGTTTATATTAGAGACATGTTTTATAGATTATAGATAAAGAACTTTTAAAAACAAAATTTTTATATTTTGAACTTCTAAATTGTATTCCGTAATTTCTTTGTCCGTTTGTCAAAGTGATCAAAGAATTGAATAGGATTTTCAGAATTTGAAATAAATATTTTGGAAATTGACATTATGGCCAAAAATCAAAAATTAATCCTATGTATACCGACTGCTTAATGACATTTAAATATTGAAAATCTAAGCGTTAAAGAATCATTATTTGAGTCTTTAGTGAGATGTCTCATTCGCTTTTACTTGAAAGCATATTCAGTTTATAATTAGAATTCTTATAAAGCTACATGGGCTATTATAACGAACACTGGAGTAACATGAAAAAAAAACATAATTTATCAAATCACTTCTGTGACTGACGCCCGCACACAGAAGAATGCACCAAAGGAGCACCGATGTATACTTGTATTTAAGAATCATTATCATTAAAAATAAAAATGTAGTTATTGGATTTTCACAAAATTTACAAGCATTTTTGCTTCATCTTATTTGATAACAATCATTTCTTTCACACCTTAGAAGACAATTTTATGAAACATCATCAAGTTTCCATATTTCTTAATTTATATACTTTTTATGGCAGAAATTCACATATAATATGTATAGTTTGTAAGTTTTTCGGGGTAAATAATTTTGTATGGTAAACTTTACATCATTCTCCCAATGGAAGTGTATTCCACCTTTCGCTTTAGAAGACGAACTGATTTAAATCTTGTTCGCGTACAAAATCAATGCTCGTATTGACCTCGGACAGTTGACGATTCGACAACAACTGTTTGCGCGCAAAACACAACTTTGTGCACATACACGGAGACGGCCGACGGCGGCCGGCAGGGGGCGCGCGCGGCCTTCCAAAATAAATACAATGTAATCTCGAAACCGAGATCGCAGCCCGAACTGTAACATAACACTACACCATTGTTACATCGCCCGGCCCTTATTTGAGAATCAGCCGCGTGGAAGTAGAAATCCTTTGTGGAGACTTCTAATACGCTCGGTTCGCTTTTAAATTCGATAGGAAGAAAAAAAGCGGACGTTCCGCATAATTATCGAGTTATATCTGTCGGGGGACTCGTTTTTGTGAGCGAAGGTTCGATGTTTGAAGCGTCGCTCCCTTTTTAGGGCTCCGTTGGCTTTTGACCCGACTGCGGCGGAGACCGATAGGTGGGTAACGGTTTTCGCCGGCGTTTTTTGTATATACTTATTTCTATATCGCACTTAATTTCCTAGCTTATTGTTGTCCTTTAAGTAAACCAGAACTCGACAGACGTGTTTAATTAAAGTTATACTTAGAAACAAACCTATGTAGTTGACATTACGTATCATTAATTTACGGTTTAAATAAATATTAAAATACAATAATTTTGTGTGTTACAATTTCGACATTATCAATGACTACAAATTTCAAAGACCGCATATATTACAGAACTGATGGCTAACGCGTTTGTAGTGTGTAACGATTGAGAAACTTTTGAATGTACGAACATTCATACTTACTTTAAGTGACAAATAAAAATAAAAACACCGGTAAGCTGTAGTCGTCCACGCGAAAATTCTTTGGACCCGTGAGGTCAAACAGACAATGGAAATGAAATATTTTTAATTAATTTTCATAATCTCCTTGTAACTGTGTTCCGATTTCTACGGATTTTCTTTAAAGTTTTAAGCCCCTATATAAACTACGTTTTGTTGCTTTCGGGAATCACATTTCCAGCCGCGCCTCGCGCACTTAAGCGGCTTCAACTTTATAATCCTGCACTCAGTTTTCTATCACTTCAAAGTTGAGACCCGCCGATAAAAATATAAGGAGATTTTCTCGTCACAGGGAAAAATCGGTAAGAGTCACCGTGTACACCGTCGCGGCTATGTTCATATGTGCGGCGGAAATTGAACTGGTCACGTTGACAATTTGTTTCTTTTTTCTAACTTAGATTTTATACTTTCCAATAACGCGCTTCTGCTCAGGCATCCTAAACCCGTCTCGAAAGACCTTTCAAGTCAAAGAGTATGACTGCGTGTTTTTTTTTATTGCAAGAATAGGTCCCCTTAAAACAATTTTATGGGTTTGTTTTTTCTCAGTCGGCTTTATGGCTTATGTTCTATTTTGTTATAAAGTTGTTTATTCTAATGTCAAATGCTAGTCGTGTTTACGTTACGAATGATACTCTATCTTATTATTTAAATATATGTTTCATCGCAGATTGTTTGCTACATCAATGAGTTGTAATATTTTTGTTCAACATATAAAATGTTGTAAATACGTTGTACAACAAACAAATAAGAAGCTCTTAAATTTTAGGATAACTAAATCCAAATTGAAAAATGGAAATGAATGGTTCCAATACTCAAAGTAACAGTAATAGGCGATGGAATACGTGATTCTTATATGTTTATGGAATCTACTTTCGAAAAAGATGATAACGTCATTAAGATGTGCAAATATTTAATAAAAATTTTAACACACAACTATTGATATATCGAAAATCGATAAAGAAAAAAAAATATTTTAAGAATCTTACTTTGTTGAAAAATTCACAGAAATCTTTTTTACAGAATGTTTTAACTAACTTTTTAAGAGATAACATAAGAAAATTAATTGCTTATGTGATCTCCATTTTATTACTGAATTAATATTAAATAAACATTTAAACGTATAACCTACGATTGGACATTAAATATTAAATAAATCATTTAATAAAATTTAAAATATTTATTAGAAGAATAATAAATCAATAATACAAAATAATAAATAGCGTGCCACGCATGTTATTTTTATACGCTCTTTGAATTTGGTTTGATAAAAGTAACAAAAACTGGAGTCTATTTTAAGATTTGATTTGATTTAATATTATTAGATAAATACTGAACGTGATAGGTAGGAAGAAATTTTGACTCTCATGCACTAGTTCAACAATTTTTCTAATGAATAATATTCGGTCAGATATTGTGGAATATAAAGTAACAATTTTTATTCCCTAGTAGAATTGCCCTCCTGCCAACACGACTATCTTGATACTGTACATATACAGTGGAGTGTTGATTGGGTGTCGTGACGTCACAAGATAGATGATCAACTCATTTGTCATTCCGTCGGTACGTCCGTCCCCAGACAAACGGGGCCATTAAATCCTTATAACAATAGCCACATGAAAATCTCTCTTTCACACCAACCGAAATTGTAGTTAATGGAAGCGTTTAGGACATATTTTAATATGAAGTTAAAGTTTGTACGCTTTTAGTGCGATTGATAGCATTGAGTTTTAGGTGATTTATGGTCATATCTATTTTTTTGTGTTCGGATTATGTAGATAAAACTATTAAATTCGACGACTGAGATGGGTAGTTATGAAGAAAAATGGTGAGATATTTATCATCAAATTATCAGTGTACTCAGTGGCCAGGTGTTTGTCCTATGTTGTTAACACGTCTTTTACAAAAATCTTTATTTTCATATATAATTTCTTTTTGAAGTTATGCTTTTTTTGGCGCGTTATGAAAAAATGCTCAGAGTGAATTTTTATCGGGGTGACACGAAAAATATAGTATGAAATTCTCGCAAGCGGTTTAACAAGCAACTTCAGACCACTAATAACGGATGTGCCAATTCAGTCACTACCGGAAGATGCTATGGCAGTTAGAAATAACGTTAAAATATTCCAATTTTTAATTTGCTTTTATTGATTATAGTTTTTATGTAATATTTCACATTAATTTTTATAAATCCTGGAGAAATTTTATATATTTTGAAATTCCTTTTGTTGTTCATATAATGCGTAATAGACCTTTCGTGATGGCAATTTATTGCCTGTGCCTCTAGATTTCTAAACTTTTTAGATCAAGAAAGAAACGACATTTCTTTATACATACACGGATGTAAGAAATAAATTGACAAAATTTGAGTTTTTGAAGCATGCCTTTTTATGGGATCCTATACGTGATGTATACAATCAATTAGAACCAGTTTCTTAAAATATAACATTAATTTTAAAAATAATCTCTAATTATTTCATTTTGAATAAATGGCGGAAGTCTGCGACTGTGCCAAGTTTCAAATCGATAACAATACTAAAAAGAACTATACAAAAAAAAACTTGACGAGAGGTGTCGTGACACATTCGGTAGAAACAAAGTTCCTTTCGCTGTATATTATGTATTATTAAATAAGAAGCACAAGGACGGAATGGCAATATTTTTCTAAAGCTTTCCTACATAAAGATATGAAAATCAATATTTTAATATTAATGATTATCATAAAAATGAAAAAAAAAATAACATGGTACATGCAACACATACACGAACGTAGGTACTACTAATACGTACACTGCATGTCTATACTGCAGTAATATATGTATATACACAGACATACTCTTGTAAACAAGCCGCAAGATAGTAAACAAATCTAGAAGAACGGTCTCTCCTCGGCGCCAAGTACACCCTTTACCATTTCTCTCTCTTTGGTTTCTCTGTCCTTAAAAGTGTCGGTCGGATACTTTTTCCTGTATAGTTTCCACCCGACAAACGTGCGATATGGAATATCGTTCCAATAGTAATAAAACAGACAGACAACTAAATAGACTTTTAAATGTAAAGGTAAAGGTCGCACTTTGCCTTTTTTTAGAAAATTATAGAAAAATATGCATTCGTTTTAAATTGAAACTGAACAGGGCACATAGCTGTTAGAAAATACCTATGTTTTTATACAAGCAATATATTTCAAGGCCCATTTCGTTTCGCACAAACACATCCTAAAATCACATTTTCGTAGAGGGTGCGTCCATCGGCCGAGGCCGCGTCCGATATCCCATTCCAATCCAATCTATCGGATCCATCGATCATTTTAAATGTTTACATTTTTGTTGGATCCATTCTGATGTTTACTCGTCGATCAATAGTCCTCTCTGCGCCGTCGCCCGGCGAATTAGTGATCCTTATCTTTCGGACTACAAAGGACAGGCCGAAGGACAGACACTCTTTGTGTCTCGAATCTGTACACCCCGCCATCTTTCGTCCCGTGGGACGAGATTCATCACTTTTCTCTAGAAATATCTATAGTTGTGCCAGACTTTTGACCCAATCGTATTGATTTGCTGTTGCTAGCGCGATTTCGCTTTTTTCATCACTATACAAGTATATTTTTATAGTGATTTATATATGTAATAAGAGTACAAAAAGGCGTATGTATATTATTAAGTATCGTTATTAATATAGATGCGAATAATTTTTTTTCTCCTTCTTTATGCATGATGTGGAAATTATATAAATAAATTTTGATGCTATTTAGTACAATAATAACTTACATTTTAGACTGAAATTTAAGATAATTACCTAATAAGCTGAAAATAAAGACACAATTTACCGCGATTGGCCATATAAGAAACATCCAGACTCGAGACAAACATTAATTTAATTTTTAATAAAATAAATGTTTGTCTTGTGCGCGAATCGAAATCCACCTCCTCAGCGCCGCGGGTGGGGTCACTGGCGACCGCCCAACCGAGCTGTTGAAAATGAAGCCTAATTAGTGATGGTTCAACGATGGTAACGACATAATTAAATAGAAAAATTGTGCAGTTCACACGTAATAGAAGTGAAACCTTTACAGAGTAAACTACGACAGAATGGGACTAATGCAGTATCAGGAGTGGGATAATTATAGAGATTATTTATAATAATATTGGTATCATGTTTAAAAGTCATTTAACATTTCTTCATTTAGACCCATTGTTTTTAATTTCATCTAATGACAATACGTAAGTGCATACAAGCACATATATCTCATTCTTTCGCAGACTAAATCCTATAGATGAATATGTTTGTCTACTTTTAGTGACGGTTTCGGTTTCATCGAGTTTCCAATCAAAACGGCGTTGTAGAAGTACCCAAACTAGCTCATGCTTATCATGCTTACATATTTATGAACGCCATAATATACATCTTAATCTGAAATTCCAAACACTAATGAAAATCTTAAAGATCTACAAACGGTCAGAGCCCTACGCAATTACATTTCGTAGTAGTTTTTCAGCGATTAAAGGCAGTGGCGAAACGGTTTTTTTCTTACTGACCGTATACCTTAATTCTACGAATCAATTTTATATTTGATAAAATACTTTTTAACAGATAACCCGAGGAGTACCAAAAGCTGGCCGCTGGTAAGGCGAACAATCTGCATAGCGTTTGGAAACAATTGAAATCAGTACCAGAAATGATATTTTGAAATTGTTTATCTTATAGTTAGCTTTCGAAGTCAGTTTCGCATTAGTTATTTCAGCCAGTGAATAATTAAGAAAATTTATAATATTCCACTGATCTATTCTATAAAATGGTATTTGAGAAGGATAGTAACGGGTGCCCTGGAAAATTGTATGAATACGAAATTGCTGGTCTATTAAATGAGGGTATAATTTTATGCTCACGAAATAAATGAACATGTACGAAATGATTGCTGAAGGTCAGAGGAGTATAAAAATAGGACCGTGTGTAGATTTGTTGTATCCGCCTACCTTTTTGTGTAATAGGCGCGTGTTAATAATTAAATATTTAAAACAAGTCTGAACTAATAATGCTTTGTTGTATGCTATGTATGTTGTATGTTCTGTTGTATCCACGCGATTTCTCGTCTCTTATACATGAGCTTAGTGTGTCGGTGATCAGTTTATCTGAAGGTGGCATGTCGTGGTACGCCTACGTCTCCATGGGCATGGTTCCTGTTGTCGGAGGATGTCAAGGAGCGATCCAACAGCAGGCAAGACGCTGTGGATTCTTGAGGGTAAAAGCTTCGTTGCCGATGATAGCATATGTGTGATGTTTGTAGCGACCTTTAAGACCGAGGTTTGTTCTACTTAGATGGGACATGCAAATATGGGCTTAGAGGGGTGAACTTGGGAGATTCGTTGACCGCTTACCGATTCGATATCGGCGGCGCATATGCGCACGATTTCTACAATATAGGCTGCTAGATATAGATGCCATGGTTGTTTCAGTTGATGAGACTCCGACGTAATTCGGTTAGCCTTCCCCGTGTGCCGGCACACACAAAAACTTTTCACGTAAAAGAAATCTCGGCCTACGCCAAATACTGTGCAATCACTGTTCTATTCTATCAGACTTGCTGTATGTGCTTGTACTAGAAGAATAGACGTGCAGGTGGATGGTCTTACCAAGTGTGACAATAAATGAAATTCCATCCGTTCAAAGCATTGAGTCATGAAGTCCTGAAAGCAGCGCTGGCTTCGTGGCCGATCTTCCTGCGGTGCGAGTAGGTGTGGTCGGGCGTACAGTGTACGCGATAGTGTGGTGAATGGGCTATCGCATATTTTTGAGTTAAGTTCTTCTCTTCGCGACTTCCAGGCGATCCGGGCTGATTACTACGTTTTAAAAATATTTATGCGTCGTTATTTGCATATCCGGTTAATAAAATCGCCAAGATTCGCTCCCCCTCTGTATCTATATACAGGGGGCTCTCTGTAAACACGACCGTTATCGCGAGGCGCTAGCCGACTGTGAAATGACACGGCCCGGCCCGTACACAGACAGTGACGGATGGTCGTATTACTGATGCGATTTTTGCAACAGAATAGTAAGTACAATGCGTACTTTTTAGTACAAAAAAATGAATATATTAATTATTTCAAAGTTTAATGTCACCTGTTTCTTTTCATATTATTTAAATAATGCCGTTTTTATGTATGTATTAAAATACAATAACTAGAGTTATTGAGTTGTATTTTTTGAAAGACAATGTAATTTCAATTTCACGTTTGATAGAATAACTTAATTGGACAAAGTGACGTCCGGGACTAATCCTAATGATCACTCACAAGAAATTTCTTTTTCTTTCATCCGAAGCACAATCTGTAAGTAGGCACTAAAAGAGGACATCGGCTTATTGTCTTCAGTCTGTGATATTTTAATAATTGCATTAAAATTAATAATGTTCCATGGATACGATTCTTTTCACTAATGACACTAATATAAAATGAAGTATATTTTCAATACTGAATAATAACAATAAATAGAAATTTAATTAGTGAATTATTGATATATTTCTAGATAACACACAAAAACTGATTAAATGTCTATTATATTTGTTTAGCTAACAAAACTTTGTACCTATTTGCAGTATTGCCTCAATAATTATCTCCATAAAAAAATGTTATCATGAATTTAAAATATACATTTATTAGCTAAAAATTATTTCTATGTTTTAACGTATCTAATTTACTGTAATATATTTTTAAATAGTATACCCATGTGTGTACGAGCACCATGGTATAATTACACCCCTAGCGGGCCGGGTTGCGTTGCCGGCGAACAATGTGCAATCAATGGTTAAATTAAACTGCTACCCTCACTCTGCTCACCCCTCGAACCGTTATCCGTGAAGATGGAAGACTTAATATAGGTAGTGGCTTTAATGATATAATAATGATGGCACATTTAACTATTTAATGCTATAAAAGCGAGGGTTCACAAAGAAAGAAAAGTTTAAATTTGATGATACCCTGTTATCACACAGTGAATATATTTACATTATTTGAGATCTTGCACATTTTCCGTTACCCTATGACCACATAAAGAAAGAGGTATCTCTGTTGGTTAAATTATATAAGGTCGGGAATAAAGTTTTTTCTTATGTCATATAAAAAATCAAGGTAATTATCGTCATATTTTCTTTACATTTAATTGTAACATATATATGTCATTTTGTCCATAGTTACTTAATCCCATTGCTGTAAAAATTTTTGGAGCTTCTGATCAAAAAAACTGTGATAATAATTTTTGACAGTCCTCTCTTGATGTTAACCTAATGCTACCTAAAGAATTCTGAAGTCATCGAAAAAAGTGAAAATCTAAGGCTATATGGTAGATGCATTGACACTGCCCAACCAAACTCTCTCAATATTTTCTGAGAAGCTAACTAAAGAAGTGTGTGCTCTGGCGTTATCATGGTGAAAAAGCACACACTGTATTTTTTCCAAAATAAAGATTCAAGTTAGACATTATTTTTTAGACGATTGCCTGCAACATGCATTAACATGCAGTATGCAACCCACCGCTGACCTTCGAATCTGCCTCTCCACTACGAATCTCTATCCAAATGATTGAATATTGATTCCAGAGGATTGACAGATATCGAACACCTAAGAAAATGTTATTTATTTTTATAATTATCTAATTCCGCTAACTATTAAATTGTTAATTTTACGTACGTATCATGCCAACAAGGCACATCCTCAGAAAATTGCCGACAGTCACATCCACCAGGGTGCAAGGAGCGTTAAAACAACCAACACAACCTCGTTAGGCCGGCCGCTGTCATGCAATGGTCAAAGAGCGACGAAAACATTCTTAAGGCAGCCACAGACCACCACCGATAGACATGCTTGTCAAATGTCACAGCCTAACCATCACCAACATTACCCAAATAGTTACAGGCAAGCGTCCAATAATGGCGATTTATAAACGTCGATTTGGTCGTTGAGCATATTAGTATTATATTTAGGTTTTTTTTTGTTTTGTTTTTTTTTATGTTTTTATGTTATGTTAATAATATGCTCAACGACCAAATTGAAGTTTATACCGATACCGATTTGTCTCACTTTTGACTTTGATCGCACTCTAGCTTTTAATTCAAATCCCGGTCTCGGACTAAGTAGATTAGGGTTAAGAAGCCCCGCTCTGAATTCTGACCTAAGCATCGTTCCTTATTCCGATTCCGAACATGCCCTTAATTCTAATTTTAATTTCACACTCGATTCCAACCATGGTTCCGTTCTCGATTCCGTCCTCATCCGGTCTCGACTTTCGTTTCTGCTCTTCGTCTTGTGTGTAATATCGATTCCGCTACCGCTCACGATTTTGATTTGAACGAAGCTACAACCGAAATAAAATTCAGGCTATATTACTCGGAGGTGATGTAGGTCTTTACAAGTGGAAGAAGTTTTAAAATCTGTAATAGCATAAAATCCTGCATTAGATCGATCAGCTATATCATTTGTATCATATCGAAGATAGCTTTTTCAAATACAAATAAATCGTGGGTATTCTTTTCTGATTTGAAAAGCGTCAGGGCAGAGATTGCGAAAAGCGAATTGCTTTCAAGGAAATATTATGACCAGTCAATCTTCCTAATATAATTTCTTCCTAATAAATTCAATCCTGTCTAAGTATTTATCGTGGGATCCTCCTAAGTAACGGGTTAGATGTGATGTTTTCTTCAGAGAAGTGATTTGTGAAATCTGGTATACCGGTTATCATCGGTGGCACGTGTCTATGGTGGTTCTAGGATCCTTTTTTTTTCACCCCCGAAAGAGTGGACGTCTGATATCTAGATACGCAGACGACAGTTTGGAAGTACATAGTGTTTCACTGCTGAGGCAGCTTCAGTCCGCAACATTTCTTCTAACATATTTGCCTGCACTGCCTACTGCCGAGGTTTCATCACAGATGAAAAAACAAGAACGAATATAGGTGGGAAGTGATTCCAGTTCAATATTCGAAATCAGGTACCTACCTTAATCTCTTTGTACAACATTTGATTGTGAATATCATTAAGTTTGATTATATATCTTTTTTCGGCACTTGCTGTCGGTTGGCTCCCATTAATTACACTGTAATCATGTACAATGTTTATCATATGTCTCAATTGACAAAACAGGTAATTTGGGACCTAAGTTAAATCCTATTATATGTCAAAGGTCACATAAAAAACAACCATACGCCCTGAACCTCAAGTTTCATTGAACACAAATTAAATATTCTGTATTGTATCTTTATGCTTTTATTTAATTATATTGACAAACTCACTAATGAAAAATACAGCTATACACAAGTTATTAAAAACACCTACACACATATCAACAAACAGATAGACAAGCCTATTATTTACGCAATCACATGTTCTTATTGTCGGTATACAAATTTTCATCAAGATCAGTAAACCTTTTTTAGTTATAGAAAAACTTACAATCAGACAAACAGACAAACAGAAAACCGGAAAACAATAGCCTACCACTTACAAAATCAAATGTTCTTACTGTATACCAATTTTAATCCTAATCGGTCAAAACGTTCTTACGTTATAAAAAGACACATATACGGACAGACAGTAAAACAACAGACAGTGGCCTATCAAGTGTGCAACTACATTTTATTATTATATACCAATTTTTATTTCGATTGTCCGAGACGTTCTTGAGTTATAAAGACATATATACAGACAGACAGTAAAACAAACAGACAGTGGCCTATCATGTCCGCAACTACATTTTATTATTGAATACCAATTCTCATTTCGATCGTCCTAGACATTCTTGAGTTATAAAAAGACATACACACAGATAGACAGACAAAAATGAAAAAAAAAAAATAGTATAATGCGAATCACTGCATCATAAAACAATTATTTTTCACAATATTCGGTAAAAAAAATAAATGTACATACTGAACTAATAGATTTATATAGTAGTAAACATTATATGTTTGTTTTGTATGGGAATCGAATCCACGTTCTCAGCTCAGCAGGTATGGTCACTGCCAAATACGCCGTTCACGCAGGCAAATTTAAAAACTTATTTGTCAATTACCCTTTGTTCAAGATTTCCATTCGATGCTTTGTGTTTAGAGGATAATATCTCTTAACCACCCCCCAACGCTACTCCTTAATTTGGATGTAAAGACTCCCAATACTATTGCGTGAGGGTTATACGAACCTGAAGCTCCACGTGTCTAAATTCTATTGAAAGATATTCTTATATTTATACTAAATATATTCTTATATTTGAATGGCATCCAATATTTAAAGATCTATTGTAAGAGTTAACATTCTGCATGGTATTTGTACAAGCCAATATCGTCCAACTGCAGAACATGGGTTTCTTCTAGAAAGAGAACATCGAGACATTCCTGGGAAAAAATATTTTATTTTAATCGTGTGGTTGTGTACATGTATTTGTGCGTATGTTTGTTTGCTTTGCTCATGTGTGTTTTACTGATTCAATACGTTTATTAGAATTTTGACCCCTCCTTAATTAGTAATAGAGTTTAAATTTAACAGCTGCACATATCAAATATTTTAAAAATATTTTACCTAAATTCTTTCAAATAAGGTTTGCTTAGTAATTAATATCACTACTGGCATAGGCGTAACTTACGTACAAGGAAATAAGCCGGGCATACCTTATAGTCCCATACGTACATGCCTATAAATCATAAATAGTTATAAATGATGTTATAAAATTATTTTTCATTTTATCACGACATCTATTAGTGGTTTAACAACGCGACAATTTACACGATTCACTGCATGGAGGACGCACGCTGCGTTAGCGCTACCAACGACCGAAAGCACAACTAGTCCATGCTAGTTGCATGCATGCATTTTAAAATTCAATTCCGACAAAAATAAAATGAAAAGAGGTATTAATAATTACAATCATATCTTTCGACAAATAGCACCATCCAATCCCAAACTAAGTAACTAGATTTGTATTGTGGATATCGGATAGTTGATACTTACTTATATACTTACTTTTTTTTTCTATAAATTTGTGCACATGATACATGGAAATATCCAGACTCAATAAAAAAAATAAAAATAAATAAATGTTTATCTTGTGTGCGAATCGAACCCACGCCCACATCACAGCAAATAGGGTCACTACCCACTGCACCAATAGGGCAGTCAGGAATCGATAATGTTCAAGTATTACAAGCGCGTGTTTTGCGAGATTATGGACGAATGTTGTGGTCGCTACAAAAATTTGAAAGGCTTGAATTTTGTCAGCCTACTTGCTCATGAAACTTTTCTTCTTATTGTATAAACTGTCCAGAAGAACCTGCAGTACAGTGAGAGTTGAGTAGGGTAGGTAACCACCGTCGATGTGCCACCGACCGAAATAATGGTAAAACTGGAAAGTCCTATTAGCCATGCTTGCCCTGTCTGAAATCTTACTGCACGCCCATGGCTGCTGGTCACTATTCGGATTAAGACCATAAAAGCTACAAGTATTTATTCTTCAAAACAATATTATACATAACCGTTGGAAAACAATAGCTGTTAACATTATTTTAAAATTGAATTACATAATACCAATTAGAAAAAATAAGCAGAGATTTTTCGTTTAAATACTACCACGCCATAAGGCATGTATCATTAAGGGGAAATTGCTTATTTGACTTTCTTTAATATCGCAACCTTTAAGGTACGACTATAACAAAGAGCGAAATCGCATTCGACACACAAAAGGGGGCTTTTAACTACCGAAAAAATTTAAATTAACCGACTAAAAGCGAGTCATTATGTGCAAATAATAAAATTTACATGAAAAGAGAAGGCTTCGCGGCGAGGCCGCGGGGGAGAGGGGTGTTGAACTTAAAACTGTTATTCCTTTTTTCCTTTCTCGGCCTTTGTATCTTTGTATTAAATTGCGGTTTTGCGGTTGCTTTTTTTTTTAATATCAAGTTCAATGCGTACATGTGTGGCAAGGGTTAAAAAATGTATTAAATATGATAATGATAAGTATTATAAAAAACTTGATAACAAGAAACACTTTTAAATAAGTGTGATGTCGTCGTCGTATTGCTATAATCATTGTATCCATGTAGGACCATAATACGGCTGTCAAGTTTCAGAGGTTGGTACACTGTTCCGACTCTGAAATAGCTGTTCTTCATGTTTTATCATATCGACTGTGGAGACTACTCTGAAGGTTCATTTAACTTTATTGTTGTAGCTGAACTCTGTCATCATTCCACTCGTCAGAAATAACACCTTCACGGCTGGCGTACTATGGGCGTATGCTTCACGCGCGGTTACCTGCAACATAATGCAAAATTATGTACTTGATCTATATTTGTATTTATTGTAAAAATTTAATGTAAAATATATATTTTATCGTCCGTGAGATTAGTCTTTATTCTAAAGCTTATTGAAATTAAATAGCCGACCGGAAAATGTACAGCAGGGCAATAAATATATCTCGGTAAGTATAACAAATTGTCATAAACCCTTTAATGGTCAAAAACAAGTGAGGAACATCTTATTAATAAGATGTGTGTAGTATAAGTGCACAAGTGCTGTCAGACATGCAACTCAGGGTAGGTGTATGATCGACAACACTTGGTTTACTTCGACTTCGTGTTTGTTCCTAGCGAACGTGACTGTCGCGTTCGCTACTGATTGTTTATTGTTAATTTCTGTAATTCTTGTTATGACAGTTTTTGATTTCAAGTTTTGTCGATCATTGCTTGTTTGATCTGGACCTGCATTATTTATGAAATTATATTTATAAAATGAATTCATTTTAATTAAATTTTTTTGGGTTGTATATTCGTATGAAACATAAAAAAAATTAACTGTTATGGTTCAAATGCTAATGTATTCATCAGAACATATTCATTCATTAAATTTTGAAACAATATATCTGTAACATTTTTACGTACTTGTTTTCAAACAACCTTACATTTCACTTGAAAATTGATTGTAGAACAAACGATATTATTAAAGGTGAATATTTTTATGGTAGTTTAAGAGACAAACGAGCGTGCGAACCACTAGAAAGTATGTCATCATCTTTGCTCATGGATACTCGCAAGCCTGGAGCAGTCACTGGCTGGCCTTTCAGAAAGGAATAGAAATAACTGATGTAAGGGACGTGGGCCGCTGGAACTTTCATTCACTGTACGAAATACAACAGCGGCAGCTGCTACGTCGTGTATGTATTCTGTGAGAGAGTGTGGTCACCGGTTGAGGTGCCCATTTTCGTGCTGCAGCCAAGTTGGCCACAACGTGTCTCTACCACATTAAGTAATAATTACTAGAGTAAGAAGATAAATAAAAGCCACATGGAAATTTTGAAGCACTATTTATTTATACCGATTAACTATTTTTTCTTGGCATTTAAAAGGATAAACAAGCTTGCGAGCTATAAGAGTGCCGATCGTCGCCACCCATGGACACTACCCTAAAAGAGTTATTAGTGCGTCACTGGCCTTTTATAAGAAAAAAATAGGATACATCGATCTGTATTATAAAAGAAATAATGTGAATCGTGTCGTATGAACAAGTATGACTTTTATTTATATACCTTTTCCATTAAGTCTTCAGTTTTTCGTTTTCTTCTCTCTATGTCTAAATTAACACAATTTCAACGCCTTGTCTTACTCGTTTCGCAGTGGAGGCGGTATGATAGATTGATTTCCTAAATCTACATTATAAGTTATACGGAGGCAGCACTCAGCGCGGACAATTAGCGCCGCCATTAAGGGGACACTGGGACGCTCGGAGATGCAATTTATTCTCATTAAAGTAATGTGCCCGTGATATTAATCGAAAGTGATCTTAACAGAAATTAATATCTCTATCTATTAACATTTTTAGAGATACAAGTTAAGGAGGGATGTTTTGTCCTTTTGTGTTGTGGTTTCTTATGGTGACAGTTCTCATTTGTAAACCTCTGAAAATTCTGAATATTCTCCCATTAGGGTAGTTTACTAATATTCAGAATATTATACTTGTTGATGTGTGAGCTGACTTGACATGATGAATAAAAGTGAAATCAAAATAGGTTAACCATGAACTATGAGCCATTAAAAATTCTATGCCATCTTTATCTTGCAAAACGGACTTTAATGTTATTCTGTATGGCGCTAGAAGATAATGACGTCACTGGGTACTAATATTTTCTCTGTCTAATTGACATTTTAAAAAAGCCTTTACTCAGATATTTTTATAGTTATCAAAAAAACGCTTTCACTACAATTATACTCAGTTAAAAAATTTTTAAGTGCAGTAATATATAGAATATAGTAAACTATCCTACTATTAGATTCGATTTGTACTATATTTCAGATTTGATTCCATTTCATTCCGTTTTCTACTTAAAGATTCTATATGAATAAAATGGTGCTTCTCATGTTCTATATAAAGTTTATTTTAAAAACTGTAATAATCTTCAATCACTCATACTTCCTTGTACCTGCATCGTCTTAGCGAGTACTTTGTCATCGTTTTGTTTATTTCCTTTTCTCTCAGCTGCGAGGGCATATATTTTGGATGAATTTATTCATCTTGTATATCAATTATTTTTATGTCGCTTTTGATTTTGCGTTTTTCCTGATCCTGCTCCCAATACTATTTCCGGTTTCGGTCTTGTTTCCGGTCCCGTTTGCTCATTCGGTTTTCGGTCATTGAACGCCGAGAGAATTAACGAGAGATAACCTAATGTACCGTTCTCAGCTCAGTCTGGTTCTCGATTTTAATGCCAGTATCATTTTTGATTTGAATTCCGGTTCCTCCTCTAAATGTTATTCAGTTTTTATATCGATTTCGACTTCTGTGTCGATTGCACTCAAATCAATGCCAACTCTGATTCAATCTTAGATTGTAGGTTCTCGGTATCGATATCAATCCTGCTTATAATTCGGGCCTAATAATATAAAAACATAAGAAGGGCACTTTTAGTCCCAAGAAATATATTTGGGCCCCATTCAAAATAAACATTATTTTGTCATCAGAGCCTTTATGTGATAAATTCGGCTTTAGCACATAAATAGGCCGGCTCGACCGTTGAACTCTTAGTAACAACATTTTCTGCTATAATCCGTCCAGTGAGTGAGAGTTCTGGCAGCCCACTCCCCCTACGTAAGAGGTCGACACCACACTTATGACTGCTCTGCGATTGCAGGTGTCATGGAAAGCGGTGACCACCTACTTTTTTGTGCTCGCATGATTATTGTCCCTCGATCTGTTATATAAAAAATAGGTCAAGATGAGAATCGGTTTCTTGTATCCAGGGTTTTGGAGAAACAAAAGAAAACACAAAGTTTATAATTGTACAATTTTAAATTAAACAGATTTCGCATTACTTCTTATGAATTTAAAAAGTTAAATATAAAATAATACGTGCTAAAATTATATTTGAACGGTCAGTGCTTATAATACTAAAATCTACTATGTGATAGGTGAAAGCTCTATAGAATATAACTATTTACAACTTAATGACTATTGCAGATACCTAAAAAACTTTTAATGGATTTTATTAAAATAATTTTCGGCTAGTTTATTTAAAAAGCTACATTATTGTAATTTTTACTGATATTTTCACTGACATTTCAAGGACTGACGTCGTTGGAAGCTAATAAGCCGAAAAATATATATCTCACAAAAAAACTTAATTAAAAACATTTTAAAATATTTGTAACATTGTATATTAATGTACCTCCTACTTAATTTACGTATTGCATTTATTTCTAAATCTTATTAATTTCTGACCCATATCCACACACCTACCAGCCTTTTCTCTTATTCAGAACCTAAATGAACTTTTTGATAAACTATGTGGATGTTTCTTTTTGACATTTTCTTTCGTTTGCTCAAGTTTCAAAATATGGAACGTTAACGAGAGAAATGATTCACTACACTTACCCACCTATACGATTTATCAAAAAGATTGAATTCCTGAATGAGAAATTATTAATAATTAGAAATAAATATAGCAAATTAATAAAGTACAAAGTGTATTTATACACAACGTTACATATTTGATCTCTGCCTCCGCGATGGAAGAAACTAACAACAATAATGCTATCACTAACAAAAACATCTTCTATGCCATAAGCATTACGTTCCAACAATGTTTTCGAATTATCGAAGCCACATTTTGAACAGAACTATATTAACTCGAATGGCGGTAGCTCTAAAAGGTCATCATCACGCGCTATGAAATTGAAGATCGTCGAACGTGATGATTGGCGAAAACAAGAAAAAAACGGGCAACCCATCAACGCAATACCGTTTGATGCCCCCCTTCACTTCTGCGAACGAACGGCTGAAGTTTACCTGAGGCCATTACGCCGCCGCGGCCGCCTCGCTCGCCGCCGGCACCGCCGGCGCCCCGCCCAGCGTTTTCCGATACAACCTTTTGCTGTAATGAATCCGAGTCTAAACGATGTACATCAGGTTTATGCGCGTTTTTAGAGCCTCCCAGCCGACTGCTATGAGGCCAGAAGGCATAACACGACTTTCGCAGGCGTACCTCTGATGCCGTATAGTTACCGTAGTAAAAAATAAAACACTTTCCCTCTCTTTTGTACCTGCAGTAAGATATTATCGACGTCAGAGAAATTTTGATGTTACTTAATTTTACCCCAAAAGCATCGGTGGCAATCATGAGCAGTAGGTATAGTCATTTAAGAAGAAATCAATTATGTAAGGGATAATAATAGAGGGTATAACTTTAATTTTATGCATTATAGTTCTACAATATCTAATATATCGTACCATCCATTTAGTTAATAAAAGGCTGTACACGATCAATATTCAAAAAAATTGCTATTTTTTTATTGCATAATATTATCCCTATATCTATTTTAATGTAGCTTAATAGAAGTAATATCTGCATAAATAAAATAATGTTTTTGTTCTAAATTTTTCAGGTGGAAAATGAGCGAGGACAATCTAGAAAGATCGTCCTCACTTATTTTCTGACACAAAATTTCAGTATATACGTTCTTAACTGAGCGGAGGCGGCTTAGTGTCCGAAACGTTGCCTCGAAATTGTTAGCAATTAGGTCCAAACCCTGATCACCAAGAAATTACTAGTGAGTTTGTAACTTGATCCAAATTAAGAAATGTCGTCAAAATTTTGTTTCTTAAGCTCCCCAAACGCTTTTACACTCAAACTCTAACTCTCGCTTTTATAGGGTAGACAAAGAGAACAGGTTTGATAATTATTTTCTTCCTTTTACCACAATGCTTGAAACCTATTAAACCTACCAAATAAAAACGCGAATTTTCGTTTTGCTTTTTAATTTCTTAGTTTTTACAAACTTGAAACTATTTTCTCGCTGTTTAGTAAAATATTAATAATAAAAATTTAGTCGCTGCAGAAATTTTTGGAATTTGCATTAAATTTTATGGTAGATAGTCTTCGCAGTAATTACTAGATAGATAAGGCTACTTACAACAGGATTACATGTACCTAGTGCTCTGAGGTGTGATTACAACAAGACATTTTTAACTACTCTCGTACTCCTCATAGTCTTCAAAACGTTTCTCACTTTGGTTTTGTTATCAAATTCTGAAAACCAAACAAACACCAACACGTTATTACATTATGAAGGTCCAGTGTTAACCTTTCAGGTCTGTCACTAGACCCTGAAAATTTACCATGGTCAAAGTACATCTCAAGGCAATTTCAACAAGGCTAAACTCTGTCAGCATTCTAAATAACATACAATAACATTATAGATACGAGTCCTTGTTTCGATGCCCATTTTATAGCTGATGGAAAACCTTTGAATCATTTTTTTCAATTTCGCAATAATTCGGTATTTATTGTATTTGTACAACCTTAAATAAGTAGTTACAGACTCTGGTCTTGTGCTAAAATTAATAAAATGGTGTTTTCACGTTATTTTCTAGTTGTGAAGGGGGTCGTGTAAATCCATATATCCAAGTTGAGCTCAAGGGAATACGAGGTTTGTGAATTATAATAAGGATTGTAGGAAAGAAGTCCATAATAAAATTTTATAATTAGAAATTTTTCGCGGTCTGTTTGTAAGAGAATCTCTTTAAACGGATCAAATCAATTTCAGTAAAATTTCAACATACCCGTACTTCTTTTCCAATATGAAAACAATGTCAAACTATTAATTTTACTTGGGCATTTAACATACTAATATTTAATTTAAATGTACTTCTACAAATTTCATGACCTTTTTTGTACACGGAAATAATACTAGTAGATGTAATAATTATTCATATCAATGTACAACCATTTTGAACACCGAGGGGAACAAACCAATTTTCTCTGATAACTCGAGTTCGTGCAAAAAAGTTTATACGCAACAGAAGTTTTCCCAGAACACGTGAGAAGAACATTACCGTGTTAAATATCTCCAACGGTCCGGGTACAGCCAGTCGTCACGAGCGGCCCAACTTATAACAGCTTTTGTAATTTCCAACATAGCGTCGTTCAAAGTGAAGTACACACTGTCTTGCTATAAAAACCCTTGTTTCGAATTGGAAAAAATGTGTCTCATCTACACTACTAAATAAATATGTAGCGTCTGTCTGTATATTCAATTATATTTTTTGTAAAATTGAATATAGACGTTCAAGTGAGATATATGAAATAGACATTCGGTTTATGACTAACTGACCGCAATACGATCATTTTTATAAATCTTGATTGTCTGTCTGTCTGTATATTCTTTTATAACTCAAGAACGGCTTGACCGTTTGCGATAAAAATTGATATACAGTAAGAGCAAACAAGTGTGCACATGATAGGTTAGGTTAGGTTACGTTACCTAACCTAAATCTGTCCAAACAGATTGGAGAAAAGCTACTCATCGACTTATGCATTACAAGATTTCCGAAATTATAAGCCCGATGGAAATTAAATTTGATCACATAATAGTTTGTATAATGAAAGGAACCAATAAGAAAGATGTTTTTAGAAATTTAATTTTTTATCCAAGGAAAACGGGATTGAATTTCTTATGAAACTCTATGAAGTACATTTATGTTTGATATAGATGTTGGTTATTATAAATAGCGAGACGCGTCTTTGCAAATTAGGTGAAGAGATTGTGTAATGTATAAAAATGAGTGTGTATTTTTTTTCATCTTCTTTGCTTGCCAAAACCATTCGTCCAAATATTGTAAAATTGGCGATATGTTATGCTTCCACATGTGAAGGTTTCTAAAAAAACTAATGACTGTCCCCGATTTTGTCTACGTATGCGCACTATTGAAACCAGTTACTGAACGGATTCTGAAAGAAGTTTCTCGAGTGAAATAGACTAATAACATTTGTTCTGGCGTCATCTGTATAATTGTGTTTTACAGATTCTAAATATTTTTCCACATATAGAAAGCTATACTATCCCCAACTAATAGAACCTAAATTTTGTTTTGATATTAGCCCCATTTAAATCAAAACCGTCACCGGTAACAGAATGAAATTACAAACGAAACGAAGAGCGGAATCGAAAGTCGAGACCAGATGATATCGAAATCGAGAACGAAACGAAGGTCGGAATCAAGTGTGGGACTAACAAATTAGAATATAGTGTATGATCGGAATCGGAATAAGGCGCAGTACTGAGATCAGAATACAGAGCTAGAATAGATTGGTAATCTACTTAGATGGACACCGTGTTAGAATTTAATATCGGGACTGCGATCGGAATCGAGAGTGACACAAATTGGCATCGAGAGCGGGACCGGAATCAGAGCCGAGAACGGAACAGCGACAAAGGTTATGATTAGCACAGTAATCGGTCGGTGTAAGACAAGGGAATCCATTCTATGTCTACGCGGGCGGAGCTGCAAGCGAAAGCTTGTACATAATAAAGTCATAAAATATGAGTTAAGTTCGCAGCTGGGCGTGTGACTATCTGCATAGGTACGAAAGGTTCGGGTGTGAAATAAGGTATGAGGACCAGTTTTGTAATTTATGTAATTTACAATATATTCAATGCTTACAAGAAGTCTACTACATTACAAACAAAGTATCTACAAGGTGTAATCCAGCCCGTTATGGAAATTAAGAGCAAAATGCTTCCCTATCAATTGAATAGTAAATAGCCCTGAGTTATTTTCTTAATCTCACACACTGTTATCGAAGGTGGGATTAGAGATGAATAGGTAACGAGAGGTTCTGTCGATATCTGTCGACTGCGTGCTGCCTTCGCGACTTAGTAATGGTCAAACTATTCGATAATCTTAGAGAATTAGGGCTGAGGCTCTGTAGAGCTCTGAAGGCCCTGGCAGCGAGCCCTAAGATTTGAAGCCTTCTACTGAAACATTTCGTGGGGGAAGTGTGCTATCTTGGTTGCACCACTTGATTCTCCATTGCGATAGAGATATTCTGTATTAATTTGTGGGCAGTTGCGATCATTGTTATTATAAAGGATTTACTATTAAATTATTGGTACATCTAATGACATACTAAGTTAAAAAAAAAATCTATTGTTTATTGTATATGGAACAAAAGTATTCAATGATTTTATTTTCATACAGAGCATGTTGTTATGAGTATTTATTTTCATTTAATTTAGAATCAATATTTTTGGGGTAAAATTATAATTTTCAATATTTAATTCTACACTTAGTATTTATTTTAATTACTTTAATATTAGTAAGCTTCACAACTCCTATGTAGAAATCGATATAATTTTTATACAGTGTTCTTCAAAAATTCTAACTAGAATCTTTACGTCCTAAAGTCCTGTAGAAAATAAGTGTTATGTTTTAACATAAAATTTTTCTTTTCTGTTTTAATAATTTTCTGAGAATGGAAAACTGCGAAACACCTATAAAGAAATAGGTAACTGATAATTTAATTTATAAAAGTGTTTATTTTCCATCAATTATATTACAAAACACTGAGATCTATTTTATAATAATGCCGGGTTACTGACACAGAATGGGAGATAAGGATGCATTCCAAAGGGTTTGACTTGCTTATGCCACAGAAGATCTATTACATTGGCCTACAAATTTGTTTTTTTGGTGCAGCTTTGTTTATATTTGGAGTCGGTGAGGTAGATTGTATGTACTAAGTCGCTGCTCGTGTATGTCAACTGACAGCTCTTGTTTACCTACTAATTCCGTTTTAATTATTTTACGATATTATTTGAAATCAGTCAACCTTGTAATAACTTCTATGAAATTTGTCTTGTGATTTTATTGTGGCACGTACCTAAGTTAAGACGAACAACTCTGATACATTTTGTTATATTTGTGGTGAATATATTTTGAAAGACTAGCGAAAATCGAGTGCTTACTTCGGTATTGACATTCGTAACCAAGATAAAGTGTAGGTGCCTCATAGTGTTTGTAAAATGTGCGTAGAACATTGCGGCAATGTGAAAAAGGAACACGAAAATGTTTGTAGTTTGGAGTACCAATGACTTGATATGAACAAAAAAATAATCGTAACGACAGTTCTTTTTGTACGACGAATGTAGTGGGCATCAACAAAAACAATCGCTACGAGTGGAAGAATCCTAATATTTCCTCAGCTATAAGTCCTATTCCTTATTCAGACACTGGTCCAATACCAATTATTCATCAAACATTACAGAAATCTGAAGAAGATCAAATGGAAGTTTCTTAAGAATATCATAATTTTGAATACTGTGAAGCAATATCAAATCTTAAAACATTTTCACAAGGTGATCTTAATGATCTCATCACAGACTCAGATCTTTCAAAAGAGCGTGCTGAGTAGCTAGTATCAAGATTAAAAAAAATTGCCTTCCTTAACTTCCTTCCTTTAGTTTGCGAACTATTTTATATCGCACGAGAGTAGAAAATTTATTGCATTTTTTTTCTTCTGACGAAAATTTGGTATATTGTAATGATGTAAACGCCTTGCTGATTTTAATGGACTTGAAAATTTATTATGCAAGTGGTTGGTGTCTCTCAATAGCACTAAAAGAAGTCTCAAAGCAGTTCTTTTACATAATGGCAATAAGAATGCTTCTATTCCACTCATTCATTCTACATCTATGAAAGAGGAATATCAAGTAATTTTAGTTCTTTTACAGAAAATAATATATTTCGAACGTAAGTGGGCGATTTGTGTCGACTTGAAGATGGTTAATTTTTGTTGGGTCAACAGAGTGGTTATGTAAAATACCCTTGTTTTATTTGTTGTCGAGCTAAATCAAGCCATTGGAATCAAAAAAATTGGCCTGTCAAAAATCTCGTTCTTGGTGAAAGAAATGTGACAAATCAGCCTTTAGTTTTCCGAAAAAAAAATCATATTTCCTCGTTTGCACATAAGTAGTGAAGGAAACTTCTTAACTTTAAAAATTTAGGCTGTAAAATGAACATAAAAATGCACTAGCTCTGTAGTCATATAAATCACTTTCTAGATAATTTAGGGGATTTTAGCGAAGAACAAAGAGAATGCGTCCACCAAAATATAAAAACAATGGAGAAAAGGTACCAAGGCAGATGGAATATTCATAACATGGCTGATTGTTGCTGGGGACATGCGTCATTGCCCAGGATAAGTACACTCAAAAAAATCACTTAAAAGACAATTTCTTGATGTGTGATTCCAAAATAAATTGATGTTTTTATAAAAATGTGTTTTTTCTTTATCTTATATACTAGAGCTGATATAAAAAAAATGTGACTGTTTTTTTTTGTGTCAGCTCACAACACATACCTAGAATCAGGTCTAAAATCTTAAGCACCAAAATGTGTGTAGGCCTGTTTTATAAATTGTTTGTGAAATGACCACCATCTTTAAAATATTCACCAGGCGAACTATACCGAGTGTCTGTCACTGTGTTACTCATATTAAGCAATTTCAAATATTTTTTATATAAGTACTCGTATATCATCAGCGGTGTGCGTCAAACTCTGGTTTGAAATAGTTAAGTGTTAACTGTTAAAGTTATAAACTGAACATGTCAAAATATCGGTGATCTTAGAAAAATTGGCATTTATGACATGAATTTTATGTCATAAATGCCAATATGTTAAAAAATAACCTGTTAAACTGCTAATCGTGAAGTTAAAACAGCGTATTTTGGTGTGTTTAATTTTTGAATTTAATAATTGACAGTTAATTATATCAAATAAGAATTTGAAGGACACCTCTGTATGTATATTGAAATGTGTAGTGAAACTATATAAATATCGTCCACATGAAATAAAAGTACATAATTTTTTTAGATTAAATAATGTGGTTATCTGAGAATTTATTTCTATTTGTATACAAAATTTTGTTAGTATATCTATATAGCAAAATGATATCAATTCGTTTTCTATAGAGTATCAGGATCTGACGTGGTCGATAATATAATCAGTCAAGTTCGTACTAACGTTCGAATGGAGTGAGTCGAAACAGTTATCATTTAATTGAGGTATTTTTGTTTAGTTATGAAACAAGTGATGCGGTCCTATCACTATAATATTATTGACGGTGTTCACACCTCGAGCGTCCGAGGGCGCTCGCGGCGTTCCCCGCCTAACAACATACAAGCGGAATCAATTTAAGGGAAAAGGGTCGACAAGCGCCAGGAGAAGGCGCCGCTCCGGAATCAGGAATGCTGTAAATACGATATATTTGTGCTTTTTAAATATATAGCGCGGATAAAGAACGTAGGACCGATGGCGACAATTTATCGGACTTTCGTTTATCCTGGCGGATGATTCGTGTTCCAAGATCACAAAATTTATTTATGTTAAATTCCCAAAAGATATGAACATTTCAGAAAGATTATAATCACCTATTGATTACACGGTTTCACATAGCATTCGTGAGCGATGATGAACGATTCTGCACTATGTAAGATGATAATGTGAATATACTTTTTGATGCCACTGTATGAATTTATAAGGTGAAACGAGGAGTGGTGGAACAAACTTATTCGCGACGCTCATGGACTGGCTCAACTTTTTTTTCAAATATGGTGTATCGTGGTAAATCAAATACTGTTATTATTAACATGTGTGAATCTAGACGAAAATTAATATCATAGTGAAATTATATACGAAACATGGTGTTCGGAAGTTTTCCGAAATCACAAATAGTTTAAGCCACAGATTGTGGCTGCTCGAGAGTATGGCAGGAGTGTATGATTTTAGATCAACCGCTGATTTGTTTCGGTAATACTTTAAGATAGACTTGCTTCTGGGGCCTGCCTGACATCTTCTCTATGCTGAGTACAGGCACTGCTGTACTCAGTACAACAGGTTGCTCGTCAGCAGACTGTTATTCATGTCAGCATAAGGAAAGCGGCGAAGGTGTCCAGGAACATGGTCAGTGGCCAATTGCTGATGCATGGCAGGCTCAACATCAAGCACTTTGAAATACATGTGGGTCCACATATCTAAGGTTATTTTTTGGAGGGGAAAATTTCTTGCTCTTTATTTGCACATATTTGTTTTCCTACTAAATTAATGATTACTATGGTTGCACCACTTCGGAATGGAAATTTTTCAAGAATATCTAATTACCGGTCAATTTTTTTAGCCACGACAATTACTAGTTCTGGACGATCTACGTCGTCGGCATTTGAATAGTCACATCAAGCTGGCTGATCCATAATTTGGTGTTAAACCTGATACCTTCACTAAGAACGCTATTATATGTCTTAAACAGACTGTGCAGTACTATATAGCAAGAAAAGCACCAGTCTGCTTGATATCTGGACCTACCTAGGACATTTTACCTGGTTTCATAGACCAAACCAATGAAAAAGCTACGTGCGTAAACGACACAAAATATAATCACATCTTCATTCGGACACGACGACCAAAATAATGTAAAAGGTTGGACAAATTCACTTCCTGAAGAGCACAAGCTGGAGCGCGGGGCTCGACAAGGGGAGGTGTCGTTGCCAATATTGTTCACCTTGTACCTGCGGGGCTTGCTTCTTGTATCACTAGTTTCACTGGACAGATTACATTTACATCAAGTGGAGGAACTCAGTACCTGTATGATTGCGGATCTACCCTAAAAAAAATTGACTAACTATAATCTCTCCACCTATATTTTGTTTTGTGATAGCCAAGTAATTCGTTGTATTAACAAATTATGCGTTTAGTGGAATTAATCAAAACAATATTTAGGTTGGTTAAGACAACCAAAATTTTGTTTCGCTCATAATCGACAGTGCAAAGTTACGTTATTCAAAATTTTAGTTAAAATGACGATTTTTTTTAATGTGAACGCGAATTTTGATATAGGTTGGTAATGCAGGTCGCTGACTGTATTTTTACACGTGCTTTGCTTATACACGTGCCATCCATGGGTGCGGTATACATAGGACGTGTAGCTATATGTAACGTATGCGGGTGCCTGCTTGTACATGCAGCAGCCGGAGAACATAGTTACACTGGACCGTGTAATATTTTTTTCCGGCTGTTGACGAGGTTGCTGAATTTTTGCTGCACCTGTGATCAGTTTGGGCTATTCGTCGTAAGAAGAAAAAATCAGTTTTATAATTATCCCTAAACTATGGTTTCACCAGGACTATACTATAGAGGATTTATAAGCGCTTACAAGTCCGGAAGAGAGCTTCTATTTTCACGTATAAAATATTCATAATACACCTATGAAATAATACTTACGCTAATAGTTTTCCTATAATACAATTAATACGAAATATTCCTGTAAAATTTAGTACAAGCGGCTTACAGTAAAAAGTGAAATAAAAATGCACTGAGCAATGTTTTTTATTTGTGAACAGTCGTGAATGGAACGCAATCGATGTGTTAAGCTAAGTCGATTTTTTTAAATTTTTCCATCTTTTAAGGAAACATAAATTTTCTGTGGAATCTATTATGTTTTTGGTTAAAATTTTAACGCGCTTCTTGAAATCGATATATTTACATATTAGTATTTATCAATTTGTTTAACAAATATTCAAGGCAACTGACATTTTCTCAGCATTTTGAAATGCTTTAAAATGCTATAATAGCGATACCTGGTTTTATAACGGTAAAGAACACGTCATGGTTACAAAATTTAGGATTCTCCACTGCCAAAACAAAACGACGATTATACAGTTATTATTTTTAAAGGTGTATTGTTTTTTACTGAATTATTAATCCCTGATTGATCTCACATATCATGTTATACTCGAGTTAAATTTTTGATATGCTTATGGATATAGACCAATTTTTGACCAAAAATGATTTCTGATCCATAAGGAACTAATTTGTGGGCTAATGTAAAACCAAACAAGAACTGTAAGTGAATTCAAGTAATTTAACCTTATATTAAATTATAATGGTCATAATTTTAAGATTGTAACGGGCCGAAGATGTTACTTTATAAGCGCTTATCAGCCTAAGTAACAGCAATAAACTTTTGTTATGCTTTTATAAGTCTTGAGCCTATAATTACCAAATATAGGCTCATAAATATGATTCTGCAAATATTTAAAAGGTAAAATTATAGTAGTAAACATACTTAAGTAAAAAATAGAATTTATTTTAACAGATTAAAAGCGCAATAGCAAATGCTGAAGTCATTATTGGCGTTTTATAAGTCTTAGCCTGATAAAATACGCGTTTCAGGATAATTTTTCTTGTTGGGGTGCCATCTATAATTTGAAACTAAAAGTATCTCTTACAAAAAAAAAATTAAATAAATTAATGTTTTTGACTGTAACTTCACAATGCGTAAAAGAAATCTGATATATGTCAAGACAAGTATGAAAACCTTCCAGAAAATGAGCGACATCCATAATATTAACACAACATAAGAACGACCTTGCTGCTCATAAAACTCGACTCAGCAAATTATCAAATCATTTATGGGGCAATTTGTGCGCATTTACAATAGGGTTACAGCTGAAATGACAGAAAAATTTAATTTTATAATTCAAAATCTTATTTAAGTAAGTATAGCAATGCCTTTCTCGGAATATTAAAGAAAAACGTATGAGATTGAATTACTCGACTTATAGGTTGTTTTATGTCAATTCCTAAAGCCCTTTAATTTACTTCAAAAGTTATGGAAGAATATGTCTCGGCAATGGGCTAATAAACATCTAACACAGTGGATCTAATATAAGTGCCTATTTTAAAAATAATCGACGTGCTGGCAATTTAGTTTCGTTTGTCAAACGCCTAACCGTACTGTTCAAGCAGAGGTCTTCGTGTCGATTTGCCGTTAGGGTTGGCACCTCACACTTTTCCTTATTTCCACGCGTGGACGCTAAATGGAAACGTTACTTTGGCCGGGTGCGTAGTAAATCTGTACCTATCTACACGTAAATGAGATTTATGATTATGGTGCTAAAGGCGAAATTCGTCTGTCTCTTTAGGAGATTAAAAGCAACATTCTTCATTGACCAAAAAATTAGATATTTTCGCACCATTTCAACAGATTATCGTTTCACACGTACTTCTATTGCGCCAGAGTCGTGCCACATTTATAATTTGTTTGTGTATGTTGCTTGTCAATGGTGCATAAAGTACAACATTAAAATAGAAATACTAACTTTCTAATTGAATAAAATTAAGACTATTCGATTTCAAACACAATATATCGCTAACTTCGATCAATAATTAAAAACATTTTAAAACGTGTGAAGATAGGTGAGACAATTTTTTTTACAGATGTGATAAAAAAATTATTTGCAGGGTCGACTCAAATTTTCAAATACATTCACCGTCTTCTCTTACTTTTGTTAACGGGAATTCCAAGAGTTCATTTTGTTATGGACGTTTTTCCAATTTTATGTTCATTTTTTTGTTCGTTTATTGACGATTCCATTTAATTTAATTTAGATTTGAACGTTTATTCTTCGCGTGGAAATGGACCTTATTCTAGCTGAAGCCGTTAAAAAATTGCTCTGATCTAGGCTGGCTTGAAATAACTCGTCACATCTAGACATCATCTTGTGAGTTGGGCAACAGTTACATCCATCTGCTGAAGATCTGTACAAAGTATAAATTTCATTAGACTCGCTTCGGGAAGAAATTGGGATAAATAAGAACGAGTTGACCGCTTTATTGTGCCAGCGTTTATTATCGAATACATTACTAAATTATTTATGTGTATCGGCGTTTTCTTGATGTCCAAGGAGTCACTGTAAGTAAACGGGTTGTAAGACCTAAACTTGCATACGCCGATTGAATTTACAATATTACGCTAATAATCCAAAATCGAGGGTTTCTCATCTCTAAGTAGGGTTACAATGTGCCGGTGTTGTTGTTGATGTGCAATTGCAACAGCAGCCGCTCGTATAGGACTTAGATGAATGCAAAATCAATATTCGAAACCAATAGAAACGATGGATCCTCAAAAATAAACAGTAGACAGATTAAGCTTGTGAATACTTATGCAGTATTGCACTGTGAAAAATAATAAATTTAGGAGAAGTTTATGGGCTGTCTGTAGCTTTATATATTGGCATAGGAAATCCTATTTTGATTTCGTAATGGGTCTAGTCACAAATTTCTCGTCGCATGTTGTAATTAATTAATTACCAATATTTTGCTGTCGTCGGATCCTCTATGTAAAGCAGCTTATTCGGAGATTGGATGAGATATGTCTCATCTAATCTCCGATCTTTACGAAATTCAAGAAGATGCTAGCGGTTCTTTCAAAATACGTCACCGGACGGTCGCTTTAAGGATTTGTATAGGTTAAAATGCTACTGCTATGGCTTAGCCTTTCGGCTCTACGTGTGCGCAGAATGTGACCGTCACTTTGCTTAGCAAGTCAAAAAGTACTATGTATTAAATTAAAGTATTTAAATGCAAGTATTAAAAAATAATACTACAGCAATTCTTCGGGTGTGGCAAAATGTATTTATATTTTAACAAAACAATCAATGGTTTAATAAAATTTTATTAATAGAGTATTTTCTTACATTAATAAATCTATTTAAAACAAATCTAACTTTACCTAAAATACATAACTAGTTACTCTTATATAAGCATTTCGATCAGGACTCAGATTTGTAACCAACAATATAAATTCCGGCAATTCCGACAACTCGCATATTTTGCGGACGTTTGTTTAATCCCTCATTTGAATAGTATCTTGTAATGTGTCCACGCATGATGTTATACATAATTACGGACAGCTAATCTCTTAATTTGCGTCACACCGAGTTACTGTATCAGATCTTCTACTAACTAAACTCTACTACAGAATGGTCTTTTTTCGATGTCAAATTAGATCTTTTTCACAGCTATAATTTTAATTGAAATTGCATTGAATTTTTTCGCTTATATAATTATCTCTAATAATGTTGTATGGGCGATTAACTTCTTTGAGTTGGGGTTGCGGGGATGTACGAAATAGACTGTGGCCGCTCGCCGCAGTTGTCGTTTATTTAACGAAGTGAAAAGTTGAATCGGGACTGGCCCTTTCACTTTCAACTGGAAGTCTTATACTGATTTCCTATTTCGTAAACAATTGCATAGGAATACATTGTCAGGATAAAAAATATACTGTATTAATCCAGAAGGTATACTATTTGTGTGTTAGTTTTTAATCAAATTTTTTCAACTAGTTATGCGTGATAGTATCACAAAATCAAAGCATACAGACTTTGTCACAAACTCTTACACTGATAATATTATGTTAGTATTAAATAGTGTGAACAGAAATTGAATTAAAAACAACTCAATAATTCGTATTACTTTTGCATAAATATGATTTGCGAGTTTTGAAATTCTACATTCTCAATGTTACTTTTTTTTTCTTTCTCACTTTTCCTTACGTTCATACTTTTATTTTATACTGCTTTAGCTCGTCTTTTTCTTTGTAATATTTAACTGCCCCCTTTTCTTTTCGCTTCTCTAGAAGCATATCGTGCAGATAAACGTAAACTACAAATCAAAATAAAAGTAAACATTTTTAAAATTTTCAACCATAAAAAATATGCAGACGAACGCCGGTATTTTAACAGAACAAGGAATCACATTTTAGCTCACAGTCTGTTTATTAACCATTGTTGACTTTTAGAAAGACCTACAGACAAATAAAAAGTGTCTTATGCATTTCCCAATGTTCCAGATATCTCCATACTAAATTTTATTAGGATTATTTGAGTGGTAAATCTGCGAAAACGTAACAAACAGGCACGCATTCTGACAAAATCACTTTCGCATTTATGATAATAGTATCAATTGCACGACCAGTAAATTATTTATGGGGCTGAAGCGAAATCTTAATTCCACAACTGATTTCTCGTTTTATCGAGTTTTTTCAAATAAAAATACGTAGATAAATCTCATATAATGTGTCTTGCGTGTAAAAAGTACTATAAGCGACGGTACAGTTAGTTTAGCTAAATCAGCGGAACTTGGAGCGAGATTACATAGAATTTACTTAGTACCTCCGCCGCGAACCTTTAGGGATTTCGCGTGGGCGTTTAGTCAGAAGTTTCATCTGTATTTTTGGGCCGACTTTTCCAAACGCTTAGCCAGAGATTATGAGGTCGTGTTAGCATACGTGATATACGCAAATGTTTGTCGAGAAATCGCTTCTATTAAATATATAACTGTCCAAATTGGACAAAAATTGGATCCTGCATTTGTGAACAACATGGTTATACGCATATATTGACTGTTGGTCAAATACATGACATAAACAATATTATATAGGATATGCTGATACGGACTTGTGATTCGCACGCTCATTTACCTCTTATCGTATGTCTAATTAAGGATGTATGTTTCTATATCTGGATATTTGTCTTGAGTAGACCTCAAGTCGGGTTAATACATTTTGATAGAACGTTTAGATTTTATAATTAATGTTATTTAAATGATATTATATGAAAATCAACGGTATTTGTATGTGTGCTTAAACGAACTTTTTAAAGTTAATTGAAACATTTTCATGCAACGTTAGACTATGTTGTAGAATAATACCGGACACTTTATAGGTTCTAAAAATAACGAACTTTCTAAAACTAATAAACTAGCTAGTTACACTTTTTCCAGATGCCCTGCACAGAGTATGTATAAGAACTTCAGTAGCATTATATTAAGTGCTTTAAAATACAATTAAAACACTTACTATAGTCTCAAAATGTAAATATACGATGTGAAAAAGTGCACCAGCAAAAGAGCGTATCTTCATGGCGCTTACGTACTTTTGTTGAGAAGCGCAGTTTGTTCGGCATAACTCAAAAACAATATGTCCCATCATGTTCAAAGTAATTTTCACATTAACTTTGCGTTTTTTCAAATATTTTTTTGCAGACACGGTTTGAAAAATAAAAGAAGGAGACAATTTATGTTACTTACGGTGCAATTATTTCCGAAAATATACAATTTAAAAAAATGCTGAAAAACCTTAAACTGTATTTAAAAAAATTGTCGAAATATATGCCATAGGTTGATGTTTTCTGAAAGAATTTTTTTCAGCTCCTGTTACATATATTAGAGTGCCCCTCTTAAAGTATTTATTATTTTCATTTAAGACATCTATACTACAAATTTCATCGTTATGCATCTTGCAGTTTTCGGGTAAAATGCCTGTGTCATACACAAGGACGGACGGATCGACATGACGAAACTATAAGGGTTCCGCTTTTGCCATTTTGGCACCGAAACACTAAAAATCTACCATAAGAATAGGACAGAGGTGTTAGGTAACCTAATAGTAGAAAGAAAGCACACTACATCAAAACAGAACAGTGAGAAGTAAACTGGCGAACTCCTTGAATAGGTCATGTGGGTATGACACATGTTTGACTATCTTCTAGCACTATTATCAAAAGCGTATGTTTTTTGTTGTCATTAAAAAATTGTCTTTTGTGACTTAAGGGATCACATTTTGTGGGCTTCCTGCTGACCATGCAGGAAATATTACTTTTTTTTGTGTCCACTGAGAAATTTATATTGCAAGATTTGAAGCGGACAAAAAATAAATCAAGTTAATTAGAAGTTTACATAAGTTTCCAATTTATTTACTAAATGCAATGACATATAACAGACACTTATTTGGCATTAATTGTATTTCTCTGATTTAAAAAAAAATATCAATGCTACAAATAATAAATGCGAACAAAATAGCCTTTTCCGCGCCATTAAACACAAAGATCACTATCGTTTAATCGTCGAAACGAGTTTCTGCATTTGAACCGGAACCGGTTCATATCCTCCAAACATTCGGGCGACGTGTGATGAGCCATTACTATTATGAGGGGAATTAGTGGACCGATTACCGGTTCATTTCCTGACCGGGGATATGGTCGTACAGTCGAGGGAACGAAGTAAGTCACGAACTTGTGGTGCTTCAGGTGCATCCATAACCAAATCGATTTTTTTAACGGTTTTCGGATATTGGACGTCTGATGTGCTGAGAGTTTTAGTGTCGAACTCCTGAGAGTTAAACCCATATGATGAGCGTTTAGGAATATCGTAAGGTAAACCGTTTGTTACACTTCTTTTTGGTGTCTGATTTAAGTAAATGACCATCACACCTTCGCCCGACAAGGTCGCAACAAATTGTTATCAGGAAATATTGAGACTTACAATCTACATTTAAATAAGTACATACGTTCTATTTGAGCAACAATAAACACAAACATTATTCATATCGATCTTTATATGAATCATGATAGAAGCCTTTTCGAACCAATTTTTTTTAATAATTTTATTGGTTTTTCGAATCAAGCATACATTTTAAAATGAGGACCGAACTAATCAAGTTGGTACGATGGTTATCATCGTGTTTGTGTTTTATGTGTTTGTCAAGATTATGGTTAACCTTCATCTATATGAAAGTTTCTTTGCCGTTCTTTTTCAATCGTTCGATTAAAAAAAAAACCGAATCGGTGTGGGCACGGATTGAAATTCATATTTTATGGGTTTCAGATGCGCGCTGATAACTAGACTATTATGACAAGGGTACCAATATCACCCGGCCAAGTTATTGAGTACTTAAATGAAGTTATTCACCAATTAAGAGTAATAAAAATATATAAAAAACTTAAACCAAGCGGCTTGACGCTGGATTTTTATAATGGAAAATGTCATTAATAAATGAAAATAAATATTTTATAAGCATTCAAAGCTCTTTTAAATAACAGTTTATTGCGTAAATAAAGAGCCTTAGATTATGTTGGCAGTGATCGATATTAAAAAAATCCAATAATGAAAATTCAAAGAAGGAAATGTTTCCGGATCCCAATACAAACAAAACATGAGAATGAAGCAATGAATGTACAAAAGGAACTTAGACAATAATAATAATAGTTTTACTGTTCTAAATAATACGCATTTTTCATTTATAAATAAAAAAATAATGTAATTTAAAGAAACATTATTTCTATTAAATCTAAACAAAACTTTCTTGTAATACGATTAAAAAGGCAGTTTTTTTGTATTGTTCTATCGTTAGAAAACAGTTAGCACCAAATAGTTTTTTATGAATATGTCAGTAGTAAAACGACAGATGTTATGTAAAGGCGATACAAATATTATTAATAAATGAAATTTGTTTATTTTTTCAATCTCTGAATGACCAAACCTTAAATATAATTCAGAAGTAAAATGTATAAGTTTGGTTGAGTATAATTAAATATCGTCATTATCATAACGAACGATATAAATATTTACTTTCATAGAAAAGGTGAATTAGGAGTAATTATATAAATAACAATCATCTCGTAAAGATCTTAGACTATAGTAATTAAATTTTTTTCTGCAAAAAATCTTTATAAGACAATTTGGACGCTGGAATTGATGAGTATATTTAAGTACTTTTTTTCCAAAATTACATATTTCGCCCACTAGGAAGTGACGATAGGGCAACTGAACTTGCATTCATTAAGTCCCGCATAAAAATAAATCAAAGATGTAAGAACACAACGAGACCCTGTAGAGCCTTTTTAAGTTTACCTAAGATGAAGAATTATTTCTTAAATCCGAACAAGACGAAATGAAATATAAGACACTTTTTTTACATTCGCGTATTAATTTAAATGTCAGCTCTTTCACTTATTTTCCGTAAATAAAAATATTGTGACTGATCCTGTATACAAGAAAGGTGTCACAATGACCTTGTGAATTTGCAGCTGTTAGTTAAAAATATTGTAATAGGTAGGTTAGGAGTAGGTGGCATGTGAGGCATCGGACCTCCGTGCTTTGTTTCGCAGATCAGGGTTCGCGTTGTACTTGAAGTTTCATTGTCGAATAGTAGAATCCGATCTGTCAAAAAATAAGAGAATAAGTAGTAGAGAGTGAAACTTAGAAAAGAGTAGACGAGGCATGATGCCCAAGTGCGCAAGCGACGCAAGCGACGCGATAGTGATAGAAAAGTGGATTGTTATAAGTGATATGCTAAAAAGCCGTATTGAAATTCGTAAGGAGAGACATTGAAGAAACGATCAATAAATATCGATCTTATACTTATCCCTTATTTAAAAAATTGAATTCCTGGACTTCATCAAAGATCCAGAAAGTTACCCCCCAGGACTACGCTACACATTACATTCGGATCCAACGGGAATATTTTGTAGTGCAGCGCTACGTCACCGATATGTCGTTTGTATGAGTGTATAAAAAACTTGATTGATTGCTTTACTGATAGAAAAATGGACCCAATACATCATCATGAGTGAGTTTTTCAATTTCACCGTAAACACCATTTATCCAGTTTCGCCGGCGAGGTCGCGCCACCGGCATCGCCGTGTACGACTCGTGTTTTCCATATCTAACGCGTTCGGCGTGGTAAAACGTAGCGAGACCGCCGGCCTCCGCCTCTAATGCCCCATTGACACGTGATGGCGTTAAATGAAAGAGCTAAAGTATGGGGCCGAACGAGCCACGAACGTGATTTACCTTAATTTAGTTATTTAACTTCACGACCCGCCGGCGTAGAGGGGTCGGTCAGATGACTTTTGTCGTTCTCGGAAGCGACGACGATGGCGTGATAACTATTTCGAAAATCGCTACAAACTAATACTGCACGACTCGCTTTATGTGTTACGTTGATAAACAAGTAAAAAAGTATTTGTGAATGGTTCGCGTGGAAAGTGGATATCCGATATACTATTTCAATGATCTATAATGGATACATTTGAGCTTAAATAGAAGGAATTAGGGTTTGGAACTTACTAAACTACAGACTTGATTGCCCTTAATATACTTACTAATTTATCGATTAACCGACTATTACGCTTTATTTTATTACTAAGTTTACTAATAATTAATAAACAAGACATGCGAGGAAATCTATTGCTGCAGTAAGGTGGACGGTCTGACAATTTTTGAAATTTCTTTTTTCAGTAAATTTTTTTTTAATAAATAATTTCATTTGCGCATTTTAAGGACCTCTTATGCCTCTTACTTTCAAACTTACTTTTAACAAATGGTCACTTTTAAAATGTATTTTGACTCTAGATGCAACCTGTAAAAGCAACTTTTTGTTTAGGCTGAATTTAAAAGAAGATCCTGAAAGAGACTAAATGAGAAAACTTAAAATGTTTTCACCGTTTTAATTTCTATCATCGTCATCTCTGATTATATACTGACATTGTGACCATTCAAAATGATGTTATCATGAAATAGCTTTAAGAGTTATCGTCAGTAGTCGATTCGACGCATAAATCACGTTTCGTAGTCGCGACCACCCGCGGTCCGGTAGCATGATTTACGTCGTTGGAAAAAAATATTTTCATGGTGAAAAATTACATTTGTAACAGTTCTTACTCACGATTGCGTTCTCACGGACGCAATTTGAAAGTTGTAAATCTTTCTAGTTCTTCTACGGTTTCTCGCCGCCTAAGCCGGTAAAACACCACACTCTCACAGAATACGGACGTGAAGTAGCAGCTTTCGCTGTTGCTCTTCATCCGGTAAGTGAGAGTTCCGGTGCTCATTTCCCCGTTACCCCTTTCCATCATCACCCTCCATTAGATATCTTATTGTCTCCCAAAAGGATAGGAACGCACTTGTGATACATCTGAGGTTGCGAATGTCCATGGGCGGCGGTGACTTTTGATGGCTCGTCTGCTCGTTTGCCATTCGAATATGCTATATAAAAAAAAGGTTATCATTTTATTTATTACATATTGGAAACAATTTATTTTATTCAAAGATTTAAATGTAATAAGCCGCTCTTCGCTTAACATCAACATCGACCTTACTTCAATTTTTTCTGTTACCATCTTCTTTTGTTATTTAGTCATATTTTTTTTCTTGCTTATCATTTAAATTACTTTTGTCTTATTATATCTGTCCAATAGCAATTTCCCAGATTTATTTTTATCTATCTGAACGTTCAAATTATTACCTTCTTTGAAATTACGTATTAATCTCAATAAAAAAGACAATTTAAATCGTCACTAGAGTATCAAAGGGAAATAAATATTTTTGTAATTGAATCTATGTGTAAAAAAACCTATTTATTACATAAACCAGTTAAAAGAGCAAAGTAATTAATAGACGTTGAATCCATTTATTATATAACAGTGAAAAATACATTACTCTTTAATTTTTGATTCAGTGCCGAAAATACTTTAGCAGGATCCACTTGAGAATCATTTAATCTTGCATCCTGTTACTACTATAACATTCTATTTTATTCACATCGAGTCTTTTGTAAAACAAAAAAAAATCGAGGAAATTTATCAAAAACAATACCTCATAGCACGATAATGAAAAATACAAGCCTAACACATTTGCCTTTCCGTGTATTTTCATTGACAAATACGTTAAATAAATCACGTAACGCATTCGACACGGCCGTGGGCGGAGCCACGCGAGCCGGAAAAAGTTGTTCTTAGAAAAAAATTGTGCCATTTAACCCGCCGTACAGCGGAGAGGTCGGAGGTTGTATGAGCCTAGGTTGCATATATTACTTTTCATTTTCGTAAAAATGTATTCACGTGTTACGACGAACATCGTGTTTTGTAGCTCAATAGAAAAATAAAACCTTATACAGTAGATCGGCTCGAAAGATAGCTTTTACAGACGAAACGATCTTAAGGGTTTTATTTTACCCTTAAATAGACTTACCCTTAGTCTATTTAAGCAAAGTAAATAGTGTTGTTCTTGAGAATTATTTAATTAGTCTTCGTTACTTATTACGTCTAACTGTTATTGTGCTGTGACTGAGAACACTAAAAGTCTTAAAAGATGCTTCTACATTGTCCTCCATCTCGACGGGGCTCAATTTATTTCTGTTCTCAAGGTTCTGAAACAGAATTGCCATAATATTTCTTACTCACGATTTCTGTGTGTTTAAAAAATATTTCTAAATTTCTACAAAATAATTTACAGTCGATTATTTTGGACCAGTTTTTCTATTTATACTTAAGTGGTTTTCGCCTGCGGGTTCTCTCAAACGAACAAAATATAGATCCCCAGTATCGCGTTTCAGTATCAAAGTAGTACAAAGCATTGTGATAGTTACTAAAAAAAAGATATAAATATGAGTTAAAGCGTGAATAAATTAACTGATAAAAACGTTTTATGTACATTAAGTGAAGTGTGGGTTGTATAACAAGAAGGTGGTATTGAAATTGGATTCTGGAATACCTCGAATCGTGAATAAGCTTAAAATCTAACTTTTATTTAGTCATTTTCTCTTCTCTTCGTCCTGATTTATTATTTTCATATTCAGATAAACAGATATCGTGATATTAAAAAATAGCTCGTCACTTGTCTTACAGACTACATGTTCATCATTAAAAATGGAATCACCACAAATTAATTGCTCAAAGTCGCTTCACCCCAGCAAAGTGCCGTACTCGAGTGCTACAGTGGAAAAACACCACCCACGCTCATGAATTTACCCGCTCAGGTACATACTACATATAATTCAGTCCAGATGAAATACTTGAAAATAGACAATCTTCAGCAATAATAGAAGTTTGGAAAAACACTTATTTATTTATGTGTAACATACAATAGAAAAAAATGCATTATTAAAAAAAATGCCGACAACGATGAATGTGGTTGAAGCAACAATGCAACTAACGAAATCGTGTTTCAAGCATAAAATTTATCAAAAAATGCATATGAAATTTACAACATTATAAGTGAAATATTTTACAAATTCTTTATTTTGCACATTCGCCTGGATTGCTTAACGTTTTCACTATGAATTCGCGTAATTGCTGCAGCGATTCCTACGCGACGGGCGAACGGACTCAAAGCGCTTTTGCCCTCGAAGATGGCGTACCCCGAAATACCTTCGTCGCATGTAAGCTTGCCGATGCCCGCCAATGCGCAAACAGAGCACCGCGGGCACGGGACAAAGCTTGTCCATAGATTGTCCGTGCACTTCGCCTTCAAAGCGCGCCCGCGGGGCAAGTTATGAGGCATCGGCGACGTCGCCTTTGAGCTGGAGCTTTATGTTAAGCCAAGTGTATACGTTATTAGAAAAATCATTTTGTTACTACGCCGTATAACTGACCACACCTACGCTATATATTTTTCTTATATTTCATACCTATTATTATAGGGATATTTTGTTATAATTCTGATCAAAATGAACTGAAAGTGATTGTGACATTCACGTGTTTGTGTGTTAGGCATGTTTTTATTATTTTTTTACGAAAATTTGCAAGGAGCTTGTTGTTTGGGAATTAACTTACTTTTTATTTACAATGAAATTCTCGTCCTTTAAAGCCACCTCAAAAATGATGTTAAATTAATTACGTTCTGGAAAACTATTCAGTGATTTATGGTGCTACAAGATTTTTCAAAATACTTCTTAGATTATGGATTTGATTTCCTAATATCAAACACAACTGAGCGAATTAATAAACCGATTAAAAAATATGAATGAGCGCATACATGTGCACAAATATAAATTTAAAAATTAAAACAAATTAAAAACTATTTTGACATTAAAAAGTATAAGATAATAAAATAAACATAATAAAAAAGTCAAAACATGCTTTTATTTAGGAAGTACACAATAATATTCACTATAATTGAAAATAAAAAGGTAATTTATAAAATTTGTTGTTTAGTCACTTGTCATTGACACAAGCATTTTTTAAAAAAAATGTATAAATATAGAAATAGACTTTTTCTACAACAAAATACTTATAAGATATTTAAGTTTATTTCATTCTGATGGATTTTTATGTTCTATTTTGTAAATGTTATCAGTTCAAAATATAAGTCTATGACAGAATCAATTATAACACAAAGATATTTCACAGAGCAATAATTGATTCTCTTTCAAAATATAGCCGATGGGCGTATTTATAGTTCACCTTTGAATGAAAGCTTTTGATGTTAAGCCAACGTTAAGCTACTTGTACACAATACATTGGAAAACTATTTTTTTATGTATTCAAAATGGCCATGCCGCTTATCACAAATCTGGGAAGGTATATTTTAGCAGTGGGATAATTAAAATCCGACAAGACAACAATTTTAAAAATTTTATGATTATATAATCGTCAAATTTATATTATAGTTAATGCGAGAAATGCAATAATAAGTTTAAAATTGTATTTTTTATGGTTACAATTACAAGATTTCAACTACAATGATGTTAGAAAAATCATATCTCGCTGAGGCGTACAATAGAGAAAATTACCAGTAATATGTATTATATTTAGGATATGCGTACTGAAACATCACTTTTAACATAAACACAATATTATTATCAGGTGTCTATTAAAAAAGGTACATATGAAATTCTGTGTTCAATTTACTGATTGAAATCGTCGTCTTCATATTGTAAGGTAATGGGTTCGATTCCGACCACGTACGAATTGACTAATCAGTTTCAATCTTAAGTCATATTATGGCTCGGCACACAGTAACAGTAAACGGTTAATTCATTTGTCCGGAATGTTGTCATCGTAGTTGTGACAGTGTACAGGACGTCACGCGGAACTCTGCCGCTCTGAGTTGCCCGCGAATGAAGTAATGCGCAGGTTTAACGCTCCCCGACCCTTCCTTCTTCTGTCCGTATTCGTATTTTACGCCATTGCGACGCTTTCGTAACTAACTTCACAGCGGCAGAATTTCGTGCGTTTTCTTTGTACCCCGGCAACCTTCAACACGCATCGAGCTTGTGTGGGAAAGCTCAGACTCTAAGTAATTCTATCTGAAATAAAATTGTTACAACCTGTCACAAGAAAAGGTGGTACGTTGACTCCAACTTTAGTTAACTTCTGAAGAAATACGTCCTTGGAATACTTGCAATAAGCAAAGGGGATGAATTGAGATGTTGTTTATAATACTAAAAGCATGACATGCTTTGATTAATATATATATATCGGTTTGATAAAATGTATCACATGAATCATGTTGCATAATAAAAGATTTTGACTCCAAAACTACATTAAACGATTGGTAACAATGTCAACAACGTTTAAGACGATACACTTTGAAATTTAACTTGTCTGCGTCAAAAACCAAACATTAATAACACAGCAATGGAAGAAAAATGCACATGTTCAGTATAAGATAGGCGAATATATTGCAGGAAGGGGCAACATAATTTGAAGGCTTCACTTTTGTTACTAGCCCATTCAAAATTAGATGCAACCCCGAGAAGTAAGAAAATTACAAATTTCTTTAGACATTTCATAAATTGTCGTAAATAAGAAACAATTATTAAAAATTAACTATTAAAAAAAATTGGAGAGATTTTTTAAAAACATATTTTACAAAAAATATGCTAAAATGGTAAACTAGCTGAGAATGTATATTGAGGATAAAATATCTATAATTATTACAATTTTAAAGATGATAAATAAAATTATTTGAGAATAGTCTAACCGGAAGTCTTACATGGGTCCTTTAGTGGTCATTTTCTAAAAGCTGCTATACCATTACAATCACCATTGTATTTTATTTCCATTTACATCTCTTATTTTATAGGTTTTACATTAAATAAAGTAAATCTAAACCTTCTTTTATTTATACCAACTAACAATTTAAAAATAAATAATTACTATATAAAAGTTGAAAATATATCTCATAAACAGCACATTCAGATCGTTTACTGCAAAAAAGGTGATTATTATTTTTTCTTATTAAGTAATACAATTCAACGACAGTTTCTTTAAAAAACTGACACACCCGCAAATCTTGCGAGAAATTCTTTCAATCTAAAAAAAAAATTAACTCTATGCAAAAAGACTACTCAATAATATTATTTATTATTATTGATTTATAATATTATTTATTATTATTATTATTATGCACTTAATATTATTGATTTATAAGACACAAACTAACAGTAGGTTCTTTTTAAAAGAGTACATCTTAAGGGCACATTTTTTGTTTGCCATTTCTACGTATTCCTCTAAAAGCTTGGAGTTAAAACAGGTGGTTATAAGTTGTATCCAAACAAATTATTTTTAGTCTAATTTGACTGAGCTGTTGTACTGTTAACAGTTGATGAACTATGTACGAAAATCGATTCTTAAGGATTAAATTCCTAAAACCCATACCAATGTCAGGACTAGTTATACATGTTTCAGGCATTTCAAACAAATACTGTCAAGAAAAGCCAATGATGACGTGTGGTGCACTTAGATCTTGTACTCGTTCAATTTCGGGAGCCCTAAATTCCCCAATTTTCGGTGTGGCGCCTTAACCAACCGCGTCGGAATCCGATTGCCAACTCTTCGTAACTCGACATCGTTTGTCCAACGCACACTAAGCCCGCCTTATGAAGGCAATCGGCTCCATAACTTTTTATGTTCTCCGTGTGCGGGAAGTAGATGAACGGTTTCCAGTACAGTGGTTTCATTTTGACTTCCTGAAAGTTTATGCGACATTTAAGAGGCCGTTTCGCTGCTCCGCGGTATGTTATTGACTTTGGATTGATGTGTGCGCAAAATTTTCTGCTAAATAAGGTTTCTTCCAAAAGTTAAAGAAGTTCGAAAACAAATATTTGAATGTTTAATAACGTATTTATCACGTATCGATTGCACCAAACATATTTAACGGTTATGCAACTACCATGCAAGTAAATGATATCAATTATATATTTAAGAGTGAATCTAATGTAGTATTATTTGCTGAACATAAAAATAAAAACTGGAGAAATGTTGTTTAGCGCACAAGATAATCAATGCACACAGCAAAGGATAAAAAAAAATACAGCTACATTCAGTACTAACATCAAAATATCAAGACGAAATTCTAGGTTCTCAAACTAGGACTGTTTCTTAGATTTGTTGTACAAAACAAGCAAAAAAAACAAACAAAACAAAACAAAAAATTAGACCTCACTAGTAGTTACAGTAAAAAGAAAACAAACAGGTTTTTTTTTATTGCACTAGTTAGCTCTTTAATCTTAATATGTTTCGCTATAATTTCATTTATGAACGAAGTTGATTATTCTCATCGCAATATTTAAAGCTACATTTAGCTAAGTTTCAGATTAAAATACTGGTTCCCTATATTATCCATCACGGCAAAATTAAATCGTAAGACTAAAGTTTGCTTGTACTTCGAGGCTCTATTGTATTGTAGAGTTTTCAATGCAGAGTTTTACAGATTTAAATATAGATTTTCGAGAGAGGGATACCTTAAATTCATTTTATTTAGTTAAGCAGAAACGCATAAATTTTCCGAGTCAAAATTAATCTAAAGAATTATACTCATTTAATTTTAATATGTATGCTAAGAACACAGACAGTAAATGTAGCATATTATTAGATCAAATATACTATCTTGTCAATTAATCTTTAAGACAAACAATAGTAATAATTCTGTAATAGTAAGAATTATAGTAATAATTTTGTAAATAAGCGAAAATTCATAAATAAGCAAATTAGTATTTGCTGCTTAGAAAGCCGAAGATTTTCAAGAAAATAGGAAGGTTATTTATTCAGGTTTGATTTTGAAAAAATCGAATCCTCATCATGTATCGACGTTTTGAGGTATCAGGAAATCGTTCCGACTAATTTCAGAAAGACGTCTGTATGTGTGTGTGTGTGTGTGACTAATTATATCTCAAGAATGACTCAATCGATTGAGATAAGCCATATGGCGTTTGAAAGGGTCCATTGATGCTTAGATCTGATTGAGTTTTGAAGTCATTCCATAGAGCCGTTTCGAATATATTAAAAAATAATAATGTGAAAAAATTCTAGAAGGAGAATTTGTATTCAATCGATTTTTGCGTTAATACAAAAACTTTTATACTCATATATTTGTATCAAATGCCATAAAATGCATGAAAATCGAACTACACGTTCAAGAGAGATTATAGTTTGAAGCTTTTCAAAAAACGTAGTTTTTTTTTAATAACTTGGAAAATTTTTGTCGAATCGATTTTTGCCACTCTCTTAAATATTTTGTGCTAAAAAACCTGTGTCAAATACTATCAAACGAACCGAAATCAAATGGCATCGCATGTTTGCATGATCATTACTATTTTTTTCCCAGTTACAATTTAGTGATATTGCAGTGTGAACAATACAAAAAAACATTTCTTTTTTTCACATAAAATCGTGGATCTTAAACCAACCAGTTTTTGACCTTCCATAACATTTGTTGTGTTTAAAAAACTGTGTCGAATGCTATAAAAAAAGACAATATCTAACTACACGTTCAATAACTATCACAGTTTGACGATTTTCAAAAAAAAAATTAAGATAGCTTCAAAATGTTTCAATCAATCGACTTTTGATTCTAAAATATTCTTTATTCTCCAACATTTCTTTAATAATTATAAAAAATCGAATTCAAAAACATTATCAAAAATACTGCAATTTAAAACTTTTCACTAAAAATGCGTTTTTAACAAATTTAAGCAGATTTTTTTGACATACAATAAAAAAAATTCACCTATCCAATTTTTAACTTTTATCCATTTTTTTTCACTTACGAACTATATTGAATACCAAAAATCACAGCTCAAAAATTTCCAAAACAATAATATTCAAAAACCCATACTAATAATAATTTACAATTAAAAAAAAACTAATGATATTATTTTTATAAAAAATAAACTTTTTTAAATAATTTCAAGACCTTCAACTGTTAATTTGAAAAGGATGATAAATCTGAAATTCTTATTATATTCTGATTTTTTTTAACATCAATTCCACAATTTTATAAAATTTCTTCAATATTGAAAAGTTTTGCGAAACTTTAAATTGCTTACTTTAGTTATGTCTGCCATCAACTTACAATTATACCTAGGATAACTATTATGATAATGCATTAATAAAAATAAAAATGAACGAGCAACACAATAACACAATGAAAAGAAACATAAAATAAATTCAATGCCAGTAAAATACACTTAAAATTAATTACAAAATATAAATGAAAATTTATTGAATCATGAATTGTTACACAAATATTAAAAATACTTATTAAACAATTATTTATTACTTCTCTTCATTCTTATGATATTTACTGTGATACTATGTATATAAATATGTTTTGATCATTTAACAATAGCAACAATGGACACAAAAATAACAATAATTTTATAACCAATTTATTCTGTGGTAATCTGATAATAATGCTTTGATGTTACAAATAGTTCAGATTTAGAGTGTTAGGGCAACTTATGCAGTAATAAGTATAAAAAAATTGGATGCGCCTACTTATATACGCGCGTGAGAAGTTATATTTCTTTGGCATCATTAAAAACGAGCCCAAACTCGATGGGGTTGCGTCGTTTAATTAAAGAGTTCCTATGGCCACCTCCCAGCTCCATCAACAGATCAACTCTATGTCATAGTAATATTGCATTTTCATTCAATTTATACATGCATGCAAAATTACATTTAAATTTTAAAATTCGACATAATGAGCATGGAAACCATGATGAAATTATGACTCGTACACACGCACCCACACACCCACACGCACACACACGCACACACACACGCACGCACGCACGCACGCACGCACGCACGCACGCACGCACGCACGCACACACAACACGTATATAAAACAAATTCATAGTAATATTCATCAAGGCCAATTAAATATTTTTATAATGCATAAAATAACATAAAAACATAAAAGATATACATGTGCCTATAGTATGCGCAATTACTTTTTCTGAGTCTATAATTTACAGAATTTTTTATCAAAATCGGTGAAATCTTTTTTAATTTGTTAAAGAAGATACAGACAGACAAACAGACAGACCGGCTGACAAACAGTAATCCATCACTTGCACAATCATATGTTTTTACTGTTAACCAATTTTCATTAAGATTGGAAAAACATTTTTTAACTTATAAGAGAATATATAGACATACAAACAAAAAGATAGTAACCTATCATATGCGCAATCCAATGTCGTATCCAAATGTATCCAATTTTCATCAGGATCGGTCAAGCTGCTTTTGAGTTATCTATAAAAGGACATAGAGACGAACAGACAGATTGAGAGACAGACACAAATTTAAAAATTGGCAGAATGGGGATCAGTTAGTCATAAAACGAACATCTAACATGAAATTAAAAATATATATATATAGATAGATACTCCAGATTTATGTAAAGTATAGATAACCTATGAAATAAAGATAAATATTTTGAATTTGAACTTAAATTTTAACATACATTGCCCATCTAATTTTTTATTGCAGTTTGAGGGACTTTTGACGTCAAGAGGTCCACGTTCGCCCAATGCAAGTTGCACTTGGCTAATGCGTGCATGCTTTACACGCTTCCAAGCCGAGGAGCGAATACTTTAAGTTGATCTTAAACTAATTTAAGTTTCTAAAAACTCATCTGTCAAATTTTCCGTAGTTAGGATTCTAAGTCCGTGTCTTCGACTTTAAAAAACAACGCCGGCTCGTCACTATCAGATACTTATTTTGTCAAAATTACTAACATACTGTAATAATAAAGACGGTTTGCATGACCTTCGAAGAGTTCTTATCGTGCCTGAACGCGAAACAATTACCGGAATAACTTTTTTTCATTCTGAGAGGCGTTCAACGACATTATTATTTTGCCTTTATTTCTATTTGCATAAATTTTAATTATTAAATTTACAGTATATACATCTGCTTCATTGGCCAAGGTCACTCGATCAGATCGTTCAGGTTCAAAAGTTTATAACATTTGAACATACACAAGAACACGCGCACGCACCGAGATCGGTAGCCACAAAACTTTTTAACAGTCGACAAAATATTTTAGACCCGAAAAGTTTCTCGTACTTGAAACTTGTTATCGCGTTTCGTTCCTATTCACAGTAAATGGAGTCGAACCTCCCGGTTTTCGAGAGCTCGGAACGGGGACGAACATTGATTCGCGTTATATTTCACGGTTTGTTGTTATTTCACGTGAAAATTTTGGAAGTTGCAATTTTTACCGTCTCTAAGCTTTACTACTTAACAATCCAGACAGAGTACACTAGATAAACAAGATCTGTACTCCCGAATACACCAAGAGAGCTTATAGGCGAAAGTTTGTTAAAACGTCAATGCAGTGTTTTTTTTTTTATTGGGTATATCCAATATTAAGTTTAAAAAATGTTTCGGGAGCGGTATGAGAAATCAAAAAAAATAAAAAAAAGTCCTATGAAACCTTTCACATAATCTCAGTACCTCAACGCCCGCCCATAAATAAAAGAATAGGGATCGAGCCATTACGACCATCTGGGCTATTTTTCTAAGCGTCTTTAGCTTTGTGGCGTAAGTCGGTATAAGAAGACAAGCCAGCTTCCAGAGGACATATTGTAGTGGATAGAACGATTTCAATCTTTTTGATAACTGACTAAAATAGCTAACTAACTAAATGACGTACCAGGAAATACAGGATGAGATTTCCACAAGCTATCTAGATACTCAATTGTCCAATTTTCATTTTCATCAGTTAAATTGTATAAATTTTGTGATGAAAAATATGAACATACACATGTATGTACTAATCAGTTTATGTACTTATATACACATTGTTTTATGCCGTCAGAAACATAACTCATGCGACGTGTGGTTAAAAAGACTTAATGGTGAATTTCTAATTCGATTTACTTATTTTTCACTCGCCGACTGATTTATCTCTCCATCTTTCTGTGTAGTGATCATTAGAAAGAAAAAAAAAACAAAATTAACGCTGTTTCCCTGCGACGAGGTGGCAAAAGGTAGCAGCAGTTGGGGCTCGGAGCGAGGAAAAAATGAATCGATTCGATCCCCCGATTTTGCATTAAGGGCAAGATAGCGTGAAAATAAATCGCATGATAGGTACCGATGACGTCGGCAACTTGTTAAGGGCCCGCGTGGCAGCTTTAGTGCGTGCGAAGTCGAGCTGGGGGACGACACGCGTGTAAGGGTGACGGCGAGGCCTCGCTTCCAGCGACTGTATTATTTTACATCTGGCTTTGAGTCAGCACAAACATTACATATGGAAATACATAGGAATTTTTAACTCATATATTTAAATTCATATAGCTATTAATATCGTTAAAAATATGAATCGTTGTGACTGCATTTGGAATAGCATCATTCGCTGTTAAAAAAAAATACACGATAATGATAACTTTTTCTGTATGAAAAATACAAAGTAGAGCGTTTCAAATGAAACAATTCTAATAACGTTTATATTTATTGAATTAACTCTTTATTTTTAGATATTAGCACGAGTTTTCCTTTCTATGGTTCATTACAAAAAGGGAATTTGAATATATCATAATCGTTTTACACTCTAATATTTTTCTATTTAGCATTATTTTATTTCGTTTTTAGCGGGCGCTACACGGTACGAAACATTACGTTCAAAGACAAATACTAATGTATGGTATTTCGATCGGTCGTGCACCCAGCGGCTTCTAATAAGCCAAGCCTTCCGTTGTTAAATATTTTTCGACTCGGACCTTAAGTACAAGGTCCATACTTCTCACGTGGGCTCGATATACACTAAAAGCTTCATATGTTCTTTAACTATTCGATAAAAGTCTTCTCGCCTACAGGTCGCATTACGACACTTTCGTGTGCCATCAAAGCAATAATTTTCATTCAAATTTCTGGAATTTGATAATCAACTCCTGTGATCTCACCAACTTAAATCTTATTCTATTGCCGACATAACTTCTAGTTGACACACAGAGATCAAAATTATTGACATTGTTATTATTTGTAAAGTTGGGATAAATCCACTGATAAAAGATTCATTTAAATCAAACGACGTATTTCAAGTCTGTATATAAGACATCACCTATTTTTCACGTTACACATTTCTATCAAAAGGAATAGATATTGTACGATATTTGAAGGTTTATACGGACTGAAAAGCTTTTGAGATTTAAATCGTAGAGTCGAATAAAAAATGTCGCGAATATAACTTATAACTTATGGATTCAATTCCATACAAAACAGAAAATACTGGGTATGAAGCGTATTTTTAATAAATTTTGTTACGAGAAAAGTTCCTTATCACCTACATGTTTTAAATAATGTAATACTAATACAATACCTAATAATTTTCGGTGTGTGCTAACTATACAGTTTTGTTTTATTTCCCCCGTACATGCGTGGGCGTGCACCGCCGTCGTAACGGGCGTTCATGCGAAGGCCGTTAAAGCGGGTGTTAGAAGCAAACGGCTTTTTAAATGGAAAATAGTTTGCTCGGAAACGGATTTTATAATAAATCTATTTCTACGCACTTCTTAAAGTTTTAAATGGGATTTAAAAGGCAAGGCGCACTTAATATCGGAAAAAAATACTACGTTTTTGATGAAAAATAATTTTAAATGCGATACCAAGAAGTAAATGCTAGTTTTAATTCTAAAATCACGTCAATTTTTACTGTATACCTCTAATTATTTGAAAATTATAAGTAATGAACTGAGAGCCATTGCGTTGAGTTAAAACGATAAATTTAAATATGTACAATATTCTTAAAAACTGACTACAGTGTTATTTACGCAATTTACAAACTGTGTAAATTATGTACTTTTTAACTTCCGGTAAAAAAAAATTCGATTTTCAAAAACGAGATTCCGTACAATGTCTGTTTGTGTGCGTGCGCGCGTGCGTGCGTGTGTATGTGTTTAAGTGTTTTGTGTAAGGGTTTGTGCTTTTACAAGTGCTTCCATATGTTTAAGCAAGTAAATCTTGAATATCTTTTGAAGAAATCGACCAACGGGAATGAGGCTGGTGACATACGAAAGGACTAAATTGACTTACTTTTTTTTTATTCATGTAAATCGTCGACGTAGATTTTGAGAAAACTTATTTTTTCAAATGTTTTTTTTTTTCAAATATTTTTCAGCTCCGATTTCAGCGCTCAATTCTAAAATCATCATATGTATTCTGGATAAGTATCATATTATATAAAAATAGCTGTGGAAATATAAATAATTGCTTTTGACACGAACGAATTCGCAATATACTGATAATGAACGCGCTCTAGTGCGGTTTTCGATGAAATCGTCCGGAATCGAAATAGCGAATCGTATCTGATTCAGAAATTTGAATTTATCGTACGTCCGGCCGCGGGAGGCCGAGCGTGGATATATCGTATACGAAAATTTCCACTATACAGTAATTTTTATACGTAATGGTAAATTCATAGATTAGCCATTTAATATTCTTTGCCAAATCGGACGAGATTGAAAATAATTAATACTACCTATTCTGTCATAATATTTTGTGAAACGGTAAAATATTAGGATAAAAAATTGACGAAATTGATAAAAAAAAAATTCTCTTCGTAACTTTTCGTACGATTTTTTCTTGTACTCGCTTCCGCAGTGAATTGAATTATTTTTAAAACCTGGCCTTATATTTCCACTTCGTCTTGGCGTTTGTAAATTTCGTACGAATAAAAGCTCCACGTTTTGTTAACAAAGGAGAATTCACGGAAATTCGAATCAGAGGAAATTTTCTACATTTCCTGTGCTGTGTTAAGAGTCATTTCCAACGAAGTGATACAAACGCAACAATAATGTTCTTAATAACTAAATAGACTTCTTCCCCTTAAGAGGGAAACAATCCACCTATTTACGTATTATAAAATTCTATATAATCATCGGTTGCGTGATAAACGGAATAAAAATCATATTACATTATGCATGGATTGTCTTGTAATGTGATACATGTAAAATAATTACAGTAAATATTATAAATATAATACTTAGTCTATTTTAGATTTAGGTCATGCCAGGCAAAGTTGTTTTTCCAATCACGTGTTTAGATTTCTGTGATGATATTTGCATTATTTTTAAATAACAAATCTATTCAGCCTTCAATTTTAACGTGCCATCATTCTGTACTTGTTTACGTTTATCAAGCTTTCGTCTATTGTTTTTGATCACACATATATATTATTATATTACATGAATATTTAAATTATTACAATCTTTACTTTACTTCAAAACAAAATAATTAGAACTTTCTGTAGCCTACGAATGCTAAAAGCTTGATTTTCTTTAATGGCGCTCGACTCAATTTATGCTTCCATACATTTATGCCTCGATGAGTTATTTTTAGCATTGTCATATTAATATTATATTTTAAATAGACACGGTAAGGTTAAAAGCTTCGCGAAGACGGTCCGCTTACAAAGCGGGCTTATATTTGGAGTGCGAGTCGGGCCCGCATTCGAGCGGTTCCGTACTACCGTGTAATATTTAATAGTACATATTTGTATGTTAGTACCAATGTCTATTTATTGTTGTGGTAAAACAGAATACTAATCCTGAATAGTATGCACTAACGTCCGACTAAGTTCGCCGTCCCCGCACGGCACAGGTACAACCACGACTCGCACTTGGCGGTTTTTAGTTCTTATTATCACTATAATCATACCAATTAGTGTCTGTATGTATTTCAATTATAACCATTGCTCTAATCGCTGAAAAACGAAAAACGCGAAATAAAACACGCATATAAAACTTGTATGGGCACTCCCTTAAGCTTTTGTTATTTGTTGTCATAGTACATGTAGTAATAGACACTGTGTGAGAATTTTGGTTATGTGCCTATTGCGGCTCAATACAGCCCTGTTACAGACGGACGGACAGAACGGTGGACGGACAGACTAACAGAGGAGCCTTATTTAAAGGGTCTCATTAGCACCCTTTGGATACGGAACCCCCGAAATTATAAAATACAAAATTGACAGTCGTTACGTATAGTTGGCCATTTAGTGTAAGGATTTCTCACACTTATCACACAAATCGTTGCGTAACTAAGAGCCGCGTTTATAACAAATGCTAGCGGTCACCCGCCCGCTTCGCTGGGCGACTTTTGTATTAATTTTGAACGCGATCACGGCGCTGTTATCGATGTCAATTTCGGTACCACCACTCTCGATTCGAATACAGGTCTCGATATCGACCTCGGTTCTAGTCCTCGGACTAGGGCGTTAATGTTAGTGATAAAGAAATACTATTTATACCGCAACCGACATCCAAACAAACATGATATTATATGAAAAAAAAAACTAACTATAAATGATTCTGCATCGACAGCATCGAGCGACCAATGTCCCGTAGAGATACGTACAGTATTTTTTAGATGATTGCGTGACAAAGAAAACCTTTTACATTATGTATATAACCGTTATCCGTCCACTTCGCTGAGCGTAAATTAATATTCAGCAATTACTGTTTTTTTTTTTTGTGTGATTCAGATATGCCCGTGCTTCTATTCGCGTGTGAATCCTTGTAAAAGAAAGAATCTCTTCATTTTTAGGGTTCTGAGCGAAAATGCAAAAATTTGAACTCTTATAGTTTCGTCCTGTCCGTCCGTTCGTAAGTGACAGGCATTCCACTCAAAAACTACAAGACGTATATTGATGAAATTTATAGTTCAGCTGTCTTGAATAAGCCGCTACTTGTTTAGAAGTTTAATAATAAAAATAAGTATTTCTAAAGGGGGTACTTCATATATGTAACAAAAGCTAAATTTTTTTTTTAGCAAACATAAACATGTGACACAGACATGTGAAGCATGTCATACAGGTGAAAAAACATTAAGGTTTCTAGGTAATTCTTATGATTAAATGAATATTTACGAAAATGGTCGCTCCAAAATTAGCATAAATTTTGTCCCTTTATTTTTTAACCAGTATGTCCAAAAAATATGACAAAATTTATGAAACGTATAGTAAATACTTTCAACGAAATTTATTTTGCACGTGATTGAATATATGGTTTTTGGATATCTGCCGAAAAACTGCGCTTGTCAACAAATAACATGAAATGTAATTTTGGGTCCATTTCCAAGTCCGATTCCGATCCTACTATTACATAATTGTTATTGATGTCAATTTTGGTTTTTTTAATCATGGATGTTAGTAATAACAGTTTGCCATTTTTATTTACCTTTTTTGTTATGTATATTATTGTTATATATAACTTTACTACATTAATATTAAATCCTATTGTAGAACACAATCTACTTCTATGCCATATTTGATTACAGTCCGTCCAGCCGTTAATGTACGACAAATACTCATTCGTACATACTTTTACATTTTTTATATTATGAATAGCCTGTGACCATCGACCAACGATTTCGCTTTGATCGGTCATAATTCCATGCCGGTACGTTCAGTAGTTAATAATATTTTAACAGTAAAAAAAACAGTTTTCATAATAAGTATATTATCTTATAAATCTATCATTTTTAATACATCTGTGCTTCAATGTATTTTTGTATTATCTATGAGAAATAACACCTTTTTACATCAACTCTGAAACATATTTATGCATTTTTTGAAATATTTACACTGAAGATGGTTGAATTGATTATTAATTCCAACCGTAAAAACGACACGATGAACCAACAAAACTTGATTAAAATACAGACTACGCAAAATTAGAAGATATTTGATTAGCGAAGAACGTAAATAGACTATTAAATACATTTCACTCGGAAAAATGAACCGATCGACATCACTCATCGCCTCGACGCCGTTCACTGGCTTCACGCGGCGGGCCCTAAAAAAGGTGTGGGTATAAGTAAAAAATAAGGGCAAAAGCGGGCGCGAGGTCCCCGGCGAATGGGATTACTTTGTCACGTAAGGGGAATTCGGCGAGACCTCACGACAGCCTATAAAAGAATTAGGATGCGCGCCGCGAGGGGCGCACCCATCGGCCCGATCGACATCGATCGGCCGCAGTGCTCCTCATTTCTGAAGTGAAACTTCTTAGGTGGTGATTCGATGATCGATAATTGAATGAGTACTGAGGGTCAAATATCAAAAACGCGTCACGTATATTTATCTACATGAGAGGAAAGAGAGACATAACGTACAGATAAGGATGAGGAGAGCTATACATTCGGATGCCACGGGAGTGGAGCCAAAGGGAGCGGACCAATGCACAACGATACAAAGCGATAGACAAAAGAGCATGCGCGCGTTGTAGACGTATGCTTCAAACGCTTTATACGAACCGCTGAGGTGCCACATGTTGTATTGCGTTTGGTGATTATTTACGTTTTCTACATTTGTGCCCTGTGACTGTTTGGCTATATCCGTAAAGAGTTACTGCTTAAGGAGTTTTGTTTCAAATACATGTATGGTGCCCCAAACAATTTTTTTTAATGTTTAGTGAACGATAATTATCGATATTATCGGTCTGTCAGTACAAATCTGTAATTCTTAGCTTAGTAATCCCAACATTTAGTTTGTAAAGTATCCTACTGTCTACGTATAAGGTACGGCTCTCGCGTTAGAAGCCATTAAGGCGAGATTCCCGTGTTGGCTCGTTTGCCAGTAAATTTACACCCTGTTATAGTTTCCGATAAGCTTTTTAGACATAATTATTAGACCTAACTCACTATAATTTAAAGTTAACAACTCTAAAAAGCGATACAAATTATTTTTAGAATAATCCATGATTTAATGACACGAGGCGATTTTTAAGTAACGTCGGTGTGATTACAACATTAACAACGGTTCAGTTAAATGAACACGAGTTACACAACTGTTCTTATTAAGACATTTCCGCTATTTGCAACTACACTATTAAACTGATACTGTGACTGTAAAATTAGTTATACTTTTGAATTTTCTGATTGTTATATTGATTTAATATATCTAACACACATATAATTCAAAGTTAGGACGTATATCTTTAGGGTGTCGTACCCAAAAAGTGTCAATAGAATTTTATTACTAAGCCTCCGCCCTTTGTCTATTTGTTGGTCTGCCCGTCTGCCTGTATACCTGTCAGTAAGCTGTATCTCATGAACCATAACAATAAACAGTTATAATTTACATAGAGTCTGTATTTCTGTTGCTGATATAATAACAAATAATAAAAATAAATTTAAACTAAAAGCTAAAGGGGCTCCCACACAAAAAAACGTCTCTTTTTTGCCGTTTTTTGCTCGATTTTATTGATGGCAAAAGACAGATGCTTGACATGTTCACGTAGTGTCTGCGACTGTAGATGCTATGAAAACAAATAATAAAAATAAAATAAGGGTAAAAAAGAAAAGGAGTTTACATAAAAGGTATGTGCTTTTTTCGGTGTGTTTTGTTAAATTTCGATCTTATTTTTCATTAACGATTTTCAAAAAGTTTGCATTTTTCAATGTTGTATGAACAGAACCCTTCGTTATCGGATTTGGCCACTTTTTTAGAAAAAATACAAAAACAGATAATACAAAATAAAAGAGGTCAGCCATCCTTGTTGGTCTTCAAGACCAATTGTCAAAATTACAAAGTTACTAATAGTCAAAAAATGGAGTAAATGGTCCATCCGAGATGTGGAGAAAGAGGTTTAGCTTGATTTACATTAAAAACTGTCCGGTCAATTTACCCATAGTTAGAATTGTACCCAGTAGTTATTAATTTTAAAACTTGAAGCGAGCCACTTAAACTGGTTATAATAGTAAACTGTGTTAGTAACTGTGATAGTTAAAATACGACAATTACATGGAATAAAGGCATTCTTACGTTCAAATAACTTTAATTACTTATAAACGTTTTGTTTTACTTTATTATAGAATTTAGATATAACAAAAAGTACAAAAAAGACATGCTTAACTTTTTTACGACTTGTTTTTGATAACTAAACGTGTCTTTTATTCAAAACTTATTTATAATTTAAAGCGTAGAAAATATAAGAATTAGTTTTGAGTAGAGCCATCCCTATGGTTAACTTTGCTGTAGCACGATAATGGACCCGATCGAATGGTGAGATACAACTCTCACATAATACAGACTCGAAGTAACAACTCCCGCTGATGCAACTCGTCCAGTAATTGACGGTTCCGGTGGTCCACTACCTCTCCATTACCCCATTACTCCATTACCCCACCTTCCCATCCATCAACGCACTCCCCTCTGTCAGATATCCTATTTCTACCGGAGAGCCTAGAAACGCACTGGTGACTCCTCTGAGGCTGCGGGTATCCATGGGCAACGATGTCCGCCTACTCTCTGGTGGCTTGCATGCTCATTTACCCCTCGAAAATACTATTTAAATAAACGTGTGGCACTCGGGGACTGCCGCGGTAAATCTATTGCATTGCATTTTTTGCTTATGCAATTATAATTATTTATTTATTTATGCAGTATTTTTTTTTATTTGATATTAATTCGTGTTTCATCACTTTCTTCATTAATAAATGCACTTTGTTTATTCATATTTAAAACACTTTATACACAAATTTTACGCTTAAAACTATTCACCAGCAACTGCTATTCACTGTTGTAGATAGGTACACCTATGTATACATATATACCTACATGTATACTTACGGGACACATGCAGTGAGTGTGGCATTATAAAGATATGATAGATACCTATACACCTATATACTATTTTACAAACAGCTGCTTACGGATTCGTCCGATTTCGGAGCAGCTCGTCTCGATCCGTGCGAGCTTCGTACAGTCGTACCATATACATACACGTTAAGCGAACGCTCAGCCGAGCTACATGGTAGACGGAGTGGGGGGTGTTAGTTTTTATTTTCGTTACGGAATTTCTTGATTCGATCGCCGCACTCAAAGCCCGCGATAAAAGCTATGCAATATCTTAATAAAACATTTTTGGTAAAGCTTTAGTCTATTCTATACGTGTAAAAGACGATATGTTTATGTTCCATATGGATTTCAAAACGGCTGGATCGATTTAATAAAATTTTCAGAAATACTTTACATTAGCCCAGCGGGTGAAGTTTGGTAGTCATTAGGAATAAATAGACTATTTTTAATTTTTTTTTGTATAGCATTTTGTATCAAGGGGCAAAGGAGTATGCGTGCCACCAGAGTACAGGTAGTCACCGCTGCCCTTAAACACTGGCGACTTCGGAGGTAGGAATATACATTTGCAATAGGATATCTGATAGAAGAAGGAGTGGATTGATGGAGACGGGTAGGGTTGATGGAGGGAGGTTGTTGGATCACGGAAGAAGAGTGGGCTACTGGAGCTCTCACTCACTGCACGAAAAGCAACAACAGAAACTATTATTTTACATCTGTATTTTGGGAGAGTATAACTCTGTGGCATCGGTCGAGCTGACCCATTTACGTGGTACAGCCAAGTTTACCATATTAAATGGCAATTTTGTGTCATAAATTTCCTAAAAGTTAATACTTTTCTATGGCATAGTAAGGCACTGTATCTAAAGATATAGATACAGTGCCTTATATCCATCCATCAGAAATTATCTGGCTATAGATAATTACTGCTACCCGTGTGAAGCCGGAGCGGGTCGCTAGTTCTATATAAAGCTGAGCATATAAAATCTTTTAGAAGTGTAGTGTCAAAAATTTCTGTTATGTGAAAGTCTACTGAGTCTGAAATTACTGTTTTAAAAATGATTAGGTAAAGGCATCATGTAATCGCCGACAATCCGGCTAATAGAATGACGTTATTTGTAATTTTTTTCCCTTTCTTGCTGCATTCATTTGCACAATTGCACTTAAATCACTGACACTAAGTTCATTTTTTTATGATACTGCGAAATAAAACACGTATCAAAAAGCTTTTTTTAGATGATGAAAAGTGTTCTGATGCACCGTCGATTTTGATAACTGAGAAATCGGTGTCGATTCGCGAGAGGACCGATCCGGCGAGTGTGCAGCCGCCGTTTAGCGGGCGCGGCGCAAGTACGAACGCCTCAAATACAATAAAGGGAATAAGAATAAGTTCGCGGAGAGCAGGCGTAGCATGAATATGCGACACGTTAACTATAACCGGCTCATGACTTTCCACGATGACGTAACATTAGTGGATATGTTACGTACGTGCTACGTTATTAGGGGGGTGGTGTAGCGTTCCTCTTTTTGTTTTCCGATATCTTTTGGATTTCTATGGCTTTTATTTTCTCACATAGTTTATGTCAGAAAATAATTATCGAATAATTTCGCTGTCCTACACTTATATTCTAATCTCTATAAAATATAATATTATCGTGAAAGTATTTTAGTTCGGCTGTGTTGCTTTCACGTTTCAAACGAAAGTGAATTAGAATGATATTTGGCGTTGATGCAGTTTATGTCGTACAAAGACATATAAAAATCTTGATTTCTCTGACTAAGAGCGGGAGCAGAATTAGAATTAAGAACGGTATCAGGTTAAAAATCAAAAACGAGTACGAGTATAGAACCGTGAGTACGACCGAGAACAGAGTTCATTACGAGACCGGTACAGAACCAACGGCTGAACTGTTATCGAAGATGAATTCAATAGTGACAATATCGGGAACGAGATTGAAAGCCACTTGGATAACATTTTTTTTATTAATTGGATCCAGAAACTTGGATGCGCGGCGAAGATTAGATTGATATAAACGATGAAACATTTTTTTTTATATCCATGTGATCAAAGCCTTAATGAACAGTTAGTTTTGTACAAATCAATAGATATCAATAATATGATTGAAGAGGCATATATATGCCTATTTGCATTTTTTCTTAATTTCTATTAAAAAAAAAATAAAAGATTTCATTAGAACTTTATCGTGTAAATTTTAATTTACAAACAATTTTATTAGAAAAAGAAAGTAAAAGTCACAACCTTATTTCAATAAACTACAGTCACATAAAAATATCCAAATTGTCGTTACTGCATTTTCTGTAACCTACGAAAAACAGAAGTTTTGTTAAAGCTGTCCATTTCCAAACCAAAGGAAAAAAAAATCTGATATTAGTTTTAAAAAATAACTTCAATCACAAAATATGGGACTAATAGAGACCTATACTTCAAAAATATTACAAGTCGATAAGCGGCCAAAAAAACCTCGAAAGTGGGAATTTGAAAAATGGATTCCCGTTAAGAGAAACGGAGCAAGTAAAAAAAAAGGATCGAAGTAGATTTTTCACGCAGTCATCGACTCATTTCGACGATTTTCGACTTCGGGTTTGAGATGTTTCGCAGCCGGAAAGGTCGGCGCGTGACCCAATACGTCTGTTTTGTTGCGCCGTTTAAACTTATTACCTCGGCGTGCTGGGTTAAGACACTTTTCTCGATTTGAAAAATACTCGTTCTAGGTCGTGCAGGATATTCAGGTCGCGTAAATTGGGGTCCCGTGTAATTTAGTTAACCGAAAAAGTGATTCAGCATTAACCGCACTATGTGGGCGTATGCGTAGAATTGTTTTAAGGCGACGCGCCTAACGCCAGCTTTCGCAAACACGAACGATACTTTACGGTTTACGAGTTAGAATATTGTCGTCATAGATTTATTAAGGATTTCAAAACGATCACTATAAACCATATAAATTTGAATGTTGCTATACTTATCAATTGCTTATGTTTTCATATCTCTGAAGAAATATCTTATCAAATGATAAAATTATATGCACAAAAACGTAAACGGGTACTTATTATATGAACTATTATTATTTACTCTGACGCAGTCTTACAGTTTTTTAAAGAATTTAAGGTATATATATGTCATGCATTGATTCTTTAAATATATTTCCTTTATATTTCTTGTTTTGTCAATGTACTGTGACGCCCAAGTGATTATCACTTCACTGCATTTCCACACCCTTCTATAATATCTTCTTCAGAATCGTAATTCTGAAGTCTTGTCCATAGTCTTCAACTATGGTCCAAGACCTTCCCTTTCTCTTTACATTCTCTCTCTCTATTCGATCAAGGCTATTAAGGGATGGCGATTGCCGATTCTATGATAAACATTCAAAAACAGCACACAGCTGAAAATCTATCGAGGTAAGAAGAAAGTGTTTTAATTCGATTGAAGTCAAAAATTCATTATTTAATTCATCCGTGGTCAGGTTTCGAACTTCGTTCTTTCAAATGTTTAAACAACTCCTTCGCCATTCGAGAATCGCCACTTGCTTACATCGTCAGCATTACTATGTATGGCCTACACAGTTACGCTGATTGAGTAATGAAAGCCAGGACACGAGATATATTCATTTTTCTGTTGCATCAATATTGTTTTAATCAGTCCCTGCTGAGACATCTTCTTCCACAAAATTCTTATTTCAGATTGAGGAGTTTGGACTTTGAAAATTTCACGCTGATCCGATACGTTTGCTAGCGATTAGTATCGCTGGGACAAAATCTGATTGACTACGACGGCTTAGCAATCTCCCAGGCAAGGAACGAGTAGCCTAATTAGACTTAAGTTAAGAACACGTCCTTCGATCCGGCTATGAGTGTGGTATGATTTCGAATCCGGTGACTTCCCGTTAGGAGCCAATTTCTTGACCGACCGGCCACAACCGCTCGGCGACATTTGAAAGTGCACGAAGAATGTGTAAAATTTAATCTGCCTGATTAGTCCTTGAGGTTGAGGGATTGTGCATGACTTATATAATGGTTTCATCGACGATGTGCGCGTATAATATTTTTAAACATTTTTCTTAAAAATACGATTTTCCTGTTCATACATACAATTTTAGTTAGCAACGTACATACAATAAAAGTTGTATTACGAATAATTAGTTGCCCCAAAAACGTACAGATATATAAATGAAAACGTTACTTTTTGTTCTTGAGATTTTTTAAATTAAGATGGTATATTATACAGTCGGTCATTCTTACACAACTTTTACAAAGCTGCTTTAGCACCTGAGCCCTAAACTTTTGATAGACGGTTGAAGCTTCACCAAGTTAAGGCATGACATGCATTTTTCTTTATTCAGATGAAATATTCAGTGCATATTCAACACATATCTGTGATCATTGATTCGAATACAGCCTCCTTAAAAACTTCAACGATGCTTGAAATTTTAAAATAATTGTCATTCAAATATTATTCATAATGACGTGCAGGCGTAAATGGCTGTCATTTGGTGGATTTTTAATTATTCGTAATTTTTGTATCACACGTCGATATTCTGATTTTTAATTTTATCCTCTGATAATAAATTTAAAAAATCTTCATTGTATTAGTATTGTAAGTTTTCTTCGATATTCTTAAAATAAAATATGATTATTATTAAGTATGAATATTATAACGCAGTTGTACCCCTCGTCGGTTTTCAGTACTAGGGATCGAAACCGAAATTTCAGCAGCAACAACACTTTATTTATTCGATTAGTTTCTCAATTCTCTGTTCACGCCTTCTATATAAATTCACTATTGTATTGCTCACATTCAACCCTCTCGTTTTTATTGCCATCAAGGTCCATGCACCCAGGCCGAAGCTCCGATTTAATCTCTTTTTAAGGTTTTGCATCCAAATACGGAACCCTATTACTAAGACTCCGTTGTCCGTCTGTCATCACGCTGTATCTCATGAACCGTGATAGTTAGACAGTTGAAATTTTCACAGATGTTGTATTTCTGTTGCCGCTATAACAAAAAATACTAAAAACAGAATAAAATAAATATTTAAGGGGGCTCCCATACAACAAACCTGATTTTTTGCCGTTTTTCGCTCGATATTTATAACGGCACTAGGTAGACGTTTGAAATATTCACAGAATATTTAGTTGTATATTTACTTCAAAAATATATAATGAAATTAAAATAAAATAAATTAATAGGGACTCCAAACGACAGCAAACGTGATTTTTTTGCCGTTTTTTTTCTCGATCTTAACAACGTCAACAGGTAGATACTTGAACTATTTACAGAATATTTAGATTTATGTTTACTTTATAAATAAATACCTACCTGTATTAAACAAAAATAAAAAACTAAAAAAGATGGTTATAATATAGTGTCCAATGTAATATAAATAATGGTACGAAACCCGTTGTGCGTGAGTCCGACTCGCACTTGGAATGTTTTTTTAACTCCTCGTATTTTGCCCCAACTGATATTCTGATCTTTTCAGATTTAAATTAAAAACGGAACCCACGTTCACGGGAGTCAGCATGATGACCGGATGCCTTACATGCTACCTATATAACACAATTACGAGGAGTGGCTGAAAAAATTCGCAACCTAAAGGTACTTACTGGTAACTTAACACTATGTTACTAGCCAACAACCATTGTGACACTTATTGTTTCTATAAATATTGTGCCATTAGCAATTTAATGTCAGTGTCATTTTTGTCGTTGGACAAGAAACATCGACATGTCGACGTCCTTAGAAAATTCTCTCAACTTTGAGCACCGTGCCATAATAAAATATTTTATATAAAAAAAGGGAAAATGACTAAAGAAATTTTTGAAAATATGTCATCAGCTCTTCGGGAATCTGGAGTGTTGTATACCATGATTAAAAAATAGGTTCGCCTTTTCCAACAAGGGCGAAGACCTGCGAAAATGACCTCTGCCCGGGTCGCCCAATGATGGTAGTAACTCCAGAAAATATTAAAAAACTCGAGAAATTAATATTAGCTGCCCGAACAATTAAATTATGGCAAATAACTAAAGAATTTCAGATTATAAAAAAAAGAGTGGGAGGAATATTGCACGAACATTTGGATATGAGAAAAAGTAAGTGCCCGTTGGGCACTGAAAATGCTGATACCACTCAACAAGCACCGACGAATCGAAGCTTGTAAGGAGTTTTAAGTCTGGTTGGGAACAATCTTGGTAAAATTTGTTACCGAATCGTGACTGTGGATGAAATCTGGATACACCAATATGATTCAGAATCCAAAAAAGAATCTCTGCAATGGATAAAAAAAGATGAAAAGCCGCCGAAAAAGCTTAAGGCACAAAAGTCGACCTCGAAGCTTATGACGACTATTTTTTGGGATTCCGAAGGTATTTTACTTCTAGATTATTTACTTAAAGGAACTACTATGAATGATCAGTATTACGCAAATTTATTGAGCCCGGCACGTAACGCAGTAAAACAAAAACGAAAGTTTAGACGCGAGGTTTGTTTTTGCAGGACTATGCATCTGTTCACACTTCGTTTGTTACGAGGCAGGCCTTGAAGGATTGGTTTCATGGGCTATGCAGTCTAGGCTCGGTTGCTAGTGACTATTTCCTTTGTTTGAATTTGAAAAATGAATTACTGGGCCAGAGATTTGCTGATGATAATGGAATACAACATGCCAAGAAATTGTGACAAGAAGGAAAAAACATTTTTTCAATGAAAAAATTACGTAGAGAAAAAAAATTTATATTCACACATTTCTTTTATTTAACACCTTAGGCAACAGACTTTCCAGTCTCTCCTTGTATTATAATATTTTAAATAAATGCCAGCCGAACAACGTAAAAAAAACACAAATATTATTAATAAATATATCTAATGTAAATTTATTAATAATATTTGTGTTTTTATGTTATTCAGTTTACTATTTTTGTATCATTTATTATTTTTGTACTTATTTTGATTTAAAATACTGCAAAAATAATGTATGATATTATAAATAAAATTGTTTTTCTACATTTCTAGGAAAGTCATCATCGTGGTTATTATAATACTAATTTCAATATGAGCACCACGAAAGTTCCTACGTCCGAAACTACTCGGCCAATGAAAATACCGTATTTCATTAAACGAAACGTCCTAATATTATTTTAAGACTGGAGCGACTCCGGCTTGCGGAGCGCACCCGCCGCCCTACGTGATACAATATACATGTTTCCCTTGAAGGATATTGGCACTGGCCATACGTGCTGTATTACATTTTTGTAGCCGGTTCCGAAAGAAGTTTTTCAGAAGTTATACGTTTCTATGCTTTTTAGGGATGATGTTTTTTTTAGAGGCAGCTGCGAATGAGATACCTGTCCGGTCTCACCATTAAATCTCGATAGTTGTCAAAACTTCAGTGAGTACCAGGACGGCAGTAAAAACAGAAAAAATTATGTCAAAGTAATGTTTTATAAAATGTCTCATAAGTCAAAAGAAATCACCAATGCGGTCCGGTTCTTCGGAAATAAGACGAGACAAATGAGACGGGTGGCGCTTTAGAAGAAAGATGTTTATAATTCGTATTATGTACTACTATTCATCATACGTTTCGTTTGTTTTAATGTACTGTTGAACCTCAACAGCAAGAGCGTTCCATCGGCTGTATCTTAGAAGACCCTCAATGGTCTTCTAATATAATACTTTATCTTGGGTAGTAATATTACTCTTTTTTGACTGACATCCATAAATCGCAAAATCATAAATCGTAGCTCTTCTTTATTGTGTCACCGGTTTGGTCTGTATAATATTTTCTAGACCGCCCTTTGCCGACCTTTCCTTTGAATTGGCTTTATGTTAGGTCGGTGAAAAAGATTTTTCGTATTTTGTAAGTAAAAAGTTACAATAAAATCTATTTGTTTGTGGTTTTTGTATATGGCTAGTATAGATACTATTAATTTCAGGATATCTACCAGTTATAAGCATATTTAGATTTTTGTACACTTTCAACACATGTTAACATTTTTTAATGAAAGAGAAATAAGTTCAGTTTATCCACCTGTTTAAACCTGGCTGCATGTGATTATAGTAATCATAAAGGTTGTAACAAGGTTTATATCATCAAACTCAAAGGGTTTGTACTTGCGATATGCAGTTAACACAAAAAGATAAATTGTAAAAAACAAATAAATATTAGTTAATTAATTAATGTTACTACCAAAAGGACTACGGTATCATAGATTATTCTGAGTTTATAACGTTGTAATTAGCCTTTAAAACAATATTTTATTAAATGAAAATATGATTTTATGAACGGTAGATTTTAAGCTTATTGTTTTGATTGGCACTTCATTGATTCTACTCTTGCCAAATCCAGTTTTCAATACCATAGTACATAAGAACCAGAACTCCTTTATAATTACAATAATTCGCCAAACACGCTTGTAGTGAGACATTTTTACTACTCGTAAAAGCAAGCAAGGCCCCATTCACATTATTTTCCGCTCGTAACACTGAAAAGTCTAGGTAATGCAGAGAAGGCGGAGTAAGTGAAGACTAGAGACTCATATGTCGTCACCGGCCTTCGACATATTATTTTCTCCCATCTACCTATTACGCTTCTACCTTGTCTACTACATTGATGTAGAACAAGCTGAGAACAGGTTATGACTACTGTCATTTTTGCAGGAACGAGTCCGGGACTGAGCGCATAACGTATTTTCTAAAGTAAACGAGTGAATTAATTTGTCCTGAACGTTAAACACTAATCTATGGTCAGTAAACCATAGATTAGTGTTTAGCGTTACCTTCTAATTTAAAACCCATACAGTAAGCATTAGGCTTAATTCTAATTTTAACGTATAACTATAATTATTATTATTTATAAATTGTAATATTTTTTAATCGACATTCTTTCTCAATGCCCATCTTTTTCTAGCTTTTTAATTCCATACAGTAGTGAAGATTTTGAATTTATTCAAATCTTGCAAATAATTTTTACCACCTCATAATGTTTGACTGAGCTAAAACCTCACTTGCATATCGACATGCTATATAATCCATTGAAATTTAACAATTTCATAATTTATACTTAATGTTGCAAGCGAGTTAACTCTTAACCGTCAATGGCATCGGCCTAAAAACAATCGGCGAATAACAGTTAATCGGTGGATAATTGAAAATGATATAATGCAGTATATTAAAAAATGTATTAAAAAATAAATAAATGAAGTTTTACTAAGCATTACTAGAAAGCGTACTGAATAGTTAGAAATCATGTTATGATTGGGTGTGAGCATCCCAAAAAAAAATCGCTATATGAAAGTAAGAGCGTAACACAGCACAGTAATATCACGACAAACGTTTTGGGTTCCGCTTATATAATAACATATTCAAAAATAACAATATAAAAACATTAAGAAGTTATATTTTTCTTTATTTTTTTTTTGATTTAATGATTCCTTAATTATAACACCTTATGTTTTTTCTTTTGATCCATCTGATTAATTTGAAAGATCTATTTATTCATTAATTTATTACACATTTAAGTATAATGTAGATTTTCAACGCTCGCTTAATTAAATTTATATCTCGTTTCAGTTTGTTTTGTAGGAGTTGAGAATTAGCTAAGCCGTGGTGTGAGGTATTTTTGTCAAAATATTGACTGACTAGATTATTAATTTCTAAAACATAAAATACCTATCCTATCTAATTCGTATGCAGAATCCATCGCTGAAATTACACTGAGTTAGACCTGCCTACGGCGGTTTTCACAAAAGATGTATAATGCTAAAATTCCTTTTATTACGCTTTCACAAACGTGTGGAATTTCACAATACACTTTTTGAAAAGCAGTCCTTGTTATCACCCTTGAAAATAATGTAGCGTTTAAGTTGAATTGTATCGAGTTATTTCAATGTCTAGATTTTCTCGACACAGATCACTATTTTACTCCAGACTAGAATCCATCTTTGAAGAGTTTTGAGCACTAAAAGAATAATTAGCTATTAGCATGAAGTGTCGATCGCAACCCGAGGAATCCGGCATTTGCAAACTAAAAAAGCTTTCTATCCACATCGTTTGTATTAGTAATATTGATATTGAAATAGGAATTGTCATCATCTATGTCGGGATAGCAGCCTAGAACAAGGCGCGGAAGGTTGAAAAAGTTCTTGATCGTAGGAAGCTGCAGGCACATAATCACGAATTTCTGAAACTATAAAACATAATTTTGCCATGTAAAAACGTTCTTCTACTCATGTATGAATAGGTTTTGCCCTTCAATGTAAAGGGAAGACAAGTGATATAAATTGAACCATCCTCAGGAAGGCAAACATATTTATAAAGCTTACTAGGAGGTCCGCTAATTCATTTGTATTCAAACACTAGAACAGATTTAAGTATTTAGCTGACAGTATCAAAGAGAAATTTTTGACAGTCACCGCCATACGATTCTGGGCGGCGAAGAAGATTCTTCAGAGATTCTTCCACGTCAAAGAAGGTGATCCGTAACAATAAATGAAATCAAATGTCATGTCAGCAAAAAAGGAGATACATTTCCTAATTTTAACAGTAAAACTAGGAAATGTATCTCTTGCTGTTAAGGTGTTCCTTTGCCATAATTTTCAAAGTTTTAATTTAAATTTGAACTAGAAAAACCACACGATCCCGTTACTTTGCTGCAAGTTGATCTACCTTCTGAAAAATTTGTACAAATTACTTGAGAAAATTCTTAAATAACTACTATGTATGCAAAGATATATGTATACTACGACTTAAATCTATAGCATGTGTTTGTACGTTGAGCGCACTATAAATTTCTGGAAGTGGCCACTTACATAAACAATAATTTAAAAAGTAATCACTACATTTTCAAATAGAAATGTTGGGCTGTAGAATGAAAGCTTTGGAAATAGAAGTTTTGGCAGTTTGTTTCATCCAATTGTCAACTGTTTTTACATTAAGGCGTCATTTTAAAAATTGTCTGTTTCCTTGACTATAGTTTTAAGTCGTAAAAATTTTCGTAGTATGAGTTTCTACGATTTTAAGTGTAATTTAACAGTTCTGCAAAGCCTCGCTCAACTTCTTACTGTTTTTTGCGATAAATCACTATGTAAGACAACTATATAACTGATTCGCAGAATTCAAGCGCGCTCGTCTAAATCTCAATGATTAATTTCGTGGTTGTCGCCCGTCCACCGCTGTGAACCACAAAAACATCGATGCTGTGCGTCGTATGATCGAAACAGACAGGCATGTGACCTGCCATGAGATTCGTACATCTTTAATTATAGGCGTAAGTCAAATACAATCAATCCTACACAACATTTGAGTATGAAAAAGCTGTGCTCGAGTTGGATCCCACACAATTTGACTGAGGCTCAAAAAATAGACCGCGTCACTTGGTGCAATGCCATACTTACCACATTCAAGGAAGTGACGTCAAATTTGGTGTGGCACTTAATAACAAGTGATAAAACGTGGTTTTATTGCTACGGCCCCAAAACAAAGTAGCAGTCGACCGTGTGCTTATATCGATGTGAACCGAAACCAACCAAAGGTGCGAGCGAGCAAGGTACCTCTGAGCTGATAATTGCTTCTTATTTAATAAAACTGGACACGTGGGTGCTGTTGCTTTGGAAAATGACAGTACCGTAAACTTTTTAAAATGAAAATGATAGTAACGTAAACTAACAAATTTTTTTGACGAAAGTTATTGACGAATTCTGTAAAAATAACCGTAAACATCTTGCAGCACGACAATACCAGTTCTCACACAACCAAACACATACATAAATTTCTGAAGGAGAAAAAGGTAGAAATTATCAGCAATCCCGCATAAAGTCCCGACCTGGCACCTTGTGACTTTTTTTTTGTTTGCGCAAATTAGGAATCAATTACACGGCAACGATTTTGACCATCTGAAGAGACTGTCGAAGAGTAAGAAAAACATGTTTCCGAGGTCACTAAAAAGGAATAGCATAAATATTTTCAAAATTGGTTTATTCGTATGAAAAATTGCATCTATGCCTTTTTCAATATTTTAAGAAACAATAAATTTATTTTGACCATTCATAGTAATTTTTTCTCATTCATTCCAGAAATTTTCAATTTTTCAGTGAGCCCTATGTATTTTCATGAAATATATAGTCCCTGCCTACCTCCCTCGGAAATAGACGTGAGTTTGTATTATATTATTATTTTATACAATAATATTACACGTTCGTTAAAGCTTAGCAATCTGTCTTGACTTCACACGAGTAGCACGAATTATTTTCGTGCTACCCGTTATATATTACGACTTTTACTGGATAGACAACCATGCGACGAAGTTTTAGCAGATGCTGCAGGTATACACTTTATATATTGTGTATATATTTTGAAATCCATAGAGAAAACATATACACTGTGATATATATATATATATATATAATTTGGTATTACAGAACTAGTTTCATTTATATAGGGCTCGAATACATGAATTTTATTTTAATGTTTGTAGCTTTTCCCAACAACAGCATTTCATCAGCCGTATTTCTGTTAAACTAATCAAAGTATACGAGTTTTGCCGATTGTTTATCACTTAATCTTGTTTACCTTTATATGCGGCCGACCTTAGTCTATAATTAAGGTCGGCCGACAAAAGTGTCGGTGATGTCGGTGACACAAGGGCTCAAGAACCTTTAACACTCAAAAAGAATAGATTTTTCGAACGCTAGATATTGTGACTTTTTAGTATTTAGCGATAAATTATTGCATTGAACCGGTTGGAAATTCTAAATAGTTTATTGTTTACACCAAGAGTTCTGTTTGATGCTTATTAACCTTAAATTAAACCAAATAATATAACTTTCGAAATATAGTCTTTCATGTCCGTAGAGCTATCGACAAATACACATGATAGTTTTTACTTTTTACTAAGCCAAAAAAAATAAAGAATTATTTACTTTCACTAAATGAAGAGCAAGAAGCATTAATTGATCCGTCAAGGTTTTATTTCCACCAGATGTTCATCACTCTTATGCTGTGCCAGTATAATATAACTATTTGTACAAGTACTACACTTTTGATAAACATTTCCATATCCATAACATTAATCGTACAGTCGAATGACAAAATCTTGACACAACATACTTAATTTTTCGTTTATTCGGCCAATTCATTTGGGCTCTCATATTTTTTATGTGGCTTTCGGTACGGATGAACCTAATAAGTGCAAAATTTGCAGAGACATCTGAAAGAATGCATTTACGCTCACTTTGGAGCAACATAAGTGTCCTCTAAATCTATAACAAATCAAGTCTTAAACAGCTTATAAGGACTTAAAAGAATTCAACCGAAACAGAGGTAATTCAACTATATTATCGTAGTATTTCTCTACGAAGCTCGTCCCCGAAGCAGCCGAGCTAAAGAAATTTCGAGCTGCGCAAGACGGGAAATAAGAGGAATTCTTAATCTCTCGCGAGAAAACATTTCAAGATTCTACGGGAAGTTGCGATTTTGTTTTCTCTTAGATACTAGAATTTCAGAGCGAATAAGAACTGTTCCGCTGAGGAGAAGGAGGATTCGACAAAGCAAAACGCGCACTGCGTTGAAAATCGTAATGTTAAATTTAAAAATAAATGGATTCAAAAAATTCTGTATGTAAAGTATTTTTCGCGATTAAAATCAAAGTCTTATGACAAATTACATCTGAAAAAAGAAAATGGGTATCACCCATTATTTCATGGGCGTACTTCTTAATTAGTACTCTGAGCAAAAGAGCCTTACTTGTGAGATAAATAAAATAATTGGCTAGATTTATGTCGTAATCTACCTTATTTATTGTCAAAATTTTATTTGTCTTATATACACATAGACAAAAGAATGAACAGTATAATCGAAAAGCCATGTAACTTAACAGAAAGTTGTCAGAAAATCTTATAATCATAAGGTGATAATGGAAATACCATACCATAAAAACTCAAATAAGTATTGGGCGTTAGGGTCTTTACAAGAAAAAGTTTCATTTGGCCAGTCCGCCTATTTAGAATCTTTAGCATAACACTACCAAAGTTTGATGCTCATTCTTTGGTAGTCACATACATTATCCTAACTATTGCGGCTGTAGACTACAAAATACAAACACTAACATTCTAACTTTTAATGTCTGTAATCTAGTAATTTTATTTTGAGGCGGTTTGATCCAAGTGACCTATTGTTGTACTCTTTGCGTGATTCGGATAGTACGAAATGTTCTGTCTGTCACTGTAAAATATTCAATACCTCTTTGCCGTTCTTTTATATGTTATTGACATCGCTTTGACAAAGAAAATTGAATGATAGAGAAATACAAAACGAATACATTCCTGTTATCTTAAAAGCGCTATATGGTTGAGGGCAAAAATTAAATCTACAATGCGAAATATTTGAATTTAGTTATCAGCGTCTAAAAGCATATGTTTGTAATGACAACGAACCTTTTATGTTTATTTCCATTACTATTGTTTACAGTTGTGCTTTCGACACATGTTTGTGAGAATGTGTGGCTGTACTGATTTTAGTAGCACATATTTCATTTTATGTGTATTATTAAGCTAATTATTCGTCATACATAAATAAAATCTATAGTCGGAATCGTCTTATTTATACGACATAAGTTAGGAAAGTCTTAATACTTGAAATCACTTTATATAGGAAAACCGCAAACTTCAATGTTTTCCCGGTAAGGTGACAAAGCTTTGAAACCACTCGGGACTTCAATGAACACCTCTTGAATTATAAACGGAGTTAAAATGAGCCAGAAGTGTCTTTTGTGCTTGACCTTTCTGTTGGAGAAAAGCAGTAAATGTAACAACTAAAGTGCTGATATCAAAGCTAATGATACTAACTTAGATCTCAAAGCTAAGTCTACGAGGTTAAAAATTATAGAAATTGTAATAAAATATTTTTAAGGTTAGATTAATGTGCTGTACAGCCTAACGACCCTCTGAATATTCGCTGGAATATGCACCTTAATCGGCCTGGAATATGGAATGGAATGCGGAATATACACCTATGACACTTAATTGGATTCTAAATATTTATTTTAATATTTATATTGTTGCATATAAAAGAGTAAATTGACTGACTTATATATCAACGTACAGCCCAAACTACTGGGTCCAGGGACTTTAAATTTTGTGCAGAAATTTGTGTTATATTTAGGACGCACTGAAAATTTCTGGAATGACTGAGAAAAAACTTCTAATGGTCCAAAATGAATTTATTGTTTCTGTAAATCCGGTTTTCATACGAATAAACCAATTTAAAAAAGTTTCTTCCGCTCCTTCTTAGTAACCTCGGAAACATGTTTTTCATGCTCTTCTACAGCTTCTTCTGGTGATCAAAATTGTTCACCACATAATTGGTTCTATATTTCTGCGAACCGAAAAATTCGCACGGTACCAAGTCGAAACTATATGCAGGATTACTAATAACTTCTACGTTTTTCTTCTCCAAATATTTTTTTGTCTTTTATGGTTATTTTTACGGAGTTCGTCAATAATTTCCGTCAAACAAATGGTCGTGTACGAATCACTACTCACGGTACGAATATTCTCTAAATCAAGAATAAACACGTGCCCAGTTTTATCAAAAAAGAAACAATCATCCGGTTAGAGCCACTTCGCTCACGCGCCACTTTGGTTGGTTTTGGTTCATCTCGATAGACCCATACGGTTGATTGCTGCTTTGTTTTAGGGTCGTAGTAATTATCACCTGTTCCTATGTTTCACACAAAATTTGACGGTCCTTCCTTGAATCAGGTAAGCACCATTACACCAAGTGACGCGGATCGTTTTTTGAGCCGCAGTCAAATTTTGTGGGATCCACCGTGAGCACAGCTTTACCATACCCAAACATTTGTGTAGGATTAATTGTATTTGACTCATGCTTTTGCCTAAGGATGTCCGAATCTCATGAAAGGCCACATGCCTGTCTGTTTTGACCATAAGACGCACAGCATTAATGTTTTTGTGGTTCACAGCAGTGGACGAGCGACCATCACGAAATTCATCACTGATAATGACAAGACTACGTTTGAATTCTGCAAACAGGTTATAAATAGTCCTCTTGCATATTACTTTATTGCTAAAAGCAGTTCAAAGCCGAACAAGGTTCTGTTGAGATGTCAAATCGCACTTAAAATCGTAGAAAATCGTATCTGGAAAAATTTCACAACTTAAACATGGGTTAACTATTATATACACGCAACTATACACGCAATTTTTAAAATGACTCCACAATCTAAAAACAATTGGCAATTAGATAAAATAAATCTTATGTTTCAGCCAAAGAGTTCCATTTTCAAATCTAGTTATTATTTTTTAAATATTTTTTTATGTAATTTGCCAGTTCCAGAAACTTATAGTGCGCCCCAAGTATTCCTTGCCTCAAAAGCAAAAGAAAAACTTTTATAAAATCATTTCGTTGCCCATTTGCATATTTGTCAATATTCTTTTTCTCAGGGACGCTTGTATGTATAATGTATATAGTTGAAATAAATATAAAATACTTAGATCTGTAACAACAACAAAGAGCCATTTAGTAAAATTTTTGTCATTCGGTCTGTCTGTCTATGTCTTTTTTTTACCTAAGAACGGTTTTTAACGTTAAGATTTATTTACGTAAAATTTTGACATACACTAAAACATGCGGTATATGTATAATAGCTGAGTAGATTGCAATAAAACTTTGAACAGAATACGTCGTGAAATAAGAAATAGGATACTTTTGATTTATGTAGCTATGCTAATAAATGAAACAGAACTTGCGATATTTATATAAAATTTTATTATAAATATTTATTTTTTGGGCACCCAAATTTTATTTTTCATTTTGAAATTTTCGCTCTCTCTGTATACTCTCTTACAATTAAAGAATGGTCTACGCGATTTTAAGGTAACCCTTTAATCGATTACTATTAAAGGATCACATTACTAAATTGATGATATATTGAACACATGAAAAGAAAGGTCTCTGAAAAAAAAAACGAAAACTTTGTGTGTGACGTATTTTTACTATTTAACCAATCTACAGAACTGATTATAGTAATTCTTTCATTAATTAAAATTATACTAACTTCAATATTAGGTACAATATAGGCTAAATTTTATTTCGATATTAGCATTCTCTCTGACTTCTTCCACACTGGAACTGTGACCAGTAGAGGAATCGAAATTTAGAGAGAAGAATGGGCAGAACCAAAAATCGAGTCAGGGATCGAAATCGAAAACGAAATCAAGACCGAAATCTTTTGTCGGACCAAAATTAGAATCAAGAGCATGACCGAAATCTGAACGAGGAACAGGCGGGAGTCAGAATTGAGAGCGGGACAGCAATCCAGAATGAAATTAGAACCGGAATCTACTTAGATCATAACCGAGGTTGGAATCGGATCGGACTGTGGTAGGTATCTAAAGTTAAAGATATAGCAAAAACGTGGGATAGCGATCTTGATTGAGAATGTGATCGGTCAATATACAATGTGAAGGAATTTATTTCATGTTCACGCGAGCGAAGCCGCAGGCGAAAAGTAGTATGTATTTTGGTTTCGTATTGCAATAATAGTGTAACAAAATTTAATGTTTAGCACATCTTCTAGGATTATTAACTACAAACACTCTTGGCAAATTTTAATGTGCCGTATTCGATGTGCGATGTAAGATGATTTTTTTGGAGTTCCATATTCAACGTCCAACCTTTATAGTTTCTTTATTTCCGTCCGTCCGTCCGTCCGTCTGACCGCAACTTAGCTCTCAGTACTAGAGAACTGTAACTCGATATGGGTAAACTTATTAATTACGCCGACAAAGTGGCAGAATAATTGTTTTTTTAATATTTTCTATCCCATAGTGTGGAATAATGTTAGATGGCTTATTAGCGTACCGTAGTGATATTGTGGACAACATTTATCGATTTAAGGATCCATTTTTCCAAATATTAAGCTTTAAAGTGCTCATTTTGATAGATTCAAATGCTCCCCCTCCTAGCCTCTAAGTAAACTTTACAACTTAACAAGTAATAGTCGACCAACATCTAACATATGTTTAAAGAAGTAAAATTTAAATTTTCATACTAATTACACTGAAAACTACTCGAGCGACGTTGTTGGTTATATAAAATAGATAGTTAATATAAGTTTATGAACCATTTAAACTATGGAAATATAAAATTATATCATCAGTCAAAAACATTCTTCCAATTTGGGTCCACTTTTATACTTTGTAAGCCGTTAAACTGTAAACAAAATTAATAGGCTCATAATATAAAACAAACAACCATCTATTAAGTCCGCATATTGTGACGTGCAACTACGGAACTCTACACTGCGCGTTGCCAGAAACACACTTTGTCGGATTTTATATTTTGTTTTTGCTTTTTGGCGATATAAAAGTGCACTAGAACTCGTTAATAAGTACCGACACTTTTTACTACGAATACTGGCGATTTAGTCATCCAAATCAGTTTATTTTTCGAGAACGAGAACAAACAAATAGCAATGTATGTTAGCAACTTTATGCTGCTTCGTTGCTTAATGTAATCCTCGTGTGTGTGTGTGAGTACATGCGTGTGTAGAATTACAATATCATTCAATTACATATATTTTAAAAAATCACTAAAAACCTAACATGCAGTCATTAAGAACTGCCGATAGAAATGCATTAACAGTGGTTTTTGGAATATATAAACTTATTTTTATATTAAAAATTAAAATATTGCAACTTTTTAATTGAAATAATTAATATTATTCAGATTTTCATAACTATCGGCACCCGAGCAATAATTATATATACATTCAATGCTTTATTTATTAATGGAAATACTTGATGGGCTGAGTAGACCTACTAAATTAAAAATATAAGTCATTTTGTATATATACAATTACAAAATCTAATCTTTTTAATTTAAGCAAAACAGCAATAACGTTGCATTGGGCCTAATTTCAAATATACCGCATTAGCATGTCGGTAACGCAATAATACAATAACGCGGTGATATGAACTCATAAGATTTTATCCATTCCAAAATCGCCTAATGTACCTATACAAATTTAAATTCAAAAAATTTGAAAAAATGTTTTTTTCAAATAATTTGTAAATAATTGTACCGATCGATCCCAAAATTTTATTTGTCCTATTTCCAATAAAATTTCGTTTAATGATGCAATCTTGATCGAAATTAGATTAAATATCTTCAAGAAATTTGTGAAAGAAAAATTTTCATTAAATATTTTTTTCAATTTTTTGTTTTTTAAATAAACGTTTTATGAAATAATATTTATTTCTGTGCTTAAAAGGCTGCACTACGCGTTGCAAGTTTTGTTTAAATCAATTAACTTTATCAAAACATCTCGTTCTTAGGAAAGTTTACATAAAAAGAATTACAAAATTACTTTTAGGTTTCTATACTCATTAATTTTTAGGATCTAAATACTTTTTTAATTAAAAAAAACGGCATCGAACGTCTCAAGCGCCGTTCAAATGAGTTGCTTTGTTTAAGATATGTCTGACGAAATATTTGGAAAATAACAATTATATTATTTTTATATTTCTAATAATTTAAAAAGAAAACATATAATGAAAAGTAGCCTGTTTTGACCTTAAAAGGGCGATTATGTATAAAATTTGTGAGTTATAAATTTATAGAAACTACTGTACGAGTTGAATCATTTCGGTCAAAATATCAATAAATGTTTTAACGGTATATCTGATTATGGCAACGAGTTTATTAGCAGAAAAATATCGTAACCGTAAACCATAAAGTTACTAAAAAACATTTAAATTTAAAAATAAATGAATTTGTTTGATGAATAATTAAAAACCTTTTTTTTAATTTATCTTAATGTAGTGAAGTTTTTAATAACATTAGGTTTTTAAACTGTTGTCCAAAAGCGTATTTATTAAATTTCAAACTTTAATGTATTCTACAGCACCTATCTCACGTTATTTGGATCTGTGATAATTTTAAAACGGTACATTTTCGCTCAGAATAAAATTTTAAACTTATTTCACTATTGCTACTTACTTAATTATTCACAAACTATTAATGGATCAGCAGTAGGTCAAACAAAAGTTCTATTTCCACAAATAATAACTCTTCGATATCTATATCATCAATATCTATATATTTTCTCTTTGATCCGTCAATATGCAGTCGATCACTTGATCCATGTATGCATGCTCTAATATAATTCACTAAATTAGTCTAGGGAGCGGGGACAAAGAAAATATAAAAGTCAAGGAAAAGGTTGAAGCAGGCTAAATTTCTGTGCACTCATTGGTATTAAGCTTGTAAATAATGCAACAGAACTATCCATCGGCCCGTTGAGTGACTCTGTTAGGTCGGTTGCGCGAGATTAAAGGTCACCGAAAAGCTTCCCGCGAGTGCCTCTATTATGATCAGGGTGTCGAAAGTAACATTTGGTCCGTATTTGTACCTTAAACTATGTTCTACAAGAGTTAACTTTAAAATTCTTTTTGTGTTTGCTGTAGTTGAATCGGATTGCTGCTGATTTACGTGGATTTGTAATCGCGGTGTGGTGTCACGAAAGCTAATACCGCATATGTATAGTGCTGGGTCATCCGCAAACAACGCGAGTTGGACGCCTTTCGACGGTTGCGGGATATCATTAACGTACACGGAGTACGGTAGGGGGGATAGGATGGAGCAATGAGGTATTCCTGCTTTTAATAATCTTTTGTAGATAGTGTGTTTTCGTGGCGGAAAGTGAAATTTTGATTACTAAGATGATTTTGAATGATAAGAACTAACCAATCTGGGAGCTCTAATGTGTAGAGTTTGTGAATCAAACCTGGGTGCCAGACCCTATCAAAGGCCTTCGCTACATCGAAAAAAACCGCCAATGTCAGATGCTTCTTTTTAAAGCCCTCGGATATGTATTCAACTAAACGATGGACTTGTTAGGGACATGAATATATTGGCCAAAAACCAAATCGTTCATTTATGATGAGACTTTTTCCAATGATATGCTCGTTTATGTGGGTTTTAATCGTTTTTTCTTGGTCCAGTGAGGATCCAAGCATTTCATGCACCACGATGGGGCGTAGTAATTTTCGGCAGCGTGGCCGTAAAGTTGGCAACGATGACATTGCCCAGGGATGCCTCTTTAGTATGGGGCCTTCACGGTTATGCCGGAAAGGCTGCATAGGCTAGCTAGTTTTTTTTTAAAAATTCAGTTGCTTCATCCGTCTTGTTTATTTATTGCCAACACTAATTCTAGGGAAGTTTCGTCCTTGCAGTGCACTCTGTGCACCGCTTGGACTGAATACCCTTGACATTCCAAGTCGTTTTTAATATACTTAATTTCGAGTTCATCTGGAATGCCTTTGATCACCGCTTTCACCTTACGCTCCTCTTCGAACTCGTATGAGTGGTACTGGCATGTCGTTTTTGATAAGGTAACTGTTTAATTTCCTAAAGTCGTCTACTGTGGTCATGGTTATATTAATACCATTTCTCGTATTTTGGGCTTTATTGTAACTTATGTGGATTCTATTGCGTTCTTATGTAATTAAATTCCACTTGGATTTGTTTCTCAAACAGATTGGGGGCTTAAATTTCGGTGGCGGCGAAGGCTTAGAGCTAACCAAGTTAGTGCTCTTAGTAATTCTGCTGACTGCCGCTTCCTTACTGGAAGCGACCGTATTAGCGTCTTAGTCGATGCAGAGGTAACCGACGAATCGGTATAATTCGTCGATTTTACGTTCCTCTGGTCTATCTCTATAGTGGAGTCGTTCGACTGGCTACTGCTAGATTTGAGAAATCACAGGGATACTCTCTTGGCTTTCTTTTTGACGATTTGGAAACCGCTTTCCTCCTCTTTCGATCCCTTGATTGTGGAGTCGGAGTTATTCTACCCTTTATCAAGTTATAAAGCACTTAAAGAGCGCTTACCGCTACTGCAAATCGAGGGATATGGTGACAGCTGCCTATGTTATTATTACTTATGGAATTTGAATTTTCTGATCCTAATACGCTATCTACCTTCGTAGGTAAAACGTAGTCCTGTTGCTCTAAAATTTTAAAAAACAAAATTTTCTGCTCACCTTGGGTGAGTTTATTTTGTGATGGCGACGCGGTACCCCGGCCGTTGCTGTACCGGGTGTAACTCCTGTCATGTTTCAGGCAGTTATTTACACTATAGGCCGGACACTGCACATAAGCACAATATTATTTAACTTTTTCCGAATTATGTTTTTATATTAGTGAGAATTTATTAATGATTATTAACTTGCGCTGTTAATAGAATTATAATGAGATTATAATAAAACGCACACAACCTGGGCGGGGATTTAATAGTACACGACGCGACGCACGGACAGTATCGGAAGCGTAGTCGCTGTCGGATATTAAGCTCGGTCGTGCGGACACGACTTGTCGCCTCGGAGCAACAACCTAAACTAACTGCTGACTCGACGGATGCACTAATTTTGCTGCAATTGATAGGTAGCGCATCTGCCTGCACATATGAGCTGCATACATTTTAATTGAGGAGGCGTAGCAATGTACTTTGCATATTTTACGCATGAGCCCCACATGCGCTCGGTACACCTATTCGCGATCGTACCGTAATGACCGCCGCAATTCTTGGCCTCTGATTGGTCCCCCTGTCAAGGCTCAATCTTATATGCAACTCATATGCATCACAATGATTTCGTATTTATGATTATATACGACAAAACACAATATACGACAAAAAACACAATAAAAATAAGGAAACCAAGAAAAATTCCATAAACAAAATAAATATACACAAAAGCAAAATAAACAAAACATATAATTTCTTACAACTGTTCCCTACCCGGGTAATAAAAATACAACTGTTCAAATTACTTAATAAACACACAATATACTAAAACACAAAAGAATAATTAACCTAGTGGTTTTTTATAAAACAAAATAATACATTTATTTACAAATTATCGCTAAGAACGCAGCTGTCCGTAATAGTAATGACCATCAACTCTATGATGGCTTGCAAACTCGTTTGTCCAATAATTGAGAAGCAAACGAAACATATAGAAGTGACCAGGGCTCAAAACTCATGCTTTATCCACTTCTGTTTCTTATTTATTCATATTCACTCTTAAATATAAACTATGACTATCTAGTTAAGTATAATGACTTTGAAACAGTAATATGATATATCAAGAAGAAATCTTAACTCGGTTACAAATAATTACAAAATTGTTCCACTAGTAAGGTGAAATAACTTCAGCTCTGTTCGTACCACAGTGTAGCCGCTACTACAGTATATCGCCCTCGGAAGACGCTATCGGGGACACGTCTTTGTCACAGCGTAGAAGTGACAACTCAGCTGTGGATGGCGTGTAAAATTTTTTGTAATTTTGATCATTAAATTGTCATTTATCAAAACATATTTATAAATGAAAAATGCGCTTTTATATTACCTATATTATATATTATAGTTATTATTGTTGTATAATCGTTAATATTATGCATTTTGAAGCATCACAATGAAAAATGCAAACTGTAAGTTTATTGACATGTCTCTGTAACGAGGGAACAAAATATTAAAATTATAGATTACTTTGTAATGTACATTTAGAAAAGCAGTTTTAATAGCTTTTTTATTGTTTTTTATTGAAATTTTGCAATATAAAAATATCGTTGTAATATTAATTAGTACACTATTTTTTTTAGAAAGTAATTACTTAATATTTTAATTGTACGAATCGATTTATAAAGTTATTCTAATTTATGATGATAACAGGGGCAGTCGCAATGCCGCAGCCAACTTGGTTTCTGCAGGAAAACGGTTCAGCTCGACCGAAATATCACATTCTGAGAGAATTCAGGAAAAAAGTAGCAGTTACTTCTGTTTCATTTCGTACAACGAGTGGGAGTTCCGGTTTCTCACTCACCGTCTCTCTTAGATATTCTGTTCCTTACTAAAAGCCTGGTAATGAATTATGGACTCCTGTGAAGTTGCGAGTGTCAATTGAACGCGATGATTACTGCCCCGTGGCTCGCGTGCTGGTTTGCTCCCTAAAACGCTATTAAAAATACAGATGATATTTAAAACATTGTTCTACATCATTATACGTCGTATATTATAGGGTTAGCAACATGGAATTATTTAAAATCTTTCTAATAATTCAATAATGTTCTATGGCTCACTTGAATTATAGTTACATTGAAATTATGGGGGTGAAATAATTACAAATATTTAATTAAATTACTCATATAAACATCATTAATCATCTGTCATTACTTCACAGAAGTTACCAGGATTTTAATATATTTTTTGAATCGAAATTACTATAGGCGGCCGCAGGAATTATCTCAAGGCTATCCTCTTTATACCTGCGAAAGATTCTGGACTCCTAGTTTCTACGTTCTATCGCTTGCGGCCCTGCCCTTGTTATCTAGTTCTGACCTTTGCGCACGCTTATGTCTCTAAGGATCTCCGTGACCCCTTGGAATTTTCGGCATTGTCTATGCAGGTAAGTGCTCCATGATTGAATATCGCACTTAAGGGAGAAATCTTTATGAAATTTGTCGAAAGACTAACGATCTTGCCGATTTGCCTCGCCTGTAAATGAGGGCAATGTATTGAATGATGAGAAGTATAATTTTGTTTTTCGTATCAATAATAATGTTAAAGTAGATCGACTTCATTAAACGTCAATAGCCATATCACTTGGGAGATTTTATGAAGATTGTTAAGTATGTTTTGCATTTTTTTAGTAGTGTTATACTAACTTATGTCATTCGATTTTCAATTTTTTTGTTCTCAATATATTTGCTAGATCATCAACGCCTACTGAAGTATTACTTCAATATTATACAAAATTGGGAATTGGAATTGTTCTAATTTCTTAAAAAGAATACTATTTAGTAAATAATATTCTTGATCTTCTTATAATTTTTCATATGAAGAAGAATCCATTATACTTACAAAAATCACAAGATATTAAAAGCACCTGAATGTAAAGATCGTAGAAAATGTCTTGCAGTCAATTAATTATAACAGTAATAGTAACTATATTTAATGTTTAAAACCGAATTATTAATAATAATACTTTTTTATTTTATAACAACCCTGACCGCCGACCGCTATACTTCGACAATACTTACACTAAGGTAGCTCGACGTTAGAACAAAACGGTAACATACTGTACCATTGGCTACGCTGTGGTATTAATGCGTATCTCACCGGAGTAAACATCGACCGAAGTTAACGTACAACCTGCACGTAATTCAGGTTTACTCCATACCCTCATCATGGAGTGTCGTGATGAGGGAACCGGTTGTTTGTGACAGAGACACGCTTTAGGTCATATCCGACTTGCGAGTTGAGTCGAGATTCTAGTTTAATACGACCTATAGAATACTAATTATTTGAATAATCATTGTATCGGTTGAATTAGGTACCATTTAATTAAATTATCCATCTTTATGTTTTCAACAACTTCTTTACTCTATCTCTATGTCACGCTTTATCGTATATCCCATGTGTTACGTATAATTATAATTTCAATAGTCGCACCACTATGATTTAAAATTACGAATTTCTATAAAAATATATTATACTAGCTTCTGCCCGCGGCTTCGCCCGCGTGAACTTTGAACACATTCCTTTATCTGATGTATCGACCGTTTACGATCTCAATCCCAATCCTGATTGCGATACCGATTTGTCTCACTTTTGACTTTGATCGCAGTCTCGCTTTTAATTCAGAACCCGGTCTAGAACTAAGGAGATTAGGGTTAAAAAGCCCCTCTCTGATTTCTGACCTCAGCACCGTTCCTTATTCCGATTCCGAACATGCCCTTAATTCTAATTTTAATTCCACACTCGATTCCAACCATGGTTCCGTTCTCGATTCCGTCCTCATCCGGTCTCGACTTTCAATTCTGCTCTTCGTCTTGTTTGCAATAAAGGAACTTTTTGCATTTATAACTCAATTAAGTCGATGGATCATAAAAAAGTAGAAATTTAAAAGCATCTGTTTGAATATCTAATTGATAGTATCATTAAATCCTTCATTACATTGATCAGCCATATCATTTGTATCATATCGAAGATAACGTTTTCAAATACAAAAAATTGTCGGTATTCTTTTCTGATTTGAAAAGTGTCAGGGCAGACATTGCGAAAGGCGAATTTCTTTCAAGGAAATATTATAACCAGTCAATCTTCTCCTGTCTAATATAAGTATTTATCGTGGGACCCTGCTGAGTGACGGGTAAGATGCGATGTTTTGTTCAGAGACGTGATTTGTGAAATCTGTTATACTGTTTATCATCGGCGGCACATGTCTATGGTGGTTTTAGAATCCTTTTTTCTTCACCCTTGCAAGAGTGGATGTCCGATATCTAAATACGCAGACGGTGGTTTGGAAGTGCACAGTGTTCCATTGCTGAGGCAGCCTCAGCCCGCAACATTTTATATAACATATTTGCCTGTACTGCCTACTGCCGAGGTTTCATCACAGATGAGAAACCAAGAACAAATATAGGTGGGAAGTGAACCCAGTTCAATATTCAAAATCAGGTACCTAACTTAATCTCTTTGTACAAAATTTGATTGTGAACATCATTAAGTTTGATTTTATATCTTTTTTCGGCACTTGCTGTCGGTTGGCTCCCATTAATTACACTGTAATTATTTACAATGTTTATCATATGTCTTAATTGATAAAATAGGTAATGTAGACCAAATTGAACCCTATTATATCTCAGAGGTCACATAAAAAACGACCATACGCCCTGTACCTCATGTCTCATTGAACATAAATCAAATGTTCTGTATTGTATCTTTATGTTTTTTATTGACAAACTCACTAATAAAATATACAGCTATACGTAAGTTATAAAAAATACATACACACATGCCAAAAAACAGATAGACAGACAGTAGCCTATTATTTACGCAATCACATGTTCTTACTGTCGGTAGACAAATTTTCATCAAGATCAACGAAACCTTTTTTTAGTTATAGAAAAACGTACAGATAGACAAACAGAACACCGGAAAACAATAGCCTACCATTTACAAAATCATATGTTCTTACTGTATACCAATTTCAATCATAATCAGTCAAACCGTTCTTACGTTATAAAAATGCACACAATAAAACAACAAACAGTGACCTATCATGTGCGCAACTACATTTTATTATTGTATACCAATTTTCATTTAGATCATCCTAGACGTTCTTGAGTTATAAAAAACAAACAGACAGTCAAAGTAAAAAAATATTATAATGCGAATCACTGCATCATAAAATGATTATCTGTAACAAAATTAGGTGAAAAAATAAATGTACAGACAGAGCCAATAGATTTATATAGTGGTATAGATAAATTAACATTTCCTATGAAAAAGATGCATTTACCTCCTCTCATTTAGTCGGAATGCTGCAAGTTACATACGAAAAACAGAGACGCTGAAATTTTATTTCTTTTGTAATTATTTTTGTCAAATTATTATTAAATTAATAATAATATTCGGGTAGCTGCAATTATGACGTTTACAATATTTAGTATAAAATAGGACGTAATTCTAAGCTTAGACGACATTTATTGTGAATCATCTTTGTCAGCAAAATCCTAGGATGCGTAAAGTCTAGACTGTACACTTCGCTGAATCGTACAGATAAATGCGAAGCCACTCATTGGATTTAAGCCTTTTAATTGAATTTTTCAATATAACATACTCTTAAATTAAAATATTTTTATTACTCATCGCGTGCATCATCATTTTGTTATACTTACTATTGTTATTGTTGTATAATGTGTTTACTACGCATTTTTAATGAATTTTGTAGTATTTCAAGACATTTCCACGCAGTACAAGATGAATAAAGCTGCTTTAATAGATTTTTTTTACTATGTACAATTAAAGTAAATTATTATTGCAACATCTCAATAACATTAGGTAGTGCATGTGATACGTACGATCTCAACTATCACCTTTTGGCTATGGATGCATTCCCGACGTGCGCCTTTGAAAAGGGATTCCCGAAAAATTTTCAAATATATCGAATGTCCTACGCAGTCATACGGACAAAGTGGATAAAACCTAGCAGATTAAAATCAATCACTTGCAGATACTGGCACGTTCAATTAGTCTATTAAAGACTTACACAGATTTTGATGTCTCATTTACATCACACAGGTTGAAGACAGAGATCGAGAAATGTTTTATTTTACTAACGTAACGTCTAAATACGACTGTTTGATTTCTATAAAAAGCAAAATTCATCCGAGATCATAATTGGAAAAACAGAAACAATGTTTTATCAGGTTTTCCAGGAAGAATGTATACGAACTCCGGGGAAAAACCGTGGGCGTGTTAGCTGGTTTATTTGACCTTTTCATATGTTTACTTTTTATTTCATCCGTATTTTTGGCGAAATTTCTAATAATTGCTTCTGAGAAATAAGAAAAGTCAACGTAAAAATAAAATCTTAACGCTTATTAATTATAAGAAGGTAATTTATTATTTTCAGTTTTTTTTTTGGATTAAATATCTCAAACAGAATAAAAAGGAACCTTTATATGACCACTATATTTTTTAGTAAAAACCCTCGGTGCGCGAGTCTAACTCGCATTTGGCCGTTTTCTTTTAATTAGTAAAAACCTTCTAAATTATTTTAAAGCAATTAGAGAGTGGAAGGATCTTAATGGATCTTATTTTGCACATTTTTTATGTATTAAGTTATTCCTCCATCGTTACTGAATGCATTCGAATAATGCATTTTTTATAAACCGAAGGAAAATATTTCATATTAATAACACAATAATTATTACGATTGAAATCTGAGGCTAATAAAATAAGATTTGAGTATGAGTTATAAGTATTGTTGCAAAAACATTACCACCAGACACTTTTTGGATTCCTTTTATGAATAAAAGTTTAGAACTGGTAATTATCTGAGAAAAATAAAAACAGATACAAAAGAATATGATACAGAACCACTCGTCAATAAAATAGTCAGTTACATTAAAACTTCTGCACTATTAACATTAATTTCAGTTATTTAAAACTCAGAAATATACACCGTATAATCTATACTAATATATAAAGCTGAAAAATTTGTTTGTCTGTTGGTTTAAACGCGTTCATCTCTGGTAATACTAGAGGGATTTGAATATTTACTTTTGAATTTGATAGTCCAGTGCTTAACAAAGATTATACGCAATTTTAAATAATGAAATTGTTTTATTTTTGTTTGTTTGAACGAGACCTTCTCTGAAACTACGAATCGGATTTGTAAAATTCTTCTTGCATTTGCTAACCCAATTCTCGAAGCAAATTATAAGCTATTCAAGTAGTTTCTTTTTGTGTTTGAACACGCTAATACGTAGAACATCCGGTTGCATTAAAAAAATATTTGATAGCTCAATTTATGAGGCAGAGATAAAAATATTATAAAGATATGAAAGTTGAGAGGAGGACCGGCTTCAAAATTGCAATGAATCAGATACTTTAATTTTTTTTAATTTAATTATTAATAAATAAAATAATTCTTTAATATTTTATATCAATCGATAACGTAATCAACCATGTTCCCGATATTGATCCCATTTTCGTTGACAAACTAAAGGAACCCGTATTATTAGAACGACAATGTACGTATTATACAACTGAATACGGTATTGTAATAACATACCATTCTGTGCATTCAAATTAAAAAAAATAATGGAAGATTTTTAAGGGATTATTCTGTGTGTCTGTCTGTCACAATGTGTTCTAAATCTAATGGACTGGTTATGTTGTCATTTGGTACACACACATACTTAACTACGGCCCAAGCTGAACTTGTAACATAAAAAAATGAATTTTAAATCCCAGGGTTACTGTGACATATGAAAGAGAAACACTCAACACTTAAGGGAAATAATAAATAAAAATCGGCCAAACGTGAGTGGGGCTCGTGCTGAGAATCCATAATTTAAATAAATGAAAATAATTTCTTTTAAGTACTTAACAGAAATATATTGTGTTATAGTAGGAACCTTCGGTGCATGATGCCGACTCGCACTTCGCCGGTTTTTTTTTTATTTTATTTTATTATGGAACTATCTTACTAACGCTTTTGTTCCGTATCCGTGTCCTGCTCGCAATTTCAATTCCGAAGTGATGTTGAACTTGGACCACTCTTGAACATTATTATTACCAATAACTAATCGGGATTAGTAAGAAATTCGTTCTATGATCACACAAACGAAGCCGCGAGCATAAAATTAGTGTCTTTATGGATTGTAACCTATATATTATTTTGAAGTATAAGCTAAATTTTATGAAGTTTCAGCTAATTCTGTTCAGTCACTAAAACGTGATTGAGTAACAATCATACAAACTATCACATTTATAATATTAGTAGGATATATATAGGGGGAGTTTATATCCCTAAAGTATATATACACGAGAATAAATTTTGATCATTGAGGTGTCACTTAATTCGTTTCAACATTGCGATGGCTACAGCATAAGTTTTGTTTTATTTTAAAAATCAAAATTGTAAACACAAAATGACCGCAAAGTCGAAAAAAATAACATACCATTTTGAGTGATATATCATTAAATAGGTTTTTTATTTGACCATTTTAAAGCCATAAGTTCCATTCAAGCATTACTTGAACTTGAAAGTTGTAGAGGTAGGATCTCTCATATTCGTTGTTGCGCACATGAGTAGATATGTTCGTATGCACAACATAAAGCACTCATTTTAATAGCATTTAATTAATGACGAAGTTGGTATGAAATGCCCAAAATAGATTAACTATTTATATCTATAAGGATGGAAAAAAGATCATGCAAATAATCACCCATTCAACTATGATCATTATTTAGAATCGAAGGCATCAAATTAATGCTACGATTCTTGCTACATATATGCCTTCGATCGCAAATATTTATTGAAGTGAAACTTCTAATGTGACTTCCAACAAGGTTGCGTTAAACGTTTAACGCTACCATGGAGGGGGTGTGAAAGCACTGTTGCGTTAAACGTTCAACGCTCCTGGGGAGGGGGAAATGAAAGAGATAGAGCGAGAGTGAATGAATGGCACTCAAACGCATGCGCGTAGTATACCTGTTACAGGCCAGCGCGAGCGTTAGCAGTGAGCAGCGTCCAAAATTCCAACGCAAGAGGGAGAGAGAAAGAAAGATACACAAAGAGAGGGAGAGAAAGATACACAAAGGTAAAAAGTAGGAGAGAGAAAGAGAGTGAGTCGGTAGATTTCGTCTCGCAATTGTTTTTCGCAATTATAACGTGCGACGAAAAACGCAATTTCTACCCCTTCCATTTTTATTTCCACATTACGAAGTTTCACTTCTTTCGCGCGGAGGGACTCTACGCACTATTTTTATATTGAATTATTTACGCCATTTCATCAAGAAATTTATATATTTTCCTGATACAAAGAAAAGAGACACGATCGCAGGGCTGGCCGGGCACGCGGGAAAGCAACGTCACGTCGTCGCATAACGGGAAAATAAGTACTTAGGCGGGCGTCGCGGTGCGCAAACGCACGTTCAAAAAAATTAATAAAACACGGGCTAGTGCGGAATGAACCGAATCATAATAAGAAACGTTTATAGTAGAAGTGAGTGAGTGTTGTAGCGGTGCCCCTGTACGATTCTGGTCACACTTGGGCTGTCAGGAGGCCGCGTCGGCGATGAGGTAAGACTCGCCGATAAGACAAATTCCCTTTTTGTCCAGACGAGTACACATGGATAATTTTTTTACGTTATTCTTTTTAATCGGGTTTTTTGATTTTTCTCATGTTTTTCTCTTCGACTGACATTTTTGGGTGCAATATTAGATCAAGATAATAAACACCAGTGTTATAAACTGATTGCTATTCTAGTTTTGTATTAGTAGGTAAGCAGTGGATGTCTTATTTCTATCACATCTCGCTTTTAACGTACACACCGATAATCTTTTTTTCAAGCGATCCACATTTTGTCCTGTGCAAAAATTCAGTAAACGAGTTTTGTTACTACAGTACATTCTTAAGTACCTACAGTCTCAAGGAAAATGATCAACATATGAATAGGTACGTACTGCGTATTTTCTATATTTTGGACCTACTGTACGTCAAGGTGAATTCTGGATTCCAAAGCTGTTTTGGGTATCATGTTATGCTACTCCCCTGTCATGGTTGAACGGGAACGAAACTTCAATGCCATTTCCGGTACCGAAAGTGTGGTGTGAACTCAGTGATCACTTTAACGATTGCTACTTTTGCACGCCTGATGTATGACGATTTCCAAAGAAAATTAAACACAATATCGAGTACCCTTTGTGAATTTTATAATATTGAAGACATATTGCCGTATATTGAAGATATTCTCCTCCTTTGCCTCCTAACAAATTCAAATCGATAAGGTGGATATACCGAGCTATGAAAATAACGATGCCGAAGTTGACAACCGACATTCAGACTTTTTACTATATTCAAGTGATGTACGCCAACCGCTTTTAATTCAACAACGGGAATCAAATAATTTGATAGGCAAGTCTTGAATTTGTCTGTTAGACAAGCCGAATTACTTGATCAAGACCACAGGAACGGCATTTTTTGACAGCAGGCACAACGAAAACGAAGTATACAAATAGTAACTTTTAAATCTAGTTAAGAAAACACATGTTTTTGTTAATGACATTGAGTCTTCGATGAAATTCTTTAGAAAGTCCTCATGATACAAAGGAACGGCGTATTTTTATTGATGGTTCGAGAACAAGTCCGAAGGCAGTTTTACTTCATAGTGATAATAAGTATCCGTCAATCCCAGTAGCTTATTCGACTTTTTTAAAAGAGACATACGAAAAGATGAATTAATATTGAATTTAATTAATGCAAAAATTTTAAACGGAAAATGTGTATGTACCTCAAAGTGACGACTGTGGTGCTTTCTTTGCATGCGGGATAGTAGGGTTACTGACAAGCACTGTTTGATCAAAGACTGGCCAAAAGGAAACGGATTTCGTACATAGAATTTGTGTGTGCGAAGTCAAATATAAAATACTTGCCTACAATCGACACCGAAAACGTCATTTTACCTCTTCTACACATAAAACTCGACTTAATGAAGGATTTTTTGAAAGCGATAGATAAAAGGATTTTTATATTTAAAATCTATTCTTCCAAAATTCAGTGACGAACAGCTGAAAGAAAGTTTTCTTTTGGTCCATAAATATGCCTATTAATGAAAAACGACATATTGGATCAAACACTAAATTTATTAATATGCGTATAGATATTAATAAAAGCCGTGTTAAAAGGTTTTATAGTAAATCATCCATAAAGCCGAGAATGTAAAACTCTTTGTAACGACTTCTTTAGAGCATATAGATTGGTTGTACTCCGTTAACATCTGTATTTTTTTCTTTCAAATCTTGGAGCAGTGAGTGACGAAAAAAGGGAACGATTTCACAAGTATATGAAAACTTTTGAGGAACGGTTTCGAGGTCGTTGGAACGCGGCAGTGTAGAAAGGTTACTGCTGGTTGTTAAAGCGAGCAAATACTTCCCAAAATAAGACGAAAAGTTTAATATCTTTATTTTCTGTATGTACAATATAAACATTTTACCGTATATTAATATTTTATTGTTTTCAAATGTATTAATAATAGATATTGTAGGCCGGTTCATTCGAATTATTGATTATTTTAATAAAGCTACGTGTATACTGTATTTTAATTTTTAACTTTCATCTATGAAAATAGAAAATCGGAAAGTTACTTTTTTCACCCCGATTTCCGACAAACGAGTCCTCACCAGATCTTGACGTTTTAGGGTCCTAGGAAACTCTTTTCTCCATTTTCCGAGTGATTTCTCTCTCTCTCTCTCTTTGTGTGTGTGTGTGTGTGTGTGTGTGCGTGTGTGTGTGTGTGTCTCTGTGTGTGTGTATGTGAATGTGTATGTAAACCTCTCATAACTTTTGAATGGATTAACCGATCAAAACACAGTTTACGAGATTCAAAATAATTCGACTCAACTTAGACTTCCTGAAATTTCAAATCAGTTTCACCGGGCTGATTTTGAAGAATCTCAAAACAAAATTTCGGTAGAATGTTTTTTGAAATAAATTTTATACTATACGTCAGATCGATACCAAAATCTAATCAGCGACTGCCGTAAACTGCATAAAAATCGGTTGATTTTTTAAATAGAATGAAAATACATTTTTTTAAGAAACGTTTTTTTTTTAAATATTTTGTAAATTGCTTTATCATTAGATTCGAAATCGTAACGAACTGTTCTCCTTAAAAACAACATCGATAGCTATAAAATTCGGCGGTTTATATGTTGAAACCATATGATTAGAGAAATATTTATGAAAAAGTGCTCTTTTAGAACATTTTTTAAATTACTTTACCAATAAATTTTAAAATATAAACAGTTTTTTTCTTTAAAAAATAGCGTCCATCGACGCAAATTGTATCAAAATTTATTGGTTCGTTCGAAAAATACAGTTAAATAAAAATTCGAACTGAAGGGCTTATTCAAAAAAATTTTTTTTCAAAGTTATTAGGTACTCCATCATCTTTTTCTGTTTAAAAAGTTATGTCGGATCGCATAAAGTAGATCAAAATCACACAAGATGTTCCAAAGACACACTAATTGAAAATAAAAAAGAATAACGGTTTTTAATAAATATAGAGTTTTAATTTGTAAGAGCTCAAAATGTAGTAAGAGTATATTTTTGAGCTCGGAGAGCTTGAAAAAGTAATAAAATCGATTTTTTGAGAAAAATGAGCTCAATACTTTACTGCTCTTTCATTTTTTACAATTTGAGGTCAAAAGTAATAGGAAGTTTCAGGGATGGTCTGAAGGACTACCTATATCAAAATTTTGAGTTCAAAAAAATTGCAGACTTTACTTATTACTCAAGAAAATCAAAAACTTATCGATAAATATCACAGCCGAAAATGTCAGTTATAGTCTGCAGGGCCAACAGTTCCACAAATTGTTTTAAGTGTTAAGTGTTATTTACCATACCTAAAAAACAGTAGCTGTTAGAAACAAAGTACTTTTGTGATCTTAAAAAGTGATGTGTATGAATAAATAAACAGGAAAAATTTAAGTGAGTATTTAATTTTTTATTATTTGTAATGTAGATATTGTTAGATGTATGAGAATTACATGTCCAAATGCGATATGTCTGTCGTTTTATGAATTTCAGCTAGATGACTCATCTAAAAGTTGGCACCAGTTTTCATTAAACTCAATTGTTTAATTTAACTATCATAACTTAATCCAATCATTGAAAAATAATAGTTTACAGCCAAGGGGTCTCACAATTTCCTGGTTAGCTGCAGCTCATGCCGAGATTATGTGATTCCTGTAAACTCATGGGTTTAAATGTGTTTGTTCTATACGTTTGTTCCGTGTACTAAAATATACACTGAACAAACGTATTTGACTAAACGGCGAACGTGCAAATACGATGTCACTCGAAAGGAAATAAAAATTTACTACAAAAAAAAATAGCAAGCGATGATTGCTCAGACAAAGCAACACCGCGGCAATTATGTTTACAGAAAACTTACAGTATCAACCCAAAAATTATATAATTATAGAACTGGATAGGCGAACGCGAGTGCGAGGCAATTAATTGTGTAGTCGTTCCGTTCGCAGGTTGTCGGCGCGTCAACGCCGCGCCCTAATTAGCGGGTTAGCTGACGCTGCAAAAAACGACTGTCCGCCCCCCACGTAATTCCTTTGAAGGATGCCTAATTGATTGCTGCGGATGAAGCGGAACTTACGTTGAAGCTACGAGTTTTATGTAGCATTTTTTTTTACTGCGGGGTCGTTTGCTCGAAGGATCGGATATAGCTAGACTCTGATTCGAAACTCAAACTCAAAAATCTCCTTATTTCGCAGGTTGTAAATCTTGAAATAAATCATTGTAATCAGAGTTTACCATCAGGTGTTGGTTACACAATGATCTGTTTCGAGATTTTCAATGAAGTAACGAACGAAGAAGGCAATATATGTATGAATAATTTCTTTGTTTGCTTCATCGATACGTTCAATGTAAAATTCACATATGCTATTGAAAAAATGTTACAACTAAAATGAGACAATATGGCGTCCACTAGTCGCCATCTTGATAATAAGCAAAAAATAAACTAAGAAAATCAGTCTGAAGGTATCAATTTCAAAAGACAATTAAATAATCCAAAAGTATTTTATATGTTCAATTATCAAAAAAATAGTGACCAGACATATACTGTAATTTTTTCAATACGTAATAAATTTATGAGTAAGATTTCTGATTCAGAGAGTCTTTTGCTTAAGAATAATTATGCATTTATATTTTCAGGTAGAAAAATAGAAAAAGGAAAAATATTGAATGTGGGGATGATATAACATGTTATGTCATATGAGTATATTGTCAATATACAATGATTATTTAAAATATAAAACTACAAAATAAATAAAATATTGTTTTTATTAATTATAATTTTATTGATTAAAAATCCCTAATTTTTACTTTAAATTTGTATTTTCATGCCCTTTTCGTTTCGAATATTTTCATTCGAATTCTTAAGTATTCTTAGCTTTAATGTTTATTGCTAAAAAAAATATTTGTTTTTAGTTTGTCTCGATGCGCAGTGCGAATCTCCTAGCAAATCCCCGACCTAATCATGTTTCCACGAGTAACATTATCTCTCTCATTTCAGAAGGTCGTACGGATTTTCAGGAGAAGCTATTTGTACCTACTAGTTTCTTTTGTTAAGAAAGTTTGCTTCTCTTTCTGCGACTATATGAAAAAGGTACGTCGTACATTTATTATTTTCTCAGTTAAATCATTATTTAAACTTAAATTTTAACTTCAATGTTTTTTCATGAGAAGATTTACCTGCAGAAAATAGACACTATACAGTTATACGATTTCAATAATCTTTCAAAGTAGAATATTATTGATTATGATACCTTAAAATAAACCTTACCTAGGAATATACTAATATAAACTTAAACAAAAGCGAGTCTATACGTTGAAGAAGTTTTAAAAAGCTGTGATTGCGGATTAGGCGATTTTCAGTACAAAACGATAATTTACAGAACGTATCTGTTTCTTTGTTTATTCCAGTATCAGACAATAACTGCTGAGCTTATATATCACTTTTTTATGTAATAGCCTATGATGAAACTTAAAAACTATAACATATGTTTTTCCAATATACTATTATAGTCTTTAATTGGGCGTAGGTACCCATAATATTGATGAGGAAATTTAATCCCACCACAAAGATCTCCATCGGTTCGGTAAGTGAACTTTGACTGCCGACCATTCCTCCTTTCAGTCCGAAGGTTTTGAGTCACTGTACCCATCTGCTTCGCGATCACAGCGAATGCGCCACAATGACAGACGACGGGGAATGTAGGCGTGGACGTCTACGTCACTTCCGTCGTGGTTAATTTTACGTCGCGTATTTTATAGGACAGCTAGGTGTTACATCTTCGAGGCCTATGACCCTGATTACAGATGTACAAAATATTAGGCATAGAGAAAACAAGAAACTTTAAATAAGCAATTATTGTGTATTTAGATATATGTAAGGGAAATAGCATTGATTGATTCGATTGACCTGAATTTTGGTATAGTTTCCTATTGTATGAGGTGATAATTTGTGGAAATCCATAATTACAGGCTTGCTTGCAGCATGCACTGACATTAAGCATGAAACCCACCGCTGACCCTCTATTCTTCCACTATGAATTCTCATTTAACGAATTGAATATTGATTTTAGAGGATTGACAGATATCGAACACCTAAGCATGTGTCAATTGTTTACGTATCTTAGTCCGCTAACCATCACAAACCATTACCCAAATAGTTGCAGGCAAGTGACCAACTATGGCGATTTATAAATAATAATATCATCAGTGGGCATATTATTATATTATTATCTTTATGTTTTAAAATTGCAAAAGATTCCAAAACATTAAAACGTGAACCCTTCTCACACACACATACAAAACATCGAACTTGTGATCGTTATTGAGTTTATGGCCGGTTTCGATCAAATGTTTAGCAAGATGAGATCTGTCTGATTTATTGTTTTTAAAAGCCGAAATATGTTCCTTGCTTTTAGTTTCAAAAGAACGTCCAGTTTACTTTCATTACAAGTTAATTTGTAAATTTCGGATTTTTCATTACTATGCAATTTGCCTTTATTGTTACATAAAGTTTTTAAATTGCTATTTGTTTTAAAGGCAGTATATATTATATATTTTTAATAACTTTTAAATTTTCTCCGAAATTGAACTATAATATATTGAACTAGCTACATATTTCTTTTGGCATTTTTATTGTGTTGGATAGATACTGTTCCTTATGAGATAGATTTTTGCTTTTTATTAATGACACCATCATTACATTTTTTATTGTACCTGTTTGACAATGCTTTATAATAAATTGTATTTAATTCTAAAGAAAAATTATACTTGTTGAGAGGTATGGTGAATAATCGATGTATTATAGATTTATAAGCCGCCAATTTGTATTGCCATGGATGACAAGACGTATTGTAGTATTGTATTGTAGTATTTGTGTAAATGGGTTTTCTGTATATTTAAAATTCATGTCTATTATTTTTTCTAGTTATAATTGAATTTATAAAAAATATGCATTTGTTTCCTTTTCGAGTTTAAACTGGATTTTGGGATGTGTATTATTAATATAATTTTGAGACAATCCTAATTCAGTCGAATTATGATAATATCGTCTATATATTCAAAATAATGGAGGACATTCTTATTAATATTGTTTATGTATTTATTTTCGAATTCATCTATAAAAGTTTCGGCCATCAATGGACTTGAAGGTGAACCCATAGCTAGAGCCTCTTTTTACGTATATAATTGATTATTATAACGTAAATAATTTTGAGTCATACACAATTACATTAATTTTAAGATATCGTCCTTCAAACCTGGATGTAATTTTTGTTTTTTTAATTCGTTTTTTTATAATTCTTAAGCAGTCTCTAAAAACAACATTAGTAAACAAACTGTCAACGTTGAATGAGATAAAATTATTATTTGAAAGGACAACATCTTTAATTTTGTTTACCAGGTCTAAACTATTAATCAAACTATATCTTCGGTTGAAGGCAATTTTTTCTTTTATTATATTGTTAATGTATTTAGCTAGTTTGTATGTTGGCACCTGCACATACGATACCACCGGACGAACCGGCTCACCCTCTTTATGTACTTTTGGCAAACCATACAATCTAGGGGCCTGTGGATTCATCGGTATCAAGTTTCTGTTTTTGTATTCCTTAGTTAATAAAAGCTATTTTTGAATTAGAATTAGAATAAGCTAATTTTTGTTTAACCTCCGCAATATATTTATTGGTGGGATCATATTTTAATTTTTGGAATTCTTTTTAGTTACTAATTACATTATCAATTTTATTATTGTTTTCAGACTTGTTCATTATTATTATAGCATTCCTTTTATCGGCCTTACTGACAACCAGATTCTCTTTCAATATTTTTAGTTTTAGGGACTATAATGTCTTATGAAGTTCTTATATAGTCCGTATATAGTCCGAAACATTACTATTGTCATTAAATTTTAATAAATCTTAAATATTGCATTTTATGGACTCATTAGATTTACTGTTATGAAAGATATTTCAGTATCTATCACCAGTATCTCCCAATGCGTTTTGTTATTCGATTTTTTTATGAAATTACATTTTATTCCTCTGTTCAGAAGTGATTCTTTATTCTTATTAAGTCTCTTATTAGTCAATTTTTTTACTCGCGGATAAAAGGAACAATTTGTATTATCGTTTTGATTAAAATTATCAATGATTAGTCTGATTTTGTTCCTTGTAATTTCATTTCTTTGTGTTAAAAACTTGTTGGGAATAATTATAAAGGCCAACACTCGCTTTTTGATCAACCAAATCGAATTAATAAAATTAGACACCTGGCTATCGTTGCTTTAGAAAATTGATGTATCGTGAATAGTGATTGGTAGGTCATTTGCTTGCCGGAAGATATTGACGAACTCCCGTAAAAATAACTTTAAACGTCGTATCATCCTGCACCACGACGACGCCAGTTCTCACACGGCCATACAGAGAAATACATTTTTGAAGGAGAAAGACGTAGAACTTTTGAGAAATCGTATACAAAACCCCGACCTGGCACCTCGTGACTTTTTTTTTGTTCGAAAAAATTAAGAATCAGTTACGCTGTCAACGATTTTCATCACCAGAAGAAGCTGTCGAAGAGTAAGAAAAACTACAATTTTATGTTAATTTTTCTGTCGTCCAAGTAGTAAAAATATTTAGTTACAGCTGTGAAATTTGTCAAAGAAATGTGTGCTTATTAACATTAAACAACAAATTTAAACAGTTTTATTATACAGAAAAATTACATATTTCTGTAAGCTACTACTGAGCAAAACCGTGTGCACGCAAAATTGAAGAACGTTGTTCTTTAGCCCCTTTTTATTTGGTGTTCTCATCATATTTTAAATGTGACTCTTTCTAAATCGTATGAAAACACCAGCAAAACTAAACGATTTTCTAGTATTATTAAAAACATATCGGATTTTTTTACCGTATTACGTAAAAGTTATATCATTACGGCCATTTCACCAAAACACTGCATGTCATCGAAACACGTTAGTCTTAATATTTCACGTATCGGATATCGTAAATGTGATTTCTAAAGAATTTGTAAAATTTTATTGTTTTTTTCGATGATGTAACTGAGAAGATCGTCATAAGAAACGGTGATACATTGACTCTAGCCAAAGCATTTTGTGTGGGTAGTTTAAAATAATTTATTTTACTTTTTTTTCGATGTTTATGATAATATTTTTACAGAAACAGATATTCTTCACGAAACCTTACAGAAAAAAAAAAGCTTCTGACTAGCTTACTGCATGCAGAAGATTAACGGGTATGAGATATTTTTAGGAAAGTTCAGACCAAAATTTTTGGACGTATATAATAATACTATGAGCACCTGTTGCAAGTCTAAAAAAACGAAACCTAGATGACATAAAAAGTATACAACATTTCGTGAAATAATACATAATGTTTTTAGCAAGTTTTGAAACCGCTTCATAAACTTAAAACATTTAAAAAATTTTGAATCACTATCGTTTCAAAATTTTAGTAGATTCAGTATCTTTTTCCCTCATACTCAGTTCAATGATTTTGTAAATTTTTACAATGCCCACAAATTTTATTTAGATCGTTTGAGAAACGACTTAAAACGCATACACAAACCATCTGAACTTAATAATGTCAATGTATCTAAAGCAATAGAATATTTGTAGGCGATTAATTTGCGAGCAATTTTTTCCCAAGTCTTAAGACTGGCGAAGTTGATCGTCACCGTTCCCGCAACAAGCGCCTCTGCCGGATGATCAATTTCATGCTTAAAATGCCTACGTACCTATTTACCCAATACGCAGGACAACAACGGCTTAGAGCACTGACGATGATTTCCACAGAAAAATAACTGATGACTAACTTAATACGTTCGGCATCCTTTGAGGACGACGTTCCGAAATCATATTTAAAAAAACGACAGGCGGGTGGATTTAACGTATAAATAGTACAAGTCATAAAACAAGCATTTCCTGTTACCGTCTTCATTCTGTTATTACATATTTTACTTTGTTTTATTACACGAAAATTATTGAAGAATGATAACAAAGGCCTTTAAGTGGCAATTTTGGTCGTTTAATAGTTGATTCGGTTGTCCAAAACTTGGTAATTAATACAATCAACTACTTTGATATCTAATGAGGCCACACAAGGCTCGACGACGACTTGCTGCAGAACGCCTATATTATTTTTTTTTAATAACATAAGCAATATCTGAAGCGTATAGTAATCCGAAAAGCCTTGGCTCTTTTATGCCTACCTAGGCTCAAATTCCTATGACAGTCAGTCATTCGAATTTAAGTCATAATATATACATACACACAATGCATCTAATATTTATTCTTGAATATGAGCATAAGCAACATTTTCTAACAAAAATTACCATACTCCCACAATGAATCTCTCCAAATCTAGATATGTAGGTAAATTCATTGTGAAGTTAATTTTTATAAAAAAATAAAGCTCTATGATTTCTACAAATATTCACAATATATCGTCTAGTTTTAATATCTACAGCCTTATTACCCATTAAAGTTCTGACATACGAAGTCGCGGGAGAAAGCTATTAATTATTTATAACTACACACACACGTACATATATTATAAGTAAACTACTGGCAGACGCTTTCACAATATTTAACTAAAACCTTCTTACCAGCACAATATACTGATAATAGATTAAGGCACCATTTTTCGTTCTTCTAATGGAGAAAATGTATTTCTTTTTATGATGCCTATTCATTACATTATAAAGAAAATACTTCGTATTTTTTTTTTCAATTTGTAAAAATAAAAATTTATTCTCCAAACGAAAAGTATACAATGTAGTATAAATGTATAACTTCTTGAATAATCTATTGAGTTCGAGGTCTGATAACTCGATTCGAAGACGTAATTCAAGCCGATATATATCCGAATATCGTATCTATATTACTAAAGGTAAAACAATAAATAAGAGAGCCAATAGATCAGCTCTAAGCTGGACAAAAGACACCAGATCCGGCCCATAAGTCTTATTGTCACCGAATTCCGCCTCCTTGGATACGAGCAAAGGGACGTCTTACGCCCGCACCGGCCCAAAGGGTACTACTACTCATTCAGAACGTCTAGAATTAATCTATATAAAGCGGTGGTTTTTACATCGATATGTTCTCGTATTAGATTACCGAAGAGAGTTAGACGCGATGAAAATGTCCGAATTGTTTAAAGCGACTTTATCGTTCAATGAAATTCGATTTGGGTTCGGGGTTGATCGTTAACAGATACTTTAAAATATTCAATTTTATTGAAATATATTTGCGACGGACGAAAGTTTTGGCTATGAAAATCAATTGGATGTCGAAATTATTTTAGTCACATTGAATAGACAATCTACATCTATGTATCTATCTACCTACATGGATAACAATTTCAATATAAAATTTGATCTTCGTCAAGAGAATTACAAAAACTATTTAAACAATGTTTTGTAAAATAAAAGGATTTTTCATTTTTAAATATAATACAATATTTTGTTGAACAATTTTTAATTTATTCCATTAATTTTTATCAATTTTTAATAAATTATTTCGCTAATTACATATTTTCGAAAGATCTCATGTTTTTGATGTTGAATGCTTTAGTTTATTAAAATATTTGTTTTAAAATTCACGAATTTGTAAAGCAAATGTTTATTTTAAGGACATATATTCTTATGGCATAACACAGTCAGCGTTTTTTTTTTATTTTAGTTATCATCATATTCCTACCTAGAAGCCGGTAGGATAGGTAGGAAGGACTGGTGGGGGACCGATCAGGGAGAAGTGGAACGCCGGAGGTTACACTCACTAGAAGATAACCAACAACAGAATTTGCTACATCACGTTTGTATTCTGTGAAACCGTGTTATGTCATCGGCTGGAGTCGGGGCCGGTGAGCATAGAAATGCTCTACCACAATCGAGTAAAGGGACTAGGATAAATTACAACGATATTTAAAATTTTCTAAGCACGAGTGAGGCAGGAATTCGCACAACATCGCCGCTACAAAGTTGAACAGACACGTGAACAATGCACAGACGAGGTTCTATTCTCAATTCGGAACTACTATTCTAAGTGTATAATAGAAGCTTGCTCAGTCGCGTGTGAAATATCGGAATATTTTGCCGCGAATACCTTCCGAACCGAGACTAACTACGTACTTGTGAACACATGCACGGGGCGGTGCTCCACACGGAGCCCGTATTCTGGCTTAGCAGGGACGCGATACGCGCGCGTCTATCGGCGCACAGACTGCTTCGCGAGATATGCTTTGTGAATTCGTGTATTATAATAATACAATAACCTATCAACACTTTGCCGTTTATTGTACATACTCAACAGTGTTTTAATATATGCGTAATATTGATCAAGTTGTATTTATTTGTAAATGACAGCACACCCAAAGAAATTAGAAAAGACATTTAGATAATATATACGTAAAGAAAATATTTTTTTTGACTCCTAAGACGTTTGAAACTTCTGAACGTATGAGCATGAGATCATGGCCAAACGACGCTGAATCGTCTGTAAGTAGTTATAGGCTATCCATAATTAAAAAAATGTAAAAGCATGTCTGTATGGGTTTTTGTCATACACAGACAGACGGCTCGACGGATTTTAATCGAATTCGGCATAGAGGTAATTGTATTCTCAAATCGAATATAATATTAATATAACAAGGTTATATTAATTTTATTGCAATATAGAAAACGAAAGTAGGATCAATGCAGTGGAGATGTAATCACTGCGTAGTACTTATGGTGAGTCTCGGAAAGATAGATGTAGAAACAGTGATGGTAGAGAGCCGTGTGGCTTGAAGGAAGATGTAGTGACTAGAATAGAAGGAGATATGCTGGGGTGGTTTGGTCATCTGGAAAGGACAAATGAAAGTAGACGGGCAAAACAAATTTATAAAGCAAATGTGTGTAATCGAAAGGTTTGCGAGAATCTCCCTAGAAGGTACTATGCAGACTATACTAATGGCATATTAAAATAGGACCAAATTTTAAGCAGCCGAAACCGACGACCTTGCATGAAAAGATTGATGGACGTCAGTGAGGCGAGAGAGATATGCAGAGATCGTACTGTGGGGAAATCTATAGTCTTTGCCTACCCTTTTGGGAAATAGGCGTGAGTTTATATTATTATTAATACATAATATAATAAGATTACATTAATATTATACTCTATATGAGATACAATAATAATATAATTTAGATGAAAGGTGTTAAATAACATGAACATCTTTCATCTAAAAAATGCACAAATACCATTAAAAAGGGCAATCTGTTATTACTAACATCCATTGCCAAGAAATGATCAAGATTGGAAAAGACCGCTATAGGAATCGAACCAGAATTAATATCAATAACACGATCGTAACCCAAATTGGCAACGAGAACGGCTAATATTTAAAATGAAGGCTTTTTCCTATATCCACGGAAGCGAAACCGGGGGCACGCTTGAGTAATAAAAAAGAAAAAACTGCTAAATTTAAATTTACTTCCAGCGAAGCGGACGGGTGGCCGCTAGTACATTATAAAACGAAAAATGCGCCCGTACTAAGAAAAAAACCAATATTTCAGACAGAAAAATACCCTTAAACGAATCACGCATGTACGTAATTTTAGTTTTTAGTCTCTACCTATGCAATTAAATATTTTCTTCGTATTAGCATTTGTATCTTGTATGATATGCATGCTCTATAATTCAATTTAAATTTTCATTCATTACCGATTAGCCTAACGAGCTCGAATTTGGTATCCACATGTAATAATAATTCATCACTGATCTTGTATCATGAGATGCGACGCAATGGCCACTAATTTGTCTAAAGAGTACTAGTGTACTACTGTACTGTACGAGTGTACTACTGTATACACTTCCGCTAAGTCATAGTTAGTGGCGTGCCGACGACTGAACGATACTAGATATTGCGGTTACCAAATGTGAATTAGTGCGAGTGCTGTATTTTTGAAATACAGCCTTCAATTTTATAAAAGCTTTACCTTTGTATGAAATCTACGGAAAAAATGATATTTAAAAAATTATGTCTCATATACGTTGCGAACATCATAAAAATTGACTCCTTTTTCTTACCATAACATTGTAATTTTGCCATATGTAAGATTGGTTGACATAATTTATTACGGCGTAAGTCATTATTTTTACTGCGATAACAAAATTGGAGCTTTTACTTCATCGTAAACTGTTCATATGAGATATTCATTGACACTTTTGTTATATATAAATGCAATTTAATTAGTACTTTCGTTTTCACTGATGACAAGTTGTACGTTGTACAGGTTGCATTTCTACGTATTTTATGTATCTCCGTAAAACCAGTAGGTTCGTGTTAGCTTTTCCCGCCAAATCTAACCGTACGGCCACAGAGAACTTGTTACATAACCTCTTCGATCCCGATTTAGATTCGACAGATCTTGATTATGATTCCATTCCCACTGTCAATCCCGAAGTTCATGATGTGCTGAGATAACGTAAGAAAAAAAAACCCGACAAAGGATTTTTAATTCTTTAACTGTTTTAGACTTATTTATTTTTGTCATTTCTCTAATATTTCAACGGTTAAAGTATTTCACCTGAAATCTGTAAATTTATAATAATACAGAAACTCTGACACATAGAGACTTTATTTCTTAGAGCAAAGACCAATAAGACACTCCGTAAAAAAATAATTGAAAATGCACTCCATCGCACCGAGCCCTTACAGTCGAGATAGCTAATTGTCCTCGTAATAACGCGCCGCCGCCGCCGGCCGCCGAAACTCGGATTCGAAATTGTAAAACTGGTCAGTTTCCCTCCCCCCGCCCTCCGGCCGCCGCCCTCCCCGAGCGAGACGTCCGCCCCACGCCGTCCTCTTTTCCCTTTCCCGCTCGGCGTTCAGTTGTACGTGTACGCCGGCGGCCCCTAATGTGAACTTGTACGTGGAGGTTGCACTTTCTTCTTGATGTTAGTATATACTTGATTTTTCTTTCAATTCCTATTCTTATCTAATCGTGTCAGTGTGTTAGTTTCGTTGTTTGAAAAAAAATGCATTTTTATTGGGATATTTCTAAATAAACGAAATCGTAAAATTAATATATTTATTATTAAATATATAAGCGTGTTTAATTCAAAATGTCATTTATAGTGTTTATTTCGGCCATAGTTCGTCGATTGTAATTAAAAACTGTTAAAAACATATTGAATATTACGCTACATTTATTGTTTTCAATTGTAAATTTTGTTTGTTAATAATTATTTATTGGTCACTAAACGTATTTAATTTCATTCTGTTGCGCTTAAATAAAAATCACCTTAATAAATTAAGTGAATTTTCTTTGAAAATTATCTATTAATTCACTATATTCGTACCAAAAATATTAACTATGGATGTACCATAATTAGTATTTTTCTTCGAAATATAGTGAATTAAAAGAATATTAAACTCATAAATAATGGGTCTAAAAACCATAACTTACAATAATTACTTGTTCTGGCGTAAACACGCTACAATTTTGTGAATGCAAAAAAAATATTGTTTAAAAAATATTGACAATTCCGTGACCGTTCTCCGAATAGGTGAAAGTGAATTTTGCAAATTTGCGTCGAAAGAGAATCATACCAGGCCATTCATTTCGTATTTTTTTCATCGTGCCCGATCGCCTCTTTGCTGGCCGCGGGCAACCCGAAGCATTAGTTGTTTGTTATAATAATGTATTCAAATAACAAAATCCGATTTTCCGACGCGGCCCCCGGCTAATGGATCTCATTTAATAATTCAGACGGAGCAGACTTTTATATTGATTTTCCCTTTTATCTGCCTCTCGAAGGAAATATTCTTTGAAAAACGTGGGCTTTCTTTGACATTTTGCCGTAATTTCGTTCGTTTACGAACACGCCTTACGACGTTGGGCCTTAAGTTAAGGTTGTTACATCGACTGCATATTTGTATACACGATATGCATCATTATTTTTCTGAGAAGACGTTTACAATGACTTTAGGTTTTGTTTAAAACTTTTCACCTATAACATTTTACTCTGTTCCAATCGAAAGGAATTCAATTATTGTTAAAGTCAATATTTTTCACTGTTTCGCACAAATTTAATGAATTATATACTTCTTTATAGCTTTCTGTTTTAACTCTTTCGACGAAGTGTCTGGTAATGTAGGTTTAACTTTTAGACTATATTTTGTAACTTTGTCTGTATAGTTAATTATATGTTTAATACTTTGCTCAAATTTGTAGTTAATTGGAATGAAACTTTTGGACGTCGAAATCCTGCGAAAACCATGAATAAGTATGTAATTAAAGTCAAATCTCAAGTGTAATAATTATGGTTATTGCTGTCGAACGAACTGCATTGAACCCTAAACACAAAGTGACATATGTATTGTTCTAATATTGCTTTTAAAACAAATGGGTGTATGTAAATGAATTTATTATTTAACACCATATTTTTATAGCACATAACAACTTTATCAGGCAGTGAATGTATACATACGTATATTAAAAATAGCTTTCTCAGCGTTGTTTATTTTTTAATTAAATATTTTATAAAATTATGTCTTAATAGTAGTTGCTCTGATAGCATAAAAAATATTAGACAATGTATGTATACCAAATCTTTTACTTAGTACCATATTGGAACTATAGTGTAGAGAAGTTCCTTTACACTACACTTCCATTACTATCACACATAGTGCGACCACTTTACGTTGCCATAGACTGGTCACCTTGTATATGCAATAGCATCACATATTCTAGAACTAAGTATCCATTACCATTGTTATACTATATGTTATGCACTACTGCGATCTGTTCTTGCGAGCGTCACAAACACTAAAAAGCTCTATGGCGCATCAACCGCGCAACCATGCGGACTCGTCGAGTAATAAAACACCGCTTCGAGTCCGGGGCGTCGCGTTCCTAGAAAGTACCATATATACATAATTTCCGAAAATAAAAACGTGGCTGTCCATTAACACGTGGACGAAGTTTCGCACCTCGAAATCGGGGACATCAAAATTCAATTTGAAGTTTCCAAGTTTTATTTTTTACGCTTCCCGCGTAGCGTCTTAGAGGGGGTGCCGCTTTGACGGAAATCACGCCGAGAGAGATTTATCCCCCAGACTTATCTCGGATCCGGCGAATCGGCAATAAGGCGTTTGCAATTAAAAGGTCCCGTGATTTTCCTCGATCGGGGAAGGTTTGATTTTTTATTTTGTTTACGCTCTGCGCGCAGACGCACCATCCGCCTTCAGAGCGTTTCGTAGCCTTGAGGTTTGATAAGATCTAAAAATTATTTTTAGTCTTTTTATGCAAGCCACACAAAAATAACTAAACTGTGAAATTAATCATAATCACAATTCACTTTGGATCATTTTAACAGTGTGAAGTAAAATATAGTTTAATTTTATTTTAAAAACATGTGTACGTAATAAAATTATTTGATAGTGTGCAATATGTTTTTCTGTAAAAAAACGTGGAGTACCAGCGCAGGGTCCTAGGCCTGATGGGAGTCTAGAATGCCTACAAATCCTATAGTTTCTGTTCACTCTTTTTGCTGCTTAAAAGGGTCCAAAACTTTCTATGCCTAAGGGCCCCTGAATGATCAAAGACGACTACGACTTGTCTTCTGATAGAATAGGTGCATTCATTAATGTATATAACATATCGAATATATCTCAAAACTTTCCAAACGATTCAAACATTGCGTGAGAACCATTGAAATTCTAAAGAGAACAAATTACGTTAAAACACTTTAAGTTTATGAAATTCAAAAATAAATATGACAACAAACATTCAAAACACCAAAATCCAGTGGGTACAATATCGTTGGTTCTAGAGTTTAAGCAAATTTTGAATATCAACATTTAATACACAAGAGCCCGTAAATACAATAATATTACCTCAATTTCATACACTTATATGTATATGGATTAGTGAACATGTCGCACAAATCAAACGGCTATTTTCGTTCGTTTTCAATTAAAAAACACAATCCATCGCAACGACACCCACTGTTAAAGAATTATTTGATCTGATTCCGAAAAAAATTTGTTTCGAATAATGCAAATAAAATATCTCTACTTTTTAATAATACGAGCTAAACGCGAACAAAACAAAACCCACTCGCCCGACGCCGTTCAGATACTAAATAAAGATAAGACGGGAAAGCCCAGCGCGTAAACAAAAACACATTTACTCGCTGTGTTTCCACCACTAATTATTGTCGTAGGAAAATCACGGGAAAAAACAAACGAAACATCGATGATTAAACATACATCAAGCGGCGTACGTACGACAGCCCGCCATACGTATGTACCGCATGCGTATTAAAACTATACATTGGTGACTTAAACGTCGATAAACTATACGCATACATCTATATGTGCGTGTACGTATGACAGTGAAGGTCGGGTAACGAGGAAGAAAAATGAAAGTCGAATCGATTCTGTGGAGATGTGATCTGTATGTGAGGAGTTTATCTAAAAGACAGATGTAGGAATGGTGAATTGGTGATATCACAGAGCGGTGTGGTTTGAAGGAAGATGTAGTGATTAGAGTAGAAAGAGGTATGTTGCTGTTATTTGGCCATCTGCCTATCCTTCTGGAAATAAGGGATGAGTTTGCAATAATAGTAAATATTTACGTATGTAACTATACGAACAAGTTACTGTTTACTGTCCATGTGGGGATGTACGAAGCTACTGGTTTTTAAGATGAAAGATCCTTAAAAAACGTGTCTTTAAAAATTTGTTTGATAACGAGTCTTACGCAATCTAAGTTGCTGTACAGCTTCGAACATAATTGTTTTTAAACTTCTGAAATAGTGCTTCGACAAAATGCAAATTAATCAGATGCTGCAAAAAGTCATGACGGTTGTACTAAAATGACGCGTGTTGTAGTCTCACATGGCCAATCGCGTGCAAAATTGGTAAGTGAAGAGAATAAATTTATTATAGATAATAAATTCAAGTTTATAGTATGATCGCGTCGACGAGTACGAACCTGGATATATTATCTGTGTATGGATAGTCGTAAGATATAGATTTCCGATATTAAAGCCTTGCGTCGCGATTGGCGGATTTAATATCTACTCTTTAAAAATACAGAAAATCGCTGCCCAAAAATTATAAATGTTGATCCTCAAGTATTTATAGGTTAGATTACATTTTTATTATATATTTTTTATGCTATCGAACTATGTTATTTTCCACATATATTAACTGCTTAACTTTCACAAGATTTTATTTCATTTTTAAGGACCGTAAATAAAGCCTTTAAACGTGAGTTAAGACCTACAAAATCAGTATACATTTTTAACGTCGTTTGTTTTAAACTAGATTGCGTGTGCGGGCGGAGGGCGAGTGAAGTTAATATATCTTTTATACTTCATACCGATCTTCGTCTGGTCTCTATCCCCTTACTCAGTCGTAATTCGAATTCAAAACTTCCTAATGCTATATATCCACGCGTCTGTTTTGGCTCTTTAAAGGTAATTTTTCTTAAAAACGTTAAATTTTCAAATGAAATTCTCCAAAAATATAAAATTAGGAATCTAATTGGGAATCTGCAAATAGTTTTTTGTATCTAACTACAAACTATTAAGAAATGTATACGTAATATCAGTTATCAATTTTAATTTTTAGGTGTTAATTTTCCAAAAAAAAAAGGCTTGATATCTCATAGGACGCACTAAGTTCATCTCACAGTATCTTTGGCAAATTCACTGAGAAGAAGCCGACTTGGGTAGTGAAGTAGTGTACAAGCAATGCGGAGGACAATAATAAAATATAAAACTTTGAAATATTGGATTTGTATGTTATAGATTATTATATTAATAATTTTAATATATAAATATGATATATATATATATATATATATATATATATATATATATATATATATATATATATATATATATAAATTAATAGTATTAAATACCCGCTTGATATATTATCAATTAAGGCGGGACGTAGAGAGAATGTTACGAATTACATAAATATAAATTAAAAAGAGGGCAGGAATTTCATGTATAGACTCTATTTTATTCAGTATAATAGTTAAAAATTATTAGTAGTAAAAAATATAGTAACGAAATTCGTAATTTCTGTTTAATACATTTCTAGGCTTTAACTGGGCTTTTTTGGATAATCGAATACTCAGACGCACTCGTTTTGTTCAATTGTTTCTTGTATTATATTTCTGGTTGCGTAATTGTATATTCACAATAATTAATATTATCTCGCCAGAACTCAATCATCGAATTGTGCTGGAAGATTGTTCTTGTGTGGGGGCAATAGCATTATACCAGACCTATAGCTGGTGGCGATGTTGTATGATTATTAATGATGAAATGATGCAAATTTCAACATACTCCAGCAGTCTCGGCATTCGTCTCCAGTACCGAAAAATCTAAAGTTGAATAGTCACCACGAACAATATGTGTCGAACTTCGACGTACTTTAATTTTGACAGATGCAAATAATATGACGCCGTTCAAGACAAGAACGCGACTTTGACATAGCTGATCGCAAGAAATTATGAAGTCAGCGTGATTTTCACCGATTTTGAGATATCTGATTAACTTTATAATTTGTACACGTGTCAAAGAGCGATGACAATATAAATTTTGAATAACAAAATGACACGATGACGATGTGTTTTTGATTTTGAATACCAAAATTTTCAAATAAAAATTGAATTTCTGAAATATTGTGAAATTTCAAATTAAAAATAGTAGAAAAAATCCACAGATTTCATAATTTTAAAAAGAAATTTTAAAGAAAAATTTATGGCATAAATCAGTATCCTTAAATAAAAAAATACAAAAACTTTGAAATTTTATAACAATTTCGAAATCCTAAAAGTTCTGACAAAATTTTGGAAACAAATATTAATTTGAAAGTTTTGAAAAAATACAAATTCTACGGAAAGGACGCGCAAACATCGAAGCGCGTAATTTAAAAGATGACATAGCTCTTCATATAGTAGTGGGCACATTGAAGTTGTTCGACTTCTTATCTAAAATGGTGTTAACGTGAATTCAGCTAGCTCAAAATGGTTAAAACTAAATATAGCTATATCACCGCTGAAAGACGAATGACGTTTAGTTGGGCATCAACCGTGCACAAAATGAATGTGTATACAAATACAGCCTTATATGGTGGATTATACAGTTGTTTATCTGGGTTCTCGGTTGTTTGCTACTGGAAAGAATTATGTAGCTCAAAGGAATGTGTTCCATGAAAAAGTGATGCGTCAGATCAGGGTTTCTTAAAGTGGGGTCCGTAGCATATGTATCAGGGGTCCGCAGTAGATCAGTGTGTAAACGTATTTGTTAGGAAATTGTGTACCGATAAAAGCATTTTTATTAATTATAAATAAGGCTTTTTTTTTTTTATTTTCAAAAATATTTTTTGACAGGGGTCCGTGGAGTTGTTGAAAGTGGTCTGTGACTGCAAAAAGTTTAAGAAGCATTGTGTTAGACGAAATGTAAAGGTTAGGTAGACATGAATGAAATAAACTTAAATTCATTGCTACACGTAAAATATACCAAGATCAAGGATTTTGTTTATAAATGCTATTAATGTCGTTTTAATTCTAAAAATTATAAAAATATACAGTTTAAAAGAAAACTAAAAAAACACGTTTTGATTGCAAACTGAAATAAAAGTAGAAAATATTTTTTCCTTATGAAGATAAATTATGCTACAGCAATTTAAAGTCCAACTAATAATTACGATTAATTAATTTGGAATAAAATTAAAGTAAGACTTAAGTCATTATCAAATTATGTCAATTTATAAAAAAAACCGTGATTTTGTATGCCACTTACCGACCCGAATATTATTTGATCGATTTGACCAAGGCTTGTGAGATACGTCCGACTCATTATTAGAAAGGTTTGGGAAGTAGTTTGAGTAATTTTGAATACGAAGCGCTGTGCCCATTATTGCTATTATTGTAATAGCGACGGCCAAGGAGGCACTTGGACTGCCGTATCAAGGATTCCGCACCGATGAAGAGAATGAATTAAAATTTGTAGGTGGACAGAGACGAAATGAAACACATATCGCAATAGACCTTTTACAATTGAAATATTTAATTAAAAAATAATACAGACAAAAGTATATATTTAAATAAAAGACAGTATAAGAGTTCCATTTTTAGGTACGAAAATTAAAAAAAAAAAAACAGCAAATAGTTGACGTTCTGTAAATATAGTTGAACAATCAAATTGTTATTAAAAGCAAATACTGTATTCGCTGTCGATGGAAAACATCAGAAATATTTGGAAAGTAGTTTAGACGATTGTGCGCACATTATCGATCTTTCATTCACGTAAATAAAATTAGTGCGAAGCCTGGCAGGATTCGGTCACTTATATATTAATAAACTGTCGTCCTTCACATTTGCGTTATTGACAGAAAGTAGAAGAATGAAATAGCCTTATAACAGAAATAAGGACAAATAAATAGATAAATATATATCATTTATTATGCATACTTATTTATTTATTATGTACATTTATTTATTTATATATAATTTTTGTCTAAATTAATATAGTAGACAAATATCATATGTGAAAGATGCTTAAGATGAGAGCTTTTCCATATTTGAACAATGTCACGCTTTTTGGATTCTACGAATTTTCGAACAACTTCCTTGCATAGCCATGATTTATGGCTTTACAATTGCAGGCAAAGAATGAAAAAGCGGGCGAGCGAGCGAGTGTCCTACTCCGTGCTGGCTCTGAATTATGCATGAGGTCGTTATAATTCACCAAATCGTGCTTACTATTGATGTGACGTATTCCCAATGATTTTAATTTCAATATGTTTAGTCTAGTCGAGAAGTGAGTTTTCTGAGAAAAATAGTTCCCATAGTCTCAAAAATTATTTTTTTTTGTTAATAACAATTGAAATTTTTAATGGCAGAAAAAATCAAAAATACTCTTGTATCAGAATTCAATTCTGAATCTAATAAACCAAACCCCATATTTTTAAGATTATGGGAACTATTTTTCTCGGAAAACATACTTCTCTTCTCGGCTAGACTAGTTCCAGTAGACGACAAGGATATATCCGTTACTACGTTGACTTCGTTCGGTAATTTTTCGAAGAGCAAAACATTCCCGATTAGGATTTGTGATAGAAATTCGTTTTAATTAAAAACTTGATTCATTAAATTAAGTCGCAGATTGAATACCGATTCGTAGATAAAAATCGTAAAAATAAAACTCATTTAAGGAGTTTTTCTGCTTTTACTCGACGCCCGTAAGAGCTTATATTTCTAATCTTCACGGCACACAGAAATATAAGCTCATAACAATCTACCTTTTTAACTTTCCGCTATGAAACTTGAAAAAGTTTCAAAAATGAAAAAGCTTCTGTTTTCTTTCCGATTCTTGTAATTGTACTCTCATCGGATCTCGATGTATTAGGAATTTATTTTAACCATTTTCTGAATGATAGGTGTATCTCTTTCTCTCTCTCTCTCTCCCTCTTTCTTTCTCTCTTTGTTATTTTTTTATTTTTATTTCACGTATGCATTCATGCATGTAATGGTAATGAAGGAAAAGCAATTGCTGCTTCGAAAGAACTACATATTGCTTTTGTCACAAATCATTTGATTTTTCATTCCCAAAAATAAAGAATTGCACAAAAACTATACGAAACAATAGCTTTTAGTTTGAAAAAAGATTTATAGGGAATTAATAGTATTATTAAACTCTTCAATTTTAAAAGACGCCTGCAAATATATTTTCAAATTCTCGAAAATAGAGAGAAATTTTGGGGATAGCACGCAAAATCAATCGATTTGCAGATTTCTTCTTACTTGCCACTCGTCACTTCAAATCTGGACTAGCAGTGGTCTCGGCTTCATCCGTATTAGTGCGCGTGTTGTTGTTGTTGTTGTTGCTGGCGAGGTTTAGTGGAACATATCGATATGTTACATTAATTAGAAAAACATAGCAATCACGATGCGGAACCTCAGAGCTATTTGTTACCCGTCACTTGTGAAATCAGCTGATAGCTTGATGACGATGTTTTGTTAGGAAATGCCCGGTAATTACTTGTATTGGTTTCGATGGAGCCGTTCCAAGTGAATTTTTTGAAATATCATATTATACTCATATCTGTCAATCTTTGAATAACTGGATATTTTTACACTAACTGCTGGAGGGGTGAATATATTTTTAATAACTTTATAGCTCACCTTTAAAATTATTATCTTCATAATACAAATAAAATCCATCATTCTTTGTAAACCTATCGATATTATTGATGTTACGTAGAAAAAAAAACGTCTACGGATTGTATGTAAAATTTTAGTGGGCTCAATCGAATTTAGAAAATACATATATAACTATATTATTTTAATAGCTGCAAATGTTGGTGATGAATATGTTTTCGATTCGAATCTTATAAACTGCAGGTTTTGATAACCACAAGCACTTGCTTCAGCAGTCCACTACGATGGAAATCTGACAAAAAATCCGTTATTTCAACTACTGAAAATGACACAGTAATTAAAATGATAGCTTTAATGGGGTATAGCGTTAATGTGCATCTATAATGATAGACAGACGACCGGCTATACAGTAAAACTTATTGAATATTTCATATCCATACGCATTTCAACAGCTGCTAGCCTCCGAAATGACCTCTGGGTACATGCGGCACGAGCGACTACCACGTACTTGCGCGGGCGATTGTACCAAAGGATTTATTATTTAAGGAGACACATTTCAGAAAGGCTCAACATCGAAAACAATATTTCTGAAAAAATATAAAATTGAGGTTTTTGATTGAGAAATGAATTTTGATTTCAGTGTAACACGACAGTAACATTGAATTAAGCTATCCATTATTTTATAGTTCTGACTCAAACAAACAATTTTTTAATTAAATAATATGGTAAACGTAGAACGTCTCCTATTGCACATGTAGGATAATTTTTATCCCCGCAATAATTCTTACCCGATTTTTATGGGGCAATTTTCCATAAATAAAAATAAATATAGTTTAAAAAACTTTGTGCCATATTTTTTTAACTTATCAAGCACCCCATGCTTTTTTCACGATAATACTAATCTTTTTTCGTTCATTTATATTTTCTGCCTATATTAAGAATTATTTTTCATTTTTTAGTTCGATGTGATCATCAAAGCGTGTTTTTTAGTTTTAAACTATACTTATTTTATACTTTTTAGTTTGATCGAGTGTCAAAAAAAGTTGTATTCCGAGTTCTTGTGAATGTTTGGACATGACGCACATTTTTTTTTAGTATCGTAAATCTACGACAGAGGGTGTACGGATGGGAAATTCTTTCCGAACGGGAGAGTTAGGGTCAAGGTGTTAATTTTCAAAAATGATACTGAAGTCGATAGTATTGTAAACCTTTGATAGAGGGCGGATGATTGTAAAATTCTCTTCGAATAGAAGATTTAAGTTTGTGGTCTTAATTTCTGAGAATAATTCAGTTTTGACGTTTTTACTATAGAGTTTAATATGAAATATTATTTTATCATGAATCCATTTTCTTTATAGATGAGTTGATTGAAAATATGAACTTTTCTACTTAACTTCTACATGCAAAATTTTAATTATATTCATTTCAATTTCAAAAAAAATATTCAGAAAACTTAATATTTTATCAACATCAAATTATGACATTGTATGAATTAATCCTTGTACCTATTTTTTATATTAATTATGTTTATTCGTAAGTCCCTATTTTGAACTGATTGAATTTACATCGATACCAAATAGAATAACCAATCCAAATTAATTAATCCTGGCGATCCTGACCAGGACAATTAGACAAACTTATCAAATTATTGTATTGTCACCGGTCTTTGATAAGTCTACAAAGTTTCAATAAAATCTGACCGTTCAAAGTGGGTCAAAATCGAGTGCAAAGAAGTCGGTTACAAACAAACAAGCAAACAAGCAAACAAGCAAACAAGCAAACAAGCAAACAAGCAAACAAGCAAACAAGCAAACAAGCAAACAAGCAAACAAGCAAACAAGCAAACAAGCAAACAAGCAAACAAACAAACAAACATACAAGTCAAGCTAATAAAAGCGTGTTAATAAAAGTTTACAATTCACGAGTACGACAAAATTTACTAATTCATAAATATTTTTTGTACTCATTACGTCAAAAACGATAAATAAATCTCGAAATAAGCCCGCCACGCTGACCCCGCGCGGGCCGGAGGCCGCTGACGACCTTTGAGTGTCACCAATGCGGTGACAACGTACAGACGGGCGGCTTGATGTTGCTCTCTTGGGCATGCAGCCAGTCGTTTAATCGGACTCGAGAAAAACTCGTTTAACGATTCGACCATCGTGGTCATCATTCGAACCTACCTTCTCAAATGCGAAGGGCCTAATTTGTTTATCGAAGATTATTTTCTTATACATATCGTACAATCGATGTCTTGTACAGGCTTATAGTTATATAAACGATAGTGTGATAAATTATTAAAAAACAATCACAAAATGCGTACAATCTACATCACCCGATCGCCGCTATGGGCCATCAGGGACGTGAGCGATGATAAAAATCTGAAAGCATATAAATAATTTACTATTAAAAATAATAAACACTAGAAATATGTACGGTTTGTCCACGACGATTCTAGTAAATACCCCGCAACACGATTTAGGGAATGACAAATGATTTCGTTGTGATTGTCCGGTCAAACAGCATTGAAGCGTACATTTATTTTGATTGAAGGATAATCATTTAGTTATTTTATCATTGACTTATATTTTTCCTCAATTCGTTTATATTGTTATTGCTTCGGCGTTCGTACATTTGCCTCTGTTTCACGGATAAAATATATTATGTCATTTATATATTTTTAAATATATTCAGTGGTCTTACACTCAAAATGGTGTGGAATCAAGAAAATAAACACTAATTTTGCTTTCGCAATTATATTTTATAGATTTTACAGCTAGCATTTTTATGTGACGAATTACACTATCTAATTTTAGCAATTTCAAAGCATACTTTTAACATGCTTATTAAAACGAAATTAATAATAATTGTATTAAAATAGCTAGTATTTTAATACAAGTATTAACGTCGTTATATAAACTAGTTTTGTTCGCGACTCAGCCTGCATGGACATATAATTAATTCCTTATTTTCTATATATAGCAAGTGATCGGTACATCGATACTAGTCCTGATCCTGTTTTCGATTTATGTTCTGATCACACCGTTAGTTCCGATTCGGTCTCGTTCCCTATTTCATTTAATCGTCCCTCTCTTTTCCGACAGCGCTATCGCCCCTCGATTCCGAAATCGATACCGTTTTCGATTATCGATTCAGATTTTTGCAAATTATTAGACAGAAACGCTTTAGTGAAAGGTATAAAACTTCATTACCCAGAAGATATTCTATACGTGTGCTTAATGTCATTTAAATCTGTCCAGCTATTTATGCGTAATTGATTTACAAACACCCATACATCGTTACAAAGTATCACATTTTTGATATTATAATAATAGTATCTATATAGTACTGATAAGATACGCCGTCTTAATTTACTATGATTTTCTTATTGCTGAACCACTATCTTGCTTTTGCTTTCGCTCTAACACATCCTCTCACACTATATCTTCCTTTCCTCTAAATCCTCATCACCTTTAACTTTAACATCACTCCTTCTCTAAGCATAACAAACAGTAAGCATGGCTGACAAAATAAAATAAAATCAATGACTTTTAAATCTTCTAGTCTTAAATAATTGGACAAAAAAATGAATGAAAAATAAATAAAACCTATATTTTACGGGATAATAGGTTCTGTAGGTTTTCTAAATATTAGCAAGTTTGGTGATCATATAAGAAGAGATACAGACAAAGAAACAGAAGGACAAACGGACAGTAGCTTATATGTTACGAAATGGTGTACTTTATGAGTACACTAAATTTCATTAAAATCAGTTTCACTAATGTTGAGCTGTGCAAAGCATACAAAGGAATAGACAGATAAACTAAAAAAAAATAGCCTATTTCCGTTCTCTAGTGTCAAACTATCTTTGTACAAAATTTTACTAAAATGGGTAAAGCGGTTTAGGCATAAAACCGTAACGAACAGACAGAGACACTTTGGAATTTATAATTTTAATCTGGATTTTCTAATATAAATGTTAACAATATCTTCTATACTTAGTAACAAAAAAATCTGTGTGTGTGCAATTCACACACTGTAGAAATGCAACTTCAGAAAAGTAACCTCGACAGAATGAGAAGAATATAGAGTATTAGAAGTAGGACAATTTTATGATTTATTTTTTTAAATGTTCAACAAGTTTAAGTTATTTTACATTTTAATGAGGTTGTGCATGTGATCTACGAGCAGTAAGAAACAAGAACGTATTTTATTGATTAGAAAATATTAAAATAAAAATTTATAGTTAAAAAAGTTAAGATAAAATAGTTTTTATTAAAATAAAAATAGTAAATACAGTTTATAATTTTTCAAACATTTTGAACTACCTCTAACGATTACATCATGAACCCCGAATTAAATGGATATCACTTATGAAATTATTTCACTTAATTTTGATTATAGTCGGTAGGTGGAACTGCTACAGCTCTCTGGTGACATTTTTCAATAAATAATACAGATTAAGTACATTTTTATAAAAAGTTATTTTAATTTTGTTCTATAAACTCCGAAAAAATACTATTTTTCTTTTCTAAGGAAAAACACTAGTCAGATAATAGTAAAAGCTTATACCGATACAGTTAAATGGTCAGTTTTCCATAAGGTTATTGTATAATGTTTACATCATTTTCGATGCAATATGTATATATTGTATATATTGGATCGAAAATGATATCGGTCTCTTTCAAAGCAGTAAGAAAGAACGGCTGTACTGTGATCGCCCCGCCGCCTGAACGCAGTACACGCAACCGCGGACGACGAGAAGCAAAGAGTGCGAGAAGACCGTATGCCTCACTTACACTCTCCGATACTCTTTTTTTTTCTACTATTGCGACAAGGAGGAGTTAAAAAATGCATAGTGCACTCCCGCGCGCCCGCACACGCAGTTAGTGTGGGGCCAAAACCCACTGAAAAAGTCCCGCTAGCGGAATGACTGGTCGGTGCTATTAGCTGGAGTGCTGTGACAGCCTCAACGACGGCATCCGATGGCAAGCGAGACACTGCTCCCACTCTACCCGACCCTCACAAAAGAAGTTTGCGGATCAGAATTTAAAAGGCCTTCCATAGAAAGTTTCGCTTCGAAAACATAAAATAATCTAGTGTGTTCAATAACTGAGACAATATTGTGATTAGGATACATACAACATCCGGATCTTCAAGTTAATACCGTGTTACCAACTATAGCGCATTAACAGGTGCACATAGTACCATATTACAATGTAAGTCGTAGGCACACTGTAGCACGCAAGAATGGGTTACGACAAGTCTTATGAAGATTGCAGATGTGGTGTATTGATTGTCGCATTTGATTTTTCATATCGTCAACGGATGTTGCTCTAATGAAAGAACAGAAATTTTCGCCATTCTTTAAATAAAACCGTGCGTTGTAAGTCCGACATTTATTCACCTGACAATAATTGTTCGCGCCTAAAAAAAAAGGAGTTCGCCAAACTTTTCCACCCTCGAAAAGACCAACACTCCGATATGTTTAAATGTATGTTGGTACAACGCCGCGCGCCGCGGTCGCGGGCTTGTTAGAATAATTAACTGAATACATTATAACGGCAGAACACACAGCGCTGTCACGACAAAGTCGGCTCGCGGGTAAACACACTTTTTCAGGGTTACGCGAGTACGAGGCTTAAATAATGCAAGGAGACGAATTTTGTACCGGCGCTAATACGGCCCGCACTCAACTACGGGTTTTAGTTACCGATTCGGTTTGGTTAATTCACGAAACGATAATATTATGTATTTTCTTTTCCTTTTAACGAATTATCTTATATTCGATTTCCCTGTTGAACGGTTAATTATAGCTTATCGATTAACCGTTAGTAGATAATGAATACCCACTTGTTTAATTCTTAAGTGGAAGTTGTCGCGTAAATGTTCGTTTTGACAGCTTCATAAGTGTTTAATGAGATCTCAATTCAACATTGTTTATTATTTTACATGTTAATTGTTTCGTCTTGCAGTTTACCAGAGTGACCGACGTAGCTCAAATAATCAGTAAGTCGAAATGACATGGACAGGTCATACTGCTCATAGAACCAATAATAGCCAGGGAAGAAAGTTATAAGTGGCGCGGGATCGTACATTATGGAAATCTAAAAAGGGCATCAGGTGAAGCAAACGAGTATACGTCACAAAGAGTAATTTATAACAAAGAAGAATTGATGCTATATATTATGTAAGAATTACTCTTTATTCAATATAATTATTGAAATTTAAGATGCAGGATTAAAGATTTTGTCTTATATTAAGAGATTTGATTTTTAGAAATTAGTGTATATTTGCAAATAACGCCATTTATATAAATGAAGGCCACATAAATTCGCTACAAATACCTATCGAAATATATTAAGAACACACGATATCAACAATGTGCTTGTATTTTAATAAAGATCCCGACCGATAGAAAAAAAAACCCTTAAGGAGGAACATTAGACCAACAACTGTCAAGTTGACAAATCTTAAAAGAATGTGTATGTGGGTTTAAAAAATTAAAAGTTTTGAACGATAACGGGAAGTAGCGGTTAATTCAATGTAAGACATGAATTTTTCTCCGAAATATTCTGTCGCAGCTTATAATTAGTGGTTTTTTTTTATATATATCTGGCAACACTACAACATCACGAATGAATGTTTACTTTTAAGGTTACGTACGTTCGATTGGAAAAAAAATGACATGATCACTCGTGTATCTATCTGCCTGTCTGTCCATCTGTCACAGTCAATTTGCTTCGAAACTATTGGACCCATAATGTTGGAAAGTTGGACGCATAGGAATTTGTTTGACCCAAATATGGATATGTAACGTAAATATATAAATTTTGAATATTGAGTTCACTTTTGGGGTGAAAATTAGAACGTTGAAAAAATGTTTTACAAGTTGTAGCCATGTGACATTAAGTAAAAAATGAACTGGCATATTGTGAGGATATTAAATGTATGAGAATTTTTTTATAATTTTAAAATAAATGGTTTTACTTATTTAAAAAATAGATGAAGTTTGGTCGTTCCCCTTTTTTATCTCCAAAACTATTAAGTCTAAATTTGAATAAATACAATAAATAGCATTTTGAATTATAAATAAATTTATAATAAGTCTTTGATCTTAAAATAACACGGCAACACTCCCAATATTGTGCGTATAAAATGTTTACCGTTGTTTTAGTTGCCACAGACAAAGGGTCGGTTTTTAAAAAAAGCATACTAAAAATGCACGAGTTCAACTCGCACTTGACCGGTTTTTTTCATTTTTGGTCCCCTCCGTATCACGGCCAACACGCGATTGCTCAAAGATATTATGACTAATTTAAGTAAGCAATGAAAATAATAATACTAGAAAGTTTGTACGAAAGAAATATATTTGTACATATAATAAAACAGTACAACCCGGTGTGTCTGTACAGTGAAGGTATGTGTGAAAAATGGAGGGGTGACGATAAGGGAATAATATAAGAAAAAATAACGATATTTAAATTTTTGTCTCTCTTAGTCTCTCTGTCTGTTCACGCACATCTCTGAAATCACTGAACAGATTTTAATGCGGTTTTTACGATGCCTGAAAAAACGTTATCCTTGTTTACCTGTGTAGCCTGAAAGGTTACACAAAATAATAATGATTGCTAGTCCATAAGACTTACAGACGTCACAATACGAACGAAGAACAACGTTCTAAAGAAGAAGAAAACAAAGACCTACAACCGATTTTCTGATCACTCGACGCACTCGACTTATCGAAAAATATGCCAGGGAAAGAGTTGGAAAAGGAGTAGACCGATGAATGAGGGAGCTAGTTGAGTCGCGATAAAAAAAATATTTGACTGACCGAATACCACGCAAGCAAAGCCGTGGGCGGACAGCTAATCAACAATATTTATTCAGTTTCAATGACAGTGACAGGCACCACAGCAATCATTAACTGTCGATGAATAAAAAGATTTCCGTGTCTAATATAGAATTATGTAAAATTATGAACACTACTTAAAACTATGTAGTGTTTATGATTTTTATGTTCTTTATAAAATATTTTCATAACATTGTATGAAGTTTTATGAACATCTGTATACTCTCGATGCAGACTACCTATATTTACATGGAAGGGAACCGCCTCGCCAAACCGCAATTAAGGGGGTAACATTATATTTGACAGGAGTATTAAATGAGTGAGTTATAAGAACCGATGTGTAACGATTAAATCATTTACAAATGTTTAACAACTTCTTTGCCCATGTACATGAAAAATATGTATTTATGGTTTTTGTACGTAAACATACGTCTAGTAGCAGTCTGGCATGTTTATTTCTGTACTAGCTGCGCCCCACGGTTTCATCTGCGTGGTGATGGAAAATTGTGATAATGATGATAAAAAGTGTTTTATTTTTTTGTCAATTTTTCAATATTTTTCTATTAGTTTGCTATTCGGGACGGAGTCTCTGCTCTAAGATATACTACAACAGAGAGAAAAGTTGGACGTCCTATTTATACATGGGAAGATTCGCTTCGACAAGATCTCAATTATCACAATAGGAACCAAGAGGAATGGGACACATTAGCTCAGAACAAAATGGAAATGAAAAAAGCGGCGGATGAACTATACCAACTTCCAGAAACGGACACCGAAAGCTCTGCACCGAGTGAAGAAAATGAAGAATAGAAGACTAACGGGAAAAACAAACTTACTCCAGATATCTTATACATACAAACGCTACTACAATAGGAACCAAGAAGAACAAAGCAAATTAAAGATTAGGAAGGTTGTGGACGAATTATACCAACTCTCGCTAGCACCAAAAGTTTATCTAAGCAAAGAGAATGAAGTATGAAGATTAACTGAAGAAACAAACTTTAAGAAAAAAGGCTATCTTAGAACACACATGACTTATCCCAACAAAAACTAAAGGGAATAGGCCACATTAGCAATGAGCAACGTAGAAACTAAAAGATTACGGACGAACCACACCAACATCCAGAAGCAAACACTGAAAGCTCTACACCAAGCAAAGAAAACGAGAACGGAAGACAAATGGAAGAAACTTGCCCTTTCCTACTGTATTCATTGACACATTATAGTATCTATTACCCATCCTTAATCCAGTTTCTCGCTAAAGGTTGCACGAATACCGGCTGGCTCTACAAACTCCCGTCACTCCTAATCCAGAATAGAATCTACACTCCCCCCGATATTTACGCTCCCTTCGGTGTATCGGGACTTGTCCCTTTCAGTCATTGCGACTGGCTGAAGGTTGAGCGATGATGATGATGATGATGATGATAGTTTGCTATTCGGGACGGAGACAAATCCAACAAATTAAAAATTAAAATAGGTCCAGTTGTTCTCCAGTGATAAGTGTTCGAACAATTATATTGTGTAATGTATATAAATTGGAGTTAAGTATTTTTATGATCTCACTAATATGTATAATATGTATTATAGGTATTATAAACGCTATAGTTTGTAAGGATATATACGTACGGAAGTATATGATGATTGATTGTAGTGTAAAAGTTATAGGTGGCTACTGCTATATACTCCTATAAACTATGTTAAACGATTAATTTTGGTCTGTATACACATGCAGATTTTGCGATTTAGAAACGCATGAGCAAAACACATAGAGCTGGCCGTGGGAAAAACATGGCGTGCTCAAATGTATGCCTACTACCTTTATGGTCTGTGACCCTGCCGCCGGACCGCACCGTAATATCGCGCACTCGCTTGTCTATCGTCATAACTATTCAAGAATTTGTCCAAATGATGTAGTGTGAAAGACAAAGTTTGTCTACTTTAAACACCAGATGCAATAAAAGTATTTATTTTGATATAAGGATCAATTTGTTACTACCAAATATGCGTTAGAAATAAATTATCAATTATTATTGATTTTATTGTTCACTGTTTTGGCGATAATGGCTTACACATAAAAGATAGATATATGCTGTTGCGAGCTTTTTTGTAGGACTATTTAAGATAAACATTTCCATTACACATTATATACGTGTGATTTCAACGGTTTTTGCGGCGCACGCCAGAATAGCTCGCAGATGACAGATTTTTTTTCCTACTTACTTGACACTTATCGTCATATTTTGGATAATTCACACTATCTCTTTATATATTATAGCCCATGTGTTATTCTGACGTGTAAGCCATATATTATTGTACAGTGTCATCGAAATTTATTCAGTAGTTTTTGCGTGAAAGAGCAACAAACATCCACCCGTCCATCCATACTTACAAATTTTCGCGTTTATATTAGTATAGATATAGATTTTGTTACACCGAGTTATTTACATATTTGTAAAGCAAATTATTTAATATTTTTTTATAATTTAGTTTCGATAACGCTTTACAATTAGAATTTGATTTTTTTTATTCGATTCACAACATCAGCAACTCAGTTAATCTCTTTTGGACAATAAATTTCAAGATATGGTTTGTCATTGCCATGTTTAATACAACAAAAATATATGATTCCAAAAAATGCAATCTGACATCTTATGCATATTTGATTAATTACTCATGCAAAACCAAATTTAATCGATCAGCAAATAATATTATGTACATTCTAATATGTATAAATAATCCCACAAATTCCAACTTTTAAACGAGTTACTACAGAAAATAAACTAGGTAGGCCTACTATGATAAAAATAAATTTAAAAAGTATATTTTTGCAGTTACGGAACCCTAATCGGGATAGTGCGCTCGAGCCCTCATTATTTCACCAAGGACCCGAGGGCATAAAACACTACATTAATTCCCCTTTTTCATTAATTAAAGGGTGTTATCTATTAGGGCGTCGTATGTATGAACTTGCAATTGAATAATTATTCATATTGTTGATTTCAATTATGTAGGAAGTTCTAATGACTTTCGGTCGTGTGTGCGCCGGTTAATGACCCTTCGTGCATTTTAATGATGTATCATTAGCGGGTCAGGTTGTAATTTTAAAATGAACTCACAATCGCTAATGCTTCTACACGCGACAAAATTTTAATATAGTATATGATGTTGATGTCGTTTAAACTAAAATAGTCGTTAGATTAAAATACATGTTTGGTTTTGAAAAATAAAAATAATCAAAGATTTCTATAATAATATAATAATATTCTTATATTATTTCTTTTATATAATAATATTCTTATATTATTTCTTTTTTTTCTTATTTTAATTTTTTTAAATCAGCAAATAATGTGTACTGGTCTGTCCACTTTTATAATTTTTACATTATAAAATAAATTGAATAATATTTTGTAACATGAGCATTATATCATACATATTGACCTTAAAATATGTCTGTAATTAAATTTTTAGCTTTGACAATGCTTTTTCGATTGCTTCAGTAAAATTATTTTCAATAAAATGCTATATGGAGCTAGCGTGTTGAATTATTAAGATAGAGGAATGAATATGGCATCAAAATACACGTTATTAAAAGGTCTATAACATTACAGAAAACGTTTTTAAAATTGTTACTAGCTTATTTCAAATAAAAAAAAATTGATAAGTTTAATTTTTTTCAAAGAATCTCAAATTTCTTAAAACCAAAAACATTTATTTCAAATTTTTACTAAAATTCATTAGGATTATTATATTATCTATCGCTTGAGGCTACAATCATAAAATTTGGTGGATATTCAATGGTACTTTTGTTATTCCTTATGAAGGTACTTATTTCAAAAAAATTAAAGTTATGTTAAACCAGTGTATGATTTCACGAAAGGGTATGATGTATACAAAACAAATCTTATAATATGTATAATTTTGATTTTAAGATTAATGAAGAGTTGTCATGTTTGAGAAATTGACATCACTCATATTATGCGCGTTACGTAACGGGAAGCTTGTTACATTATCTCTTGGTTCAGTGCGGTATTTTTTTTATATGGGGAAATCCTTATGCTTGCCCGGGACCTGGGGATGGCATAAGTTATGAGTTATGTCGGTCTCCTACCGACAAAAACCCCATGGTATCTTACACGTAGCCCTGTGCTGGGGTCTCGGGTTCACTTGCGCATTGCGTATGGCATATGATAGATACCATAGTTGTTACCAAATACTGTTGTAGCAATAATCATATTTTTACATTGAAAATGATTTTCCGATTGCCTCATCAGGGATCCCGTTTTCGGCGAAAATGCAGATTCGTTCTGATGTTGTAAGCTCTAAGTGTGGGCAAATTAGTGAAGTGTCAAAAGATGCCTATGGACCTGGACTACATGATAATTGCAAAACCTATCGGTTTTTCGCATATTTATGGTTTTTGTGATTTCCTCAAAATGAGTGAATTTAAGGGTTTTCTAAAAGATACTTTTGAACCTATTTATATATTTTTTTTCAAGTGTTAATTTTTATATTGAAAATTGATTCAATATCTGGAGGACGTTTTTCATTTATTGGAAATAACAGAAACTTCTAGAAATATGATTTATTTTTTAAACAGCCGTTTCACAGCTTACGACTTGTCGAATGTGAATGCGAATATAGATATTACTATGGAGTTATGAACTTAATACCATCGTGGCCTCCCTACAGCGAGTTGAAACTTTCATAACTCCATGGATATTAGTTTTTCAGATTTCAGATTTACGATCAACAGATTTTTGGAAATCGCTTAAATAGTAATTTTAAAATTTATAATTAAAGAAAATTTATGATTTATGTATACCTAGTTAATGAACATTGCTTAGGCGCTGATTTTTGTTTTTATTCTTTTTTTTAACCTATTTCAAAAAGTTGAGAAATTTCTGAGCTTAAATGTATTTTTTGTGTCTACGTTACGCGATATTTTCGTCAATTATGAACCGATTTCGAATTTTATTTTTGTGTTCGAAAGGGTCTCTATAGGAAGTCCCATCGGCACCCAGTCAGGATCTGATGATGGAAACTCAGGGAAATCGAGAGGTAACCTCAAATAATATAAGCATTGGTTTGCGCTCTTTGGTTTTACTTTTTCAGGTGTTTCTGTTCAAGAATCATTATCTCGTACTACTGATCTAATGATGGAAGCCACAACTCTTTTTAAGAGTTACAAGTTAGGTAATAATAATATTATTAATTAATAACAATACATAATTAATAATAATAATATTTATGAATAGGAACTACTCTTCAATAGCTACTTCGAATTTGAGATTATCTGATTCGTTAATGTGTTCCTAATATTACATTGGTATCAAGGGTTTTCTGATGGAGTAAAAAGGTAGAAAGATAGTGGAACTCTTCAGGGGCTACTAGACGGGACTTTGAACTCATTTGCTTGATTTTGACGAGACTTTTACATTAGTTTATGTAACGAGAGTCTAATTATACAGCCTAGACGTGAATAATGAACCTACAATTAGTTATACAAAAAAAATAATATTGTCCAATAAAAAGTTAAAAATAAATTAATTTTAAAAAGTAACCAACTCCAAATCACAATAAGCTAAAAAGTTATCAACAATATTTTTAAAAGCCTACGAAATAAATTGAAGTACATAAAATTACTATTAATTAAATATTCACAATACCCACTTATTTAATATATTATTGAAGTCGACCCCAGTTTGTTTGTACGACTTTCCGCCTCAAGCGCTGTCGTCTTCGGTTGATTTGGAACACAATAGTTTGGGTTCGACTTTTAAGCAGGTAAATAAAAAATTACGCAATAAGCTTGAGCAAGTTATACTGAAAATGCTTCTTGTTATGTTACACTTGCCTCGGTTGGCGCCAACGACAAATAAATTAATTTATTAAGTAAGTATTGTGAATATTATGTACCCGAAGAGTGTGTAGAACACGAGATCTGTGATCGTTTTGAGTGATTATATTTAGCGATTACAATACAATCTCTAAAACTTCTTTTGTACAGTCTAAATCTATATCCATACTAAAAAAAACGGAAAAGTACAAGTTGAAGTTACATGAAAAGTTTCTGTATGTTGTAGGTAACACATTAAGAAGAATATGTTTTCTACATTGTTTTTTTTTATCTAATCCTTTGCCTATGGTAACTAAAACAACTGCACATGTAAGTTCATATACACAATATTAAAAATCGGCCATGTTATTTTAAACCATAGACTTGTTATGTGTTTTTCCGTAATCTGTAATTGAAAATCTATTTTTTTTTTCAAAATTTTAATTTTAATACTTTCAGAGAAGGAAAGGGAATGGTCAGTTTTCATTTATATTCTCAATTAAAACTATTTATTTCAACATTATAGACATAAAATATATAATGTATTAGAGACTCTCACAACTAGCCCTTTCTTTTGAGTTTTTCAAACTGTAACCGTATGACATGCGATGACTCCAAAAGTGTGTCATGTGACAATTTGACATAACAAATGAAAGATTTTTTTTTTTTTTAATTTCATTACTTGCCCCGAAAGGTAACCCCAATATTCAAAATTAATTTATTTATGTAATACATCTGTGGTCACAGGAATTCTACTACTACTTATATGTCTACTAACTTTTCGCTTAGTAGCTTTCGCTTACGTAGACATACAATACATTCTTTACTCAAAAGCAACTACATTTCCTAGGCCTTATTGAATTAAATTTTCGTTTTCATATTGACGTTTAGGTTTACGTTTGCAGTATCAAACTTAAATAAGATATCCAATAACAAGATGCATAAGTGTTTTCCTTTTTTAAACTTATTACATTCTGATCTGACGCGCGGCGTCAGATCAGAATATAATAAATATATATTTACAGAATATTTCTAACTTCTTCTTTCTTTAAATATCAGGTACAAAATCTTTGAGCCACGACATTCATTGTTTAAAATTTATTTTTACATTCTAGGTGCCGATCTCACCGACCGACTTTAACTATTAACAGGCTGTTGATTTAAATTTAGCATTTTTTTCTCTATAGAAAATAGCAATTAAATTTGTTTCTACTGCCCTTTCCTTTTTGACGTCGGTCGGTGAAATCGGATCTTCGCAAACGAAAAACCCGACCGGCTGACCCGCTGACAACAAACGCCCCGTCCCCGTGCAGAGCGGTCGGCGGGCGGCGTCATTTCCGGCGAACGGCTCGCTGCGACCGGCGACTGGATCGAAATTCAGTTTCGGCGTTAATGAGGGCATTGTTAAATCGTTTTTGGCGCAATTAACCCGCGCGACGCCCCCCGCGCGCTCCGCGGCCGCTTTCATTAGGCCCGCGCGACACGAACCTAGTCGACTGTCAACGCTTTGCTGCGGTTCGATTCGGTTGCGTCGGGTAACGATTAAGTCGAGGTACTTGAATACTCGAATCGAGTTGATATCGAGGTTGCCACAACGATGGAAGCGTTTGGCCTGCACAATACGTATATCAAGTCTGATTTCTCGCAAGAGTTCATCAAATATAATCCTAAAATTTATTTAGTTTAATTTTTATGCGATTTCGCCTATAAAAATCTTTAAATTTTAAATACATGAGATCATCAAATTATTCGACTGTATTTAAAGTACCATACTACAATGCTTTATTTTTATCATACTGGCTCTGTTGACCCAGATTTGAAATTGGTAGATCACATAGTCGATTTTTAATTGAAAAAGGAAATGTTTTATAATCCAATTTCTTCCTTTACTTGTGCTCTGAGATCTTGCCCTTGCCAAATTTCATGATTCTTGGTCGGCAGAAAGTACTATATACATTTATAAATAAATTAGCGAGTATGCGATAAAATAGCTATTTGTATCTATTGACTAAGTGACTGATTCAGAAACTTGAATTTTTTAAACCTCCAAGCAAACATAGCTCTTGATGTTTTAAATTGATTAACTTGATATCTTAATAAGTTCAAAAAAAATGATCTCGATATACGTACAAGCAAATAGAGAGACACGTAACAATCAAATTACTCAAAATAAACTCGAGGCTAAAACTACGGTTTATGTCCATCTGTTCAGGAACAAGTTTTCCCCTTCATTACTAACGGACTCAATTAGAAACGCATCCTTTGGCAATGTAATTAAATCGGATAACTTTCTGAGGTTGTTCATCCAATCAGTTTTAAGAATCATGACAGTAGGGAAATCAGCATCAATTCAATAATGTAAACAAGTTTTAATATATACCTACATTAAACATTAAATGATAATACTGAATAACGGTCAGCTCACCATAGTTGAATAGAATTGACAAAGTTTATTAGATAATCGTTTTAATTTTACTACTACATTTTACTATGAAGAAATGTTAATGAAATATAGATGAAATGATAACTTTTATTTGAAATAAGAAGTTACGATATAAAACGTAAAGTTATAGGTAAGAAACACTGGCACAGCCGTTATTGTTAAAAATAGTATTAAATACATAAATTTACCCATTGTAATTCTTAATAATTCTTTGCAAAACTTTGTGTTAGCGTAAGAATGGATAATGAACAAATTAGTGTTGTCAGACTATATTGTTCTAAAAATTAAAAACGTTTGTTTTATAACCAGTACTAACATTACTTACACGGAGAACCAACATAGGTGTACGTGCCACAAACACACGAGGGAGTAGAGTGCGACGGCGAAGAAGGGGCATGATGACGTAATAGATTGTCATGCCATTTGTCGTCACGGCATAGGTATCGGTCTTCTATCAAGGCAGATATTTAGCATCAAAAAGAGAGCACGGCAATGTATTCTTCTTGAGCGAGAATATTTTTTCCGCAGGCGTGGGACAGTAGCAGTAGGTCCGAACGAAGAACGAACGATCTATTAAAATCTTAAAAATCAAAAATACCATTGATCTAAATCAGTACCATTAATAGCACATTATTATTATAATTAATTATATGAAAGCCGCTAATAAAAATGCAGTTTAATGAATTAATATTACGACTAATGAATTGCATAATTTTTATAACGAAAACCATTGCTTTAACGTTTCCAACGCCACAGAAAGCTATTGTCGCCACAAAAGCTGGCGCAACGGAGCTCGTAATACAATATGGTTCAAATGTAACAGTGGGTAGGCCGCTTTAATTATTACAATGAACTCAAATTGTGCGGGGTGACTTCCTCTATGACGCTAGTTGGTCCCGTTCGTTTTAACCTATGCTTTTTACGTCGGTCTTATTAAGGCCATACATTCTTCTGACAGAAAATTTCAAAACTTATTAAAGCCATACGTTATTTTCATAGTGAATTTTAAAACTTTTTAAAATGATTCTTTAATAATTTGTGACTGAAAAACGTCAGTGTTTATTTGTTTTATAATAACTTTCATTCGGTGATTTGATAAGACAAATTCGTAATTACAAAGTTAATGACTGTGATTAAAATAAAATTGCGTGAACAACTTTATTGATTTACTATTCATGAAAAATGATTCTATTTATCAAATAAAATGTGTGCATTTGGTTTTCGTTCTTATACTAAAAGCACCCCATTTTCAACATTTATTATTCTTTGATATTCTCTCAGTTGGAATACATTGTGTCTAAAAATAAATACATTGCCTGTATTTCAAAAGTTTTAAAAGTCATCTGCCCTTCAATAATTTTTCAGATAAGTATAGTGTAAATTAAGGTCCAGGCTTCTACAGCTCGAAGTAGGGATGCTGTATGATTTGTGTCATACTAAATACGATTGCACTACAATTAACAACATTAATTGTTGGTTTAAACATTAACAACAAAAGGTTCTTACAGAATGCATTGTCATGAAATACTCTGGCTCCTCTCAAGTATTTCGTCTTTCTCTAATTCTGGCAAATTTTCGCCTCTTTACCGACTGGTCGATTCGTACAATACTGATTTTGGTTTTATTGACAGGATAAAACTGATCGGCAGGCCTAAAAATACGTATTGGAAATCTCAAATAATATAGTCACGTTCGCTTGATGTATTAGTGGCACATTAAAGCCACGCTTATAAATGTACTTCAGTTATAAGTAGTGATTATACTTTCCGTTTATCGACATATTAACCATCTATATAAATACAGACACTGGGGTATATATTCACGAATAATTTTTCCGAGTGTCTTTAGCTACAGTAGTATATGTCCAACAGTTAAAGTAGTCTTTTTGAAGCCACAGTTAAGCTCGACTCGACGACATTTCATTTTATACGATATCTTCATATTTTTTCTTTGTGTCAAATCCTAAAGAGGCTTTAACGAATGAAATCAGTTTCCGGCGCGCCGTAACTTCCATCTTACTTCATGAATAATGTTGAACAGAAATGTAATTTTCAATGGCCCGTCTGGTTTATTTTGTAGAGAAATTTGTATGTAAAAGTTTATTGTAACTGAAATGGGTTTTCTGTCGGATTTAACAAGTTTTCAAGGCTCAAGGTTCGGGGGCGAAAAATTGAATTCTGAGAAGCTCATTTATAGAAAATAGTGTTACAAGAATTTTGGCACGAATTGGTTTATGTATGCAATTTTATAAATCTCTATTTATAAAACAATATTTTATTTTTAGCAAATCCGTCTTTGGTCGTATTTACATATATAAAAAAAATAATAAATAACATGTGCTTATCTTTTCCATTTTAAGCTCCTAAGCAATAAATTATTTTATGAATAAAAAGCAATTCCAGACTCGGTGTAGTAAAAATTAAAAGTGGAAATTAAAACTCATGCTTGTTCACCTTTTCAGTAAGAAACCACATAGGTAGAAGATTAGAATTTTCTAAATCTTCAAACTCGACTTTATGTTTCCCCACAAAGCGCGCTTGTCACGTTTTAATTTTAGTAAAAAAAGCGGTGGTACGCATAGCCGAGTGGTCAACAAAATGCTTTTGATTTACGAAGTACTAGGTTTGAATGCTGATCAATCGTATATTAACTAAAATATGTGCCAGCCAACCAAACATCAGGGTTCTAACTAGCACTCGACCGGATTGTTATTGATTTGTTTTAGACATTTAAAACGATCATATTCCAATCGAATTGTACAAACAATACCACAACAGCGTAGATCATAAAAGAGGTGTCGTCTTAAATACTGTTACAACGCCGGAGATATCTTAATTTACTTTTAATTGGACTTAATAAAGATCCTGAGGGCGCGACTAAAGGATTAGTTTCTTTGAGGCAGTTTATTTAAAGCAATAAAATTTGTATTGAAGTACAAGTTCACATCTTCAATCAGGTTAATAGCAGTGAAACTAATTGCCATCAATTTGAAAATAGTATGACTAAGTACTTGGATTCTTTCATGTGAACAAAACACCTTTGCAAAACACAACTTTGAAAACAAATAAATAGCCGCCTAGAGCTTATCAAGTAGAACCTACACATTTTGTATTGACGACTTGACAAATCTACAGAATGAAGTTCTAAATACCTAGAAAATATTTTGTATATTTCCATCAGGCGTTTACAGTCTTCTCAACGCGCGCACGCCCTTGAATTCTATTTATGATCTGAAGGGATGGCACTTTTGTGCCAGTAAAAGCGTTCTCTTATTTGATTGAGAAAAGATTTTTCGAGTTTCGCTTATCGTCCGTGTGCGACGGCCGCAGCGGATGGTGTTAACTCTCAGTTCGCAAATCATAGCCCAAAAAGAAATATATATACATTTGTAACATAATATTCCATATTTGTTTTACTTATACATAACCCCATCTCAAATAAATTAATTTCAGTCATTGCGACTGGCTGATGTTCAGCGATCGATGTTGATACTTTTACAAAGGTCATGAAACGTGGAAAGTTCGAAATTCAGAATCCGTTTTTAACGCGAAACATAAGACATGGATACTTGTTTCGGTTAACGCTGGCAATTTAGATTTTGAAAAACAAGCAATGACAAAAAGACGAACACAATATTAAAGTATGTCGATAACTGTATTCTGAATTGTTACGTCTTTAATTCAAATTTTTATTCGAATTTCAAGCGAGTATTACTGTTTTCTTTGCTGAACAGTAAATATAGATCTAAATAATACAAAGGTATTATTTGTGGTCTCATAAATACGCACAAAACTTACTACGGATCTTATTATATTTATGGTTACAATTGAAATCTCCTTTTGCATTAGTTCCAATGACGTCATTCAATGCTAGAATAATATAACCGGCTGTCAGTGACGGCATCGTTAGCCTAGCAAACTATAGCTTAAGGCGTTGCTTTTTTACGTATTTCACCCTTCGCGACGCTACGAATGCAATGTAGGATTGAGTTCTAGATATTTTAACATTCAGATTAGGTCGATAACACTTGAAATATTTATCACTAATCAGAACTTGTACAGGAGTAGTGTGTACTTAATTCTGACAACATTGTAATAGTAGAAAATATTATAATATAGAAAATTAGCGATTAACGTCCGGTTCAAATTGTGGAAGGCGAAGGGCACTCTTGCCAATTAATGAATAAGTGATAGCTGGCCGATGACGGACGTCATGCATATATATTAATTAGGTCGGAGCAGATAAAAGGTTTTTTCGTATTCTATATACAAGTTCAAGATAATTTTTCATCATATTTTATCTACATTTACAGTAGTGACATAATCTTACTGATGTAGAAATTTTGTGACTTCTGAACTGTGACAGGTAGTTTTGATAGTGTTCTCTTGATGTTAACCTAACATAACCTAAAGAAATCGGAAAAAACCCGAAACAGGTGAACGTCTGGGGATGCAAGGTCAGGGCTATATGGTGGATGCATTAATAACCAAACTCGCTTAATATTTGCTGAATGTATAAATATATGTGTTGCCGGGCGTGATCATTGTGAAAAATCACACCGTTTCTGTTGATTATTTTGGTTGTTTATTCTCTACTTCTTGCTTCAGTCTCATCGGTTGTTGGCTGTAGAGAATCAAAGTTATGGTTTTGACAAACGGTAAAAGCTCATAATGAATAATGCCCTTCATTAATAATCACATTACATCAACTTACTGCGAGTTAATCCGGGCTTATATAAACATGCGGATGTCATAAGTGCGCGACTACACATCCGTTACATTATTTAATCTTATGGAATTTTCGATATTTGTATACTCTTGGTGTGAAATAATCTGTCCCTGTAGGAAAATTATACGGTTAATTGTTTGATTTAACACTTACATCGTGTTGTGTTTTCAAAATGAACCTTTTTACGTCCACTAGCTTTCCGCTATCATAATCCCGGTCTCCCTCTCATTTCCGATTCAAATACTGTTCCTGATTTTGACCTCAGTTACGCTTTTGATCCCGTCACCACTTCCACACTCGACTTACACTCTGGTTCCGTACTTGATTTCGATACCGATCCCGGGTCTTGGGGTCTTGATCCTGCTCCCCGTTTCGCTTTCTAATTTTAATTCCGCTGCCAGTCGCATTTTTGATTTGAACTAAGTCGAAATAAGTACTAACATAAAAATAAAATATAGTCTATATTTTGAGAATTATGTGTTTCTACAAATAAAAGATTTTTTATCGGCTCAGTAATTTAACTTAATAGTACAAATATACGGACGGAGTCGGTTTTTGGAAAATGGTAAACAGATTGCTAGTTTCTCTTTTTAGAAATGTTCCCGTTTGCGTACACAAACAACATTTGATCAAAGTTTCATAGTAATGGGATGAATGGTTAAGGCACGCAGAGAAGGCAAACAAAATATACCTACACAATTTTTAAAAAATATATACAATCCTACTTCCCTCCCCCATTATGAAAAATGTGTTTCTTGATAATAAATAAAGAATAATTATACCAAATTTTCATTTTCCTTTTCATAAAAAAAAGTGTTGTACAATTCAACCATCTTTGTGTTTCTTAATATGTTAATTTCCTAAAATCCTTTTTTAGTGAGTTCCTAAATTATTTTGATAATCATGGGACCATATTTCATGATCCTGGCTTTAATAGTTTTTGAGATTTATTAATTAATTAGTAAATAAGGGGTATATCGCTTTTATATATACATATATTTGAATATTATAGTACAATATATTTATCCAATCAAGCAAGTTTTAAATTTTCTGTAACTAAGCTCTCAAAATTTGCAAAATAACAAAGCCGCTCTCTATTTTGATAACATTGATTTAACTTTGTATATTAAGGGCCTTTTCTATGACCTATTCTAAACGTAGTTTTCCCAAAAGTCACATTGAAAATGACTTCCGATTTTAGAACTAATTGGTAAAAGTAATATTTTGTAAAAAGGAATTTAAAAGAACGTAGCGAAAGGAGCGCTAAATCGCAAATTTTAGGTGTAATTTTAGTATTAAGATTGTCAAACTTTTTGTAATACAAGTTTGTTTTGTTTCAGGCATACAAATGTTAAGAAGAAAGGTAAAATGGACCTCAAGTATTTCGTGCTAATGATAACTCTCGCATGTGTTGAGATAAATCTAACTGAAAGCAGACAAAATGACAAGAGGAGATGGAAAAACGAGAAAAGTTACAATTCACACTACGTCAACATATGCGACATACAGGACAGAGGATCGAAGGTCCACTGCTATTGCGAGAGCACGAAAATGAAAACAGCGACCAGAGCAGACTGTTGGGTCTTCAACGGGGGAATAGCAGAAGACGACCCGTTCTGGTCCAATTTTTATTCCCAACCGAAGATAGAAAGGTTGAGTTTTAATGTCAGGGCCGATGGAGGATTAACTTTCATACCGGCCAAAGTGATCGTTAGATTGGACAGATTGCAGTATTTAAACATACAGTACGCCAACATCCACATCATACCTTCGTTTGCTTTCACGAATTCAACGACCTTGAGAGAGATAACACTGCAGAAAAACAAGATTACGAAACTGGACAAAATGGCTTTTGCGCACTTAATAATGCTGATCAACGTAAGTTTAGTAGAAAATCAGATCACAGAATTGAACAGAGATGTCTTTTATGTGCTACCTAATCTGCAAAAGCTACATTTGTCGAAAAATAGTATCAGTATTTTGCACGATGGCTGTTTTAGCCAATTGAGTAATTTAATAGAATTGGATTTAGACAATAATTTGATTTCCATTTTGGTTAGAGAGAATTTTCAAGGTTTATCCGCACTTTTGAGATTGGATATGAGGAGCAATAAATTAAGATTGATAGGAGATCTGGCTTTCGCCGAACTTTGGAGTCTACAAGAACTCTATTTGGACAAAAATGAGATAGAAATTATAATGGAGAGAGGTTTCGGTGGTCTGACACAACTCAGAAAACTATCTCTTGCGAACAATAAGTTGACGTCTCTGGACGATGGTGTTTTAGATGAAATACAAAAACTTATATATTTAGACCTGAGGAACAACGATTTCGACACCTTACCTTATGAAGCTATCGAGAATGTTGTGGACAACATGAAATCAAATTTCGCAGTATTTTACCTAGATGGTGAGATTTTTACATTATCACATTGATTACAGTTTTGCGAAACACTTAGTAAATTTCTATTTAATAAATTACTAATGTTGTAAATGGAAAATCGACTTTATTTGACTGTTTGAGAGATTTTAATGCCTGACATACTTAACTGATTGAGGTGGAAACTGATGAAGATGTAATTGCATATGTGTAAATGAACATGAAATAGTTTAATTAATTGAGTTTCGGAAGGCTATTTGGTAGTTGTCATTATTTGCGTCAATATATGGCATTAGGCAGCTTTATTTGCTTAAAATTATTTATGAAACCATTATTTCATTAATATGGAGCAGAAGTTTTTATAAAAGAACTAGCTTTTTCTATTGGCTCTGCCGGTTGTGGGTTAAGAATATTTATTACTCTTCGGGAATTACTTATTACACTTCAAATTCGTCGAACTTGATTCATTGTGGAGTAATATACATGATATGTATTGGGTCATTATGAATTCTATCAACTAAGAGACAGATAAATAGCAACATATATATGTTATGAGGTATCATAGTAGATTAACACACAGATCAATACATAAAGGAATTGACAAACAGCTTGTACTTTACTTTTGCTGCTTGCACTTTAAGGGATAATATGTTCTATCAGAATACAATACGTAAGAAGATATACATATGATCTGACATAAAATAAACAGTAGCTTTGTTCTTTTCCAAGGTTCAATTAACAACTTTACCAAATTTTATCAAAACGGTGCACTTGCTTAATCGCGAAAATGTAACAGACCGATAAACAAACAAAGTTACATTCAATATTACAATTTTTGCATAGATATATATACTTACCGAGGGTGAAACCGCATATGACTGGAATCGAAGACAGGTTACCGAATATATTATATATATCGTCACGAGCGAAACCGTAGACAGAAAACAAGTCATTTATATTATATACTATGACAGTTTGAATGACGAATATCATTGTCGTGTTTTTCATAGTTAAGGTGAACAGTAAATCAGTATCATCTACCGCACAACGTTACTAAATCACGTGAATTCAGATCGTAAAGAAATCCATAAATTTCAAAATTCAACTTCGGTAAATAGAACAATGAATCGATGAGTCAGTTGGACAATCCAGACTTAGAAACTGGGCGCTGTCACGAAAACATTTTCGCTTGTGTCTATCCGCCGTGCCGATATCGCGGCTCTGTTCGCACTAAAACTCCTCGCCGCCGGCGTACTATTTCGTGTGATTTTGACATATTTCAGGGGCGTTCGCCCAAAGAATAATCCGCCCCCTGGTAATTTCTTCTAATCACGTCCGAACCCAATCTATGGCGGGCAATCACGGCCCGTGAGCGACATTCGCCCGATGTCATAAAAGCCGTAATGCTGTTACTAGATTAATGCCCGCATTTCTCTCGGCACGTGGAGCTTTGGCGGTTAGCGCGGGGCGAATCAGGTTCCTAAAATACTGAGGTTAGGCGCTACGTGACGTATTAATGGCCGCCATACTTCGCGGTCCAGTTATATAATATTTCCTCGAAAACACTCAGTTTATAAGGGCACGGTGCTTGCCTTTGCCCAAAGCGTGATTTAACATTGTGATCAAAGCCAAAGCTGGTCTCTTAAATTTTCTGTAGAATACCATTTTAGACGATTGATCAATCTTCGTTAACTATTCATTAAATTTGAATTATTATTCTCTTTATAGGAACATAGCACCAACATTCATTTTATTTTGAGTTATTACCTATACAAATACGAAAAAAACGAGCTCGTGTGGTGACTTAATCTGTAGGAGCTTTGCCAACAAACCAGAGATATCGGGTTTGAATCTTAAGTACTAGTGTTGAATTAAATTAAGTAAAGCACATCAAGCCTTTCGACCTTTTTATGTCATAAGAACTAATATGCCGATCTTACTTTACTCCTTTCAAAATAGTATCGACTTTATCAGTAACAGGTCGACCAGAGTGAGATTCACCTTTGATATCATAATTACCGAACTTAAAACGCTTGAACCAGTTTTGTGCTTCTCTTACCGACACTACATTAGATCCATAAACATCACAATTTTACCTTTTTTGTAATAAAACATCAAAATGTATCAAATTTCTACGTTAGATTCATTTATATTGGTGGATAAAAAACAATAGAATGACGTCGGGACCCCGTTTTTAATTTTCATTTTTCTTTTTATAAAATATCATCTATTTAGTGACATAAAAACGAGTCAGATAGGAACACCACAACCAAAGAGATTTAACTGCTAATTTTTACTTGTAAAATATGAAAAAACTTTTTCCCCGACCTACAAAAATTAACCTACCAAATATCACGTATAAAAATATGAAATATATAATTAGTAATGCTATTGTTTATTAAATAACTGTCTCCCTGAAACACGATTTATTTTTTTGTAAATAGTGATAAAACACTAATTTATGGGTTTTTACAAAAGCATGGCATTTTCATCACAGAACATTATTTCTTGGATCCTTATGGTTAATTAGTATAATTTTTGTTACAGTTGTTGAAGGCATCGCCTTTTACATGTTTTCGATATAAACAAAAAAGTTTTATTTTGTACATAAACATGTTTCCAAACTCGCAAAAATCGAATATTGATAAGTAACGAATTTTAGATAATCATTTTAAGATTTAATCGCCTTAAAAACGACTCGAAAGTGTTACTGTTACTTTTAATTATTCACAATGATATTGTCGATAATTAAATACAGTGCAACAATGGTTTTTAAATGTGAGTCAATCATTTGTTAATTAACGTCCGATCTTAAAGCTAACTGGAATATTTTCGAGCTAGGAAAAGTCATAAATGTAAACCAATTATTTTTAAAATATATATATTCGTGTATATATTAGACGATATCAAAAAAAAATTGCGTAAACTTGCATGGTCGAACATTTTTCAGAGTCCTATTGTAAAAGCTACACTGTGTGGCATTTCATTAAAAGTAACTTATTTTAATTTTTAGAACAAAAATCAACATTTTGTAGACAGAAAAGCATAAAGCTTGCTCGTTATTTTAACATTTCGAAAATTTTAAAATAATTAATGATTTTGAAATTGTAAAATAATGAGCAATAGAAATAGAAATCTTATATATACTCTAGAAAAACTGAATCAGAAATATTTAGAATAACGAAAAAAAAGTATTGATTTTTACCTTTTTTCAATTCTGGATTGCAAACTGTAATCGTGTTAAAACAGTAACAGCCTTCTACGTATTTCTGGCACCCTATTTGATGCCATAAGAATATATAAAACAGATTGACCGTCAAATAGAAAATGAGACTGCTTATTTTTAGATTTTTCAAATAAAAAAAAAACAAAGAAACCCTTATAGTATTATTCGTTTGTCGGTCCGTCTGTTCGCTATATGCGTAGCCAATTCGCTTCGAATCTATCTAAGCGATTGAGTTGACATTGGGTACACATAACCCAAACACGTATAACATAAATAAATGAATTTTAAATACATAGTTCATTTTGGAAGTAAATTAGAAAATTAAAAAAAAGTCTAGCAAACTGAACCATGTGACATATAAAATTAAAATGCTTGTTGTAAGAGTGTCAATAATATGTAATGCAAAGTGGTTAGTTTTAAAGTGATTTAAAATAATTAAAATATGAAGGATTTCCCGTTATCTATACGACTAGTGCAATTAATTTTTTTTTAAATATACAAAATAGTTGCAATAATTTAAAAAAAATGTAATTAATCTAAAGTGTGTAATTTGCTTTGTTTTGATTCGCTTCAATGTCCAGTGTAACCTGACACCCACTAAATATTTTTGTGATTGCGTACCAATTTATTTATTTTTGCTATATCGTTAAAACAATAATATATACAAGCGTCAAACTTGGCGTGATCAAAGTACAAACTTAAGTACAGCAATAAATAAAAATCAGTCAAGTGTGATATGGGTTCGTGCCAAGACTCTGCAAATGAGAGAATGAAAACAATTTCTTTAAAATGTTAAACACAAATATGTTGTGTTGTATATACTAAGGAACTCTCGGTGCGTGAGTCCGATTCGCACTTGGTCGCGTTTTTTTTAATATACCGTAGAATTTAAAACGTATACGCAATAACACATTTCTTTAAAACACATTGACTTAATACGATCCATCTGAGACACATATACTATAGAGTATATAATTAAACGTCCTAATTAAATTAACCTAACCTAACCTAACCTAACCTAACCTAACCTAACCTAACCTACCTACCAATCTATTTTTCTGATCTAAACATTAAAAAAACCTAAATACCATACTATGAATTCAAAACCAAAAGTCACAGTCGAACTGCCCTGTCCTTTGTCACTTTCCACCTACACTTTTCACAGGCAACTTATCTAAAATCATTAACACTATGACGACAAGATAGGGTGTGATCGAGGGTTACTAAGATAAAATCTTTTACTGATTTATATTAATAATTACATAAAAGAGGACGTCCACGGCTTGAGAGAAAATGTCTCTGGCGATTATTTTTTTCTTTGCTTTCGGAATTTAAGGATAAGATAAAAAAATAGAGGTTCTTGTTAAAGTAATTTGGAAGAAATACATACCTCATTTTGTAGATGAGGTCACGATTGACACACTATGATGTTTTGTTTTCAATTATGATGAAAACAAGAATACGTTCTCGAGATTTTATTCTAAAATATTTAGACTTACACATAGTCTAATAGGATAACTTTAATTATTAAAAAAAAATATAATAAAACGGGATTCAGCTTAAAAATATATTTTTATTTTTGTGATTTTACAGGACATTAGTAGCGAATGGCGATAGTAGCGCTTTGAGATTTGCCTGATTACTGAAATATCTTAAAAAGCAAATAATCTCCTTTACGTGTAGAAACATCAGACAAATGTCACGGGTTCGATGACACCGCTACGGCATTTCAATCACCAGCTTTTCTCCGAACAGCGAGACAAACAAGTTTCTTTTTGTTACGAAATGTCACGACGTTATCCAATCCTAAAAGCGAAACCATCTCGTCCACCTACCTAAGAAAGATTGATTATTTCGCGGCAAATCTCAATTCTATAAATACCGCGACGGCGACGTGCTCTTCCGTATGTCAGACCCGCAAGGAATACAAGCGCTCGACCCCACACGCCGGATGCAGAGCGCATTACTGAAAAGACATGCAACGGAAATCATTTTGGGATCCGTTAAACTAACGCGTACAGTGACGAGTGAAATGAATACAAATGTATCTGTGGCGATATGCGAATACAGACCCGTTCTGAACCGCTTCTCTTGTGAGAAGAGAAAATCACTTCTTTTACTTTCATTTATAAACTTCATACAGAATCCCACGTAGCTATTTGTTCGTACATTTTCCGACATACAATGTAAATTTTGTTAAATTTAATGGATATACAATTTAATTCGAATAATACTACAAAACTTTTTCTGTTATTCACAATCTATGCCGCCTAGCATAACTATGCGAGCGTAGGTAAAACATGCTTTAGTTTTGCGATTTTTATTGCATTTTCGTAAAAGAAATCTACTTTTGCTCTCATGCTAAGCCACAAGTCGGAAAACCCTCAGCTTCCAGGAATACTATTATTTTCTCGCATTCAAGCAATAATTAAGCCGGTATTTTCACGGCACAAGTTTGTCTGACCATTTTGAATAGCACCGCTTATACTGTGTTTCGCCGACAGAGATATTGACTCGTGAATTTAGCCACTTTGTTTCAAATGTCATTCATCACTTGTGTTCACTCGCTTGGTCAAACACTAGTTTTACAGTTTTTTTTTCTTTTTGATATACAGTTATGAGTATGTTATTACAGATTTTTTTCAGCTATTCAACAGATTATTTACTGTAAACCGAAATATATTTTTGAAAATGAATTTTGAAACTAAGGAATAGATTTCATTCATTAAGGTAATGTTCGCCCACACATGACGTGGAAACGAGTTTTTGGAAAATATTTGTTATATTTTTTGTGAAAAATATCTATGGTTAATTAGCTGTTGTAAATCAAATAAAATGCTGTATTATTATTGTCTGTGATTTTCTGATTTTGGTAGTGTATAGTAACCAATACGGATCTAGGCTATACAAATATAAAAACATAGTTAAGGCCACGAAAAAGCATTACTAACTGAATTACAGTTATGAAGTTATGTCTTCAAATGAATTTGGTAATAAGTGATTTAAATTTTTTTTTTAAATTCCTTCAAAGCACAGAGTAGAATCATCTTGAATTAATGAAATAGCGTATTTATACAATAAATCTACGAGGGAAACAAAAATTACCATTGTGCAGTTTTCTTAGACTAACTCCACTTGATTTTTTAATTTTTACCACTTAATGTATAAGTTCACGGAACAATAGTGACAATTTAGTTTTTTTTTTTTATATTTCTATATTTGATATAAATAATATATATTATAATACGTAAAGTTTTTTTTTATTTGAGTAAGAGTTTAGTGAAATATAATAATAATGAAAAGAGAACCGTCTGTTTTTAAAGAAAATGCATTATCTAAATGGTGTGTGTGTATAGGTAATGTATGTAGGGCGTACAAATGCAGATTAATGAAAGAAATCTTTAAAGCTTATACATATATATATATATATATATATATATATATATATGTATGTATATGTAATTGTAAGTCGACTAGCTATATTCTAGAGAATCTTACATAGACCAAGTTAATTACTAAATATTTAAGATTGTGTAAAAAAAATTCTAATCTGTAACCATTGGTACGCTATCTAACTCGCACTTCCCTTCTAACCTTTTCGTCTTTGAACTTCATCCTCATTCTTCGACACAATAATCTTCTCGATTTCTAACCGCTTAAATCAAATTAGCTGTATATGTTCTAAAAAAGGAACAAACTCCAGTTTGTTTACAAATGAACAAAATTAACTCGCAGCAGCCTGCTACGTATCTGAAACTGGTCGAGGTGCTTCAAAATGAAGGGTTAGCGTTAACGGGACGATACGCGTCGTCACGTGGGCTTGTCGCGATGTCAAATTTCTTGCTTTCGTAATTTTGATGTTCTTCACCCCTGGTTTAGTTAAAAAGAATCAGTCCTCATAAAATTTTCTCTTATCACAATACTCATGAAAAGCGGTGGCACTATTTATTTTTAATCAGATTGAAAAAGGAATATAAAGTTACATAAGAATCACAGTTTATTTTAATTCATTTTACAAATTTTATGTGTAAAATGAATTAAAGTATTTGACTCCAACGTAAGCTTTGATATATAATATAATTTCTTACAATAGGCATAAATTAAATCATATACGATGTAATTATATCACATAGGATTTTTCTATATTGTCTTTCATTTTGGCGATTGAATTAAAAAAGTTAGAATTAATAGTGCATCCATGAAAAGAATTATGTGCATTAATAGAATGTATAAAAAATATACTGAGTAAATAGAGGAAACAAAGTTATTGTGATGTTTAAAAAACCTACTAATAGCATGTCGGACCATGTTTATTATAGGATTCCGAAACCATTATACACCACAGATGAAAAAAAGTACGTCGTTACACTTTTTCCATGTTGCCCGCACAGAATGGTCATAAGCATATTGGTCGCCTATAACTAGAAAAACAAGTAGATATGTCGACTTTTATTACTATCCAACTAATGGAAACTAAAGTGCATCAACAAAATAGCGTATCTTAATGATACTTAAGTCCTTAAAACGCAGTTTTACGGAAATAACTCACAAACGGTATGTTCAGTTATATTTAAAATAATTTACGTTGGAAGTATTTATTAAGCGTTACCTTTGTTATTTTTTTTTTATATTTTTTGCACATGCAGTTTGGAAAATAAAGGGAGGATGCTATTTCTGCCACTCTCGGAGTGACTATTTCCGAAATCATTCATGTAATCAAAAAATTGATTAGAAACTTTGAAATATTTTTAAATAAACTGTCGAAATATCTGCCATACGTTAATGTTTACTGAAAAACATTTTTTTTTTTCAGTTTCTGTTGTATGTATGGAGTGCCCCCCCTAGAAATATTTATTTTCGTTATTTAACTACCAAACTAAGTAGCAGCTTATACGAGACACCTACACTATAAATTTCATCAATATACGTGTTGTAATTCTTGAATAAAATGCCTGTGACTTACGGACGGACATAACGCATCTACCGTTTTTGCTATTTTGGCTCGGAACCCTAAAAAGTCTATACCATAATACACATAACAACTATATTTCGATCCATGTAAAGTTATGTGAGCATAATAACTTTGTCCCTAAACTGTCCCAGGCACAGTCTATATCGTTCACTCGCTATCCGCGACGATGGAACTTTGCGACAGTTACGAGAATCGGCCCAACTCGAAACTTTGTTATGATAACGTAAACTAATTCCAACACGTCCGCCGTCGACAGGTAACAGGCTGACGTGTGACTGCCGCCTGTCCTGGATACACAAACTGCGCAACGACACCAAGAGCAAACGCGTCAGGTCGGCCCTGGACAGGATCACGTGCGTCAGCGGCGAGGACCTGAAGAGGAACCCGGACGGCGCCGCGGCCGAAACCACCACCGAACTCAAGTACGACATGACCATCTTCGGCAAGGAGTCTCCTTACAACAGGGAGGTGTACGATAAGAACTACGACGATCTAGACGACGAACCCGATGATAAGATGTACGAGGACACTCCGCTGGATCGCGACGAGCCGGTGCGCCTCAAGGCCGAGCACAGGACCAACCTACTTCAGATACCCTTGAACGCGTTGCCCTGTCCACGCAAGCTGATCCACACCGCGTCCTACTCGCCGCCGACCCAAGACGAGGTTAAATATTATAAAGCTAATTTTAGTGTCAGGTTGGAGAGTAGTTTGTTTCACATTGTACTATTATGTGCTGTGTTTATGTCGTAGCATAAATAAACGTTATATCGTCAATGGAAAGGAGTAAGTGTTGCGATGAAAAAAAAGCAGGTAAAAAAAATAGTAATAAATTTATTTGTATCGTGAGATAAATAAGAGGTAATCAAACGTATTTATCAATTATGGAAATATCAAAATCTATGATTTATTTTGATTATAAATTTCCCAACCAAAAGTGTTGTATAAAAGCAATTGTATTAAGAGAGCACAATTTATTCAAACTTTCTTTTATGTACGAATAACTAGATCGTCATCGAAACGTCACCTAAATCATGAAAACGTTTATATTCTTTTGTCTTTTTTTTTACTTTTTCTTCATTATTAGCTTTTTATTCATTAGAAAATTTTTGTACTGATTCAACTTTTACGTCCGTAAATTCGTAAATTTTTATCATACGATCTATATAATCCAAACATTTTCATAGTTTTCTTGCTTCCTTTTTTCGTAAGTTATGTCAGTCGTAAAATGTATGTTCGTGAAATAGGACCATTTGGAAGAAACGTATTTTTATGGCTGAAGCCGACCGCGTGGCGGCTTATAAAAAAAATGTGTTGTAATCTTTAAAACATTCTTATTCCGAGAAAAAACCCGATTATTATAAAAATAGTTATATTGAAATTTATTAAACAGTTATAATGTATTTCTAATTATCGACATAATTGTCTATATACCATCGCAATATCTGTAAATAGTACAGAAGTCGGTTTATTTACTTCTTTCTGTTTATAAAAATTGCCACAACCGATCTTCTATATTGATTGTATAAGTAATTGATACATCACTCTCATTATTACATATTCGAAACGTATTTTATATAATTTTAAAGTTAATATAATTTTCTTTTTTTATGGGACGTTTTCTGCGTCTTATTTCGTTTGATAACGAAAAATCGAATATTAATTTCGCAAACAGTGTTGATTCTCAGCTATTAAAATAATAGAATAAATTAATTATATAAATATTAATATAAATAAGAACGCTGACAAGGATAATCGAAAAACATTTTATAAATATTAATAGATTCCTTGCCTATGATTTTATTTAAAAAAATGTTTATATTTTTTATCAAATATGTGTTTAAGTATGTGAAATTGTTTTTAAAATGTACTAAATACAGTTGGATTTAGATACTCAAAGCAAACTCAAAACAATCTTTATTGTGAGTACGTGAGTAAGTCTTATTGGCGTAAGAAAATGCTCACTACTCAGTCGCTTTTACTTATTCGCCCACAAATACTTACCAGATATAATTTGCTTTTCTCTTATTATCCCAAGCGAAAATAAAAAAACAACTTTTGCTAATCATATTACAATTTAATATCATATAATCTTACATACAAAATTTAATACATGATTATTTACTTAATATAATTTAATGTTATCGTTTCTCATATATTACGAAAAACATCATTATATTCAATTTTTTTTTGATTGGATTTGTACAGAAATGCTATTGAAAATTAAAATAACTCTTTTGGAATAATTATAATGAAATCACATAATAACTCCTAATTACTACTAATAAAATATCTCGCAAGCTTTATCGTGATTTTTAGCAGATTTCATGAGTACGTACAATGCATCATCAGCTTTTCGTGATGTCAAAATATACTTATGAATAAAAAAAGGCGTTTCGTTTTATAAAAAAAGGGTATTGTTTGTTTTATTGATTTTTGTTACATCATATTAAGACAGATATTGTTTCGAAGAAAAGACTAGTTTTGTAGTGTAATTGAGGGTTTGGGATAAACATTTTTATGTAGGTACGATGTCATTTAATATTTTTGTATAATAAACTTGCTTTTTTCTTGGAAAATGTAGACGCCAATTATAATTTACTATTACGCTATCTTACATATAAAATTTATTGTAAGTATAATAATTTACTTACTGTATATTAACGTTATTCTGAGAAACAAAACCTTTTCTTATTTTACTGTTGTAATGTAAAAATATCATTTAACGAAGTATAAACTTATTAAATTTCTAATGAAGTCTGTGTAACGTTAGTTTTTTTTATACCACAATTATTTTTTATCAGAAAACGCATTTGTTTCTCTTTATTTTGTGAAATAATATGTAATACAGTAACAATTTCTTAAAACGAAATGTAACATAAATAATATACCAAAGAATCTCTTATATATAATAAGACTACCCATCAAGTTGATAATTAACTTTCCTATATTATTTATTTTGATACCAAAGTAAAATAATTATGTTGTGTTAATATAAAATGTAGAATAATATTATGTAAGAAGTCTTAAATTTAAATGTTATTTTAATGATGTACCAAGTATCGTTTCTAAGAATAAATGTTTAATGTATGCTTAGAACTTTGAATTTAAGGTGTGATAATAAATTGGTACTTTTCTAAAATTTCGTATTTTATTCCTAATATTCAAAAGAAAAATCTGCAGAGTTCATTTGTCTTGTCCAAATTTGTTTTCTGAACCACTCGTGTTTATATAAAACGGATTCCTTTACCGGAGTCTGTTCGTTAAATTTATAATAAATAATAATAACATATAAATACAGACATAAAAATATATAAATGTCACAGTAATAAATAGTTTTTTGTAGTACCAACTAAAAAGCTGGTAATAAAAGTGGGCAGAGCTAGTAACAGAAATAGAACTGTCGAGTGTGAGATTTTTAAGTCATAATTTATATAACCCTTATATAGCTATATAAGGGCTATATACTTATATAGCCCTTCTTGCCTGCAGCACAAATACATTTAAAAACAGACAAAAAATATTGGTTTTGATTCGCACTTTTGACAAACTCCATTATTTTAAATTGTTTTCCTTGAACCTCCTTTAATATTTTTTAACTCTATCAAAACAAAATTGGCTACTACTATGCTGCGTGTAACTCGTATAAGACATGTTAATAACGTACTTATACCCTTCAAAGTTTAGAAATAATAAAGCATGCGTGCACGTCTTGTTTGAACTACATATTTTGAAGTAGAAACTTTAATTTTTAGGGTTCCGTTTCCAAAGGATGTAAACGGGACTCTATTATCAAGCCTCCACCATCCGTTTGTCTGTCGGTGGATTGTAACTCACAAAAAGTAATAGGTAAATAGTTGAATCTATACACGCAATAGCTATTGCCGCTATAACAACAATAAATAAAATTAAAATTTAACAAACAAATTAAGGGGGAATTGTATGGGGGTCATACAACGAATTGGTTTTTTTGGCGTTTTTTGCTCGATTTTAAAAATTGCAATAGAAATACGCTTGAAAAGTTCACATAGTCTATTACTATAATCGATAAAATAACAAATAATAAAAATTTAATTTAATTAAAATTAGTTAAAACGAAACTTCGGAATAGATAATCTCTTGATATGTTCAAGTAGTGTGTATTACTATAAAAATGCAAAAAAAAAATGGTTTTTATACAAGGAACATGTATTTTGACTTTTTTCCTGGATTTTAATGCATGTCCTTATTTTTCATTAATTACTTTTAAAAATGTATGCAGTATTCAATATTGTACAGGGGTGCAAAACCCTTCATGTGGTAGTTTGACTTGCACTTGACCAGTTTTTGAGCTTCGTCAGAAATGTCATCGCGACCGCGCAAACCTATGCAATTTTTTTTTGTTTATGAGAATGATTTATGAAAATTATTAAATGAAAATTAATGTGACGAATAAGAAATCGTACAAATGAAATAGACATGTTCTTAAAAAAAATGAAACTATCCATCCCGAATAATGGCCGCGTTCCTCTTCATTAACACTTTATATTTATCTACATGTGTTTATCTAAAGGTATTTTCAATGAGTTTTAATGCGCTTTTTGATATGAAAATAATCTGAAATTTCGTAGACATATTTTCAACCTATTTTCATTTTTTTTACTTCAAGAATGTAATAATAAATGCGTGTCTGCACTTTTAAGATATGTATGAAAGTTTGAGAGGGAAGGGGGGTAGTGTGGTTATATAATCTATAAAAAAAATTCATGCATAGAAAGCTACAGTATTGCAGAGTAATATAACCCGTATTTCATTTTAATACTAGCATTAGTCCTGACTGCGTAAAAATTGAAAACGTGAGTGGCGCCGGAAATGGAAGCGAAACGGGGAGCAAAGTCGAAAGTCAGGACCGGAAGCGAAAACGAAATCGGAATTGACAGCCAGGTCTTTTCATTTAAAACATAAAGGAGTACATTCTAGCTCCTGTCCATGCGGTCGAAATCGCGGGCGGACAGACAGTTTATAAATATACGAATACAGTGCAAGAAGTGTTGTTTTGAATTAATGGTACGTCAGAAAATGATATACCTGATATTTATAAAAAAAAATGTATTTAGGGAAAGTTTTACGGAGAAACATATGCCCTCACTCATCTGATTTTTTTTTCATTTGGTACCGAATCTATAACCAGCTACTTATTGTAAATCTTTAAATAACAATAGTGTATAAAATTTGTTTAATTTATAGTCTATGATATAGACTGTCAATTGTCAACTTCACTGGGGCGTTATGTATTACGAAATTGTTTCAAAAAAGAGATGGCAAAAGGTGTGTGGAATTTAGAAAATAAATAGCTTAAAGCTATGTACCAAACACTCATTGTCGAATTAAAGTTCCATATGATACGTCCAGAAATTTGCAACTAATACATCCGTACATGAAAATATATTTTATTGTATGTAGATATATTTACATGAATCCAATCAAAAAGATAATTTATGAAATTTCGATTGTTAATGTAATAAAAAGGAAATTTAATAAGTGGAAGAAAATGGGTGTAATTAAATCTAATAAATGCTTGACTAATCTCATCGGGTTATTGAAGATGGTTTTTTTCGTGCCTAAAATCTAAAAGATTACCGATTTTGATATTTTATTTGTTGCTTGTATAACAGCACAAATAATAGCAATGTAAGTTGAAAAAAAAGAAAATTAGGTAACTTAAACAGCCATATTTACATACTTCATTAAAAATATGACCATTTATTGAATTATTTATTAGAAAACTTTCGTCTTAATAATTCAAAGGTCTATTTTCCTGAAATAATTAACACAAATTATTCATTTATGGTGAGGAATTTCATGAATATAAATTCGATATTATGTAAAATATTCCATATTTTGCGAGATAAACAATTTCCTATTATTTATTTCCAAGTCGAGAAAAGGTTTTCATTGGCGTCGTAGTCGGCTCAATTGTGCTCTTTAAGGTCTTCGCCGATGACTTAAATTTCTGTCTACAACAACAGGGCTCAAAAACGTCACATTTTATATTCTGATTTTATCACCAAACATGTTAACGAAGCCATTAAGTTCGTTCATATCGAGATAGCGACAAAAACCTCCGTATCGACTATTCGACTCGCTTATTCATTTGTAAATTGAGCCGTAAAAAAGGAGTTCCGTGCGATTTTCGCTTACGACATAGGGTTTCGTCGGTGTGTCAAATTTCAAAAATAATTTGAAATTTATTCACCGGTTGACTACAGACGAAACCCTTGGATCTTCAGCCCTTCACGCTGACCCAGCGCGAGTTGGACGCCCTCAATGACGGCTTTGTTACTCTACAAGAGAGAATTGGGAAAGCGCATTTAAAAATGCCACAGTACGGTGCTTTTTAAATGCTAATTAAGTGCCTAATTCAAAAATTAAGTTCTCTTAAACTTACATATGTAAAATCACACTGATGGCGCGACCGGAAGCGGAAATCGTAAACGAACGATCGTGCTCTCCGAGGCATAAAGCGAGAGATCTAATTTGATTAAACTGAAAAGCTCATTCATCATCGGTCCGTGATATGCGAATGCCCACCTACCGGTTGGACGTCAACGCCACTGAAAGTGTCGTGCGGTGTGCGGTATTTAATATTTCAAATATTAATTTTAATCATTACTATGCGGCTTCTAATTTTCTATACAACTCACACTGCTCATTAGAATGGAGATGCGTCTATCTTATTTTAATAAAACTGTCCAAGAGTACGTCGAATCATGCTCACTATAGGGTTCCGAAGCCATTCTTACAAAGAAATCACTACAGATGAAAAAGTACGTTATTACACTTTTTCTATGTTTCACGCACGGAATAGTTATAAGCACTTTAGTCGCCTATAATTAGAAATACAAGTAGGTATGTCGACTGTTACTATTAAATTTATGTAAGCTAAAGGGCATCAGCAAAAGAACGCATCTTCATGGCACTTACGTCCTTTTGTGGATAAGCGCTGTTTATCGGCAATAAGTCAAAATCAGTGCATCGGATCAATTTCAAAATAGTTTTTGTTGAAATTATTTATTATGCGTTACCTTCGCTATTTTACATATTTTTCAAACAAACGGTTTAGAAAGCAAACAGGGAGGTACGCAATTTCCTACTTCTTTCGGAGCAATTATTTCCGAAAGTACTTACGTAATCCAACAAGTTGTCTAGAAACTTTAAAGTGTTTAAATATGTGTTAAATACAAGAACTGTTTAAATATGTGCCACACACTGACGTTTGTTGAAAAAAAATTTATCAGCTTCCGTTACATGTATGGAGTACTTATTTAGATATATTTATTTTTGTTTTTTTAACTACTAAACTAAGAAACTATAAATTTCACCAAAATTCCTTTTGTAGTTTTTTTTCAAATTGCCTGTGACATACGGACTGACGGACGGACACGATGAAACTATAAGAGTTCCGTTTTTGCCATTTGGCTTGGAACTCTAAAAACGAATTCGTGAAATTGTTCTAGTGTTCACATTGTTTAAGAAAGATGTAATATATTTCATTTTATTAAATTTTTTTTGAAGGTAGACGTAAGTTGTTCTGACTCTATTTAACTATTAACATAACGATATTAGAAGTTTAATATGTAACCAGTAGGTCGCATATTAAACTTTTAATATCGTTAAATGTTTAATAATAGGTATATTATTTATCTACTGTCTGCCTTATATTGTCATAGCTCTTTTTACGTAAAAAATCTGTGGAATGCTCGCCTTCGATAACGAACAAACACAGACTGAAATATAATATAATAGCAGTCGTTACGGGTTTTTGAGTCTTTTAAGAATGAAATTAAATTGGACAATTTTTAAATGGTTTGTACAATTCGCCGATGCCTGCAGCGTATTGGTAATCTGTTCCCATGGGTACTAACAAAAAGTTTCAAACATCCACATTGCGTAATTGGGTTCCGAATTATCAATTATAAAAACCGATCTCTTATGTGATTTTTTTTATGTATGTTTGTCTTATTTATCTAACTGTCAATACAATTAGTATAGAATTTCTATTTACTTTTCACGCCTATACAACAAATCATCAGGAAGGGTCAAACAGTCTGACTTTGCCCGTCCTGTTTTATGAATAAAATTTTTAACAGTTGCCTACGTGTTCGATATCAGTCAATCTTTCCGATTCACTGCTCGATTTGTTGGATGAGGATTCTTAGTGGAAAAACAGGTCTGAGGGTCAACAGCGAGTTACATGTTGCATGCTGCATGTTACAGGTAAGTGACTAATTAATTAGCTTATTCATATAGTAACTAAGTTATAAACATCTTATGCACACCAAACGTCGTACTCCTTAAGGAGTAAGGTTTAAACCGAGGAAATGGCGAATGCTATTAAATGATTAAGTTATGTATCTATGTATTACACTAATTAAATTACTAGTACACTAATTCAGTTTCAGATTAAGTAACAAGTAACATGAAAAGTTGTCGCAAATTCTTTACAAACAGAAGACTATGCTTAAACTAGACGCAATTACTTGGAAGTAAGCCGTCGAAGAGAGCGAAGCCGGGAGCGGCAGCCAGTATAGAGATGGAAAGACAAGCGGAGCGTGCTCCTCTGGCTGCGCGGCCGACGCGAGGTGCGCGCGCACTGGCCGCTAGATTTAATCCGAGTCTCGTTTTGTTGGCGGATCGGGTAAATTGTGCAGATAACGATGATGTATACGGGTCTACTTACCGAATTTGTTTTAATAAATGCGCCGTCTTCCTTTTTTCGTTCCCATAACACGCGAACTTCCGGACCTTTTTTATCGAAGTGAACGCTCGCGGATGCGGTGACGATGTGGGTTCGTTTTCGAGTGATAAATAAAAAAAATCGGTCGAGTTGCAGTCGGGTCGACGGGCGGACGACTGCGTACGTTTTCAAAATATTTGTGCTGGTACCAAAACATTTCTCGTCTGTATTATTTTTCGATATTTGACCCAATCACATATCGATATTTCCCTTTGGAAAACGATTGAAAAACGTAAACATCGCTAAAAGACGAATACGGAATATTACAATGCATGTTCTTAGATTTTGTATTCGGTGCTTCAACGCAGTTGAATTATTTACCATTCCTATAGCTTATTATTTAAAATCGAAGGGTTTGGATTTTATGCTTTTTGCACTGATATGGATGTGGATTCTGATGTGGATTCGCCGTTAAAGAACGTTATTACCTCATGTGATAACATCCGATATTAACACTTTCAGGTTTGAGTGGTTAATGATAACATCTAACATTAACACTCTCAGGTCTGAGTGGTTAGTGATAACATTCAATATTTGAGTGGTTAGTGATAACGTTCAACATTAAAATTCTCAGGTTTGAGTGGTTAGTGATAATGTCCAACATTAAAACTCTCAAATTTGAGTGGTTATTGATAACGTTCAACATTAAAACTCTCAGGTTTGAGTGGTTAGTGATAATGTCCAACATTAAAACTCTCAGGTTTGAGTGGTTAGTGATAGCGTCCAACATTAAAACTCTTAGGTTTGAGTGGTTAGTGACAACTTTCGACATTTAAACTCTTAAGTTTGGGTGGTTAGTGATAACGTCCAACATTAAAACTCTCAGGTATGAGTGGTTAGTGATAACGTTCAACATTAAAACTCTCAGGTTTGAGTGGTTAGTGATAGCGTCCAACATTAAAACTCTCAGGTTTGAGTGGTTAGTGATAGCGTCCAACATTAAAACTCTCAAATTTGAGTGGTTATTGATAACGTTCAACATTAAAACTCTCAGGTTTGAGTGGTTAGTGATAATGTCCAACATTAAAACTCTCAGGTTTGAGTGGTTAGTGATAGCGTCCAACATTAAAACTCTTAGGTTTGAGTGGTTAGTGACAACTTTCGACATTTAAACTCTTAAGTTTGGGTGGTTAGTGATAACGTCCAACATTAAAACTCTCAGGTATGAGTGGTAAATGATAACGTCCAACATTAAAACTCTCAGGTATGAGTGGTTAATGATAACGTCCAACATTAAAACTCTCAGGTATGAGTGGTTAATGATAATGTCCAACATTAAAACTCTCAGGTATGAGTGGTTGATGATAACGTCCAACATTAAAACTCTCAGGTATGAGTGGTTAATGATAACGTCCAACATTAAAACTCTCAGGTATGAGTGGTTAATGATAACGTCCAACATTAAAACTCTCAGGTATGAGTGGTTAATGATAACGTCCAACATTAAAACTCTCAGGTATGAGTGGTTAATGATAACGTCCAACATTAAAACTCTCAGGTATGAGTGGTTAATGATAACGTCCAACATTAAAACTCTCAGGTATGAGTGGTTAATGATAACGTCCAACATTAAAACTCTCAGGTATGAGTGGTTAATGATAACGTCCAACATTAAAACTCTCAGGTATGAGTGGTTAATGATAACGTCCAACATTAAAACTCTCAGGTATGAGTGGTTAATGATAACGTCCAACATTAAAACTCTCAGGTATGAGTGGTTAATGATAACGTCCAACATTAAAACTCTCAGGTATGAGTGGTTAATGATAACGTCCAACATTAAAACTCTCAGGTCTGAGTGGTTAGTGATAACATTCAATATTTGAGTGGTTAGTGATAACGTCCAACATTAAAACTCTCAAGTTTGAGTGGTTAGTGATAACGTCCAACATTAAAACTCTCAGGTTTAAGAAATGTATGTAGGTATGAAAAATCTCGTAGCATACTTCAATTCGTAACTCGGGTAATCGCATTATAAATTAAAATATTAAATTGTTCACTTAATACGTTCCGAATACAATCGCAACAAATAATCACGTCACAAATGCAGTTCCAATTTTTGCATCTGTTACGTATTATTAAAACTAAGAGCGTTTCGAATCAGAGCTTACAGCTAATGGGGCACGCATCTGTCGGACCCTCGACAAATCTTATGCAGATAATGTGCCGAGACTAATCATGCACTACTTTATCTCATAAGGGCCAGTTCATATTGAATTGTCTTAAAAGTTTCATATATATATATGTATATATATATATCACACTGCAACACCGAGTGATACTTTTTCGTTAAATCTATGTTGTTGAATCAGTTCATATTGATTTGAATTATTATTATTTGTAATACGTAATGATAATGTAAATATTATTATTTATTTTGTACATTAACTTCTCACTTTTTGCGAAATTGTTTGAATTTGAAAGAAAGTCATTTACCGCTTTTTATAGGAAATTTTCTTCTACACGTCTAATTCTGTTTAATAAATTTCAAAAGGATTGATTGCTGGATTCGCAATTGGCTAAATACGATTGTTTACGAAACCTAACGACCTATTTCTGAGTTTGTTGTAATTTTATGATTACCTTAATATTCGTTACATCTTTCATTATATTATTTGATAAGTGGAAGAGTGTTTCTGTACATGTACTTAAAGGTATACCCGATCTTGCCATGTATCTACTTGTGTAGGTTGCATACTACATAGATGGAACCTTTAGGATGAAGCAGTGTAGGCCATAATACTCCACGACACGTGTCTACCCCTATATTATATTATTTTGCTAAAATTTATAATTTAGATACAGTATTTTCTAATTCTTAGTCGAAAATAACAATCAAATTTGCAAATTCAATAACATGTAATTAGTCAATTCAAATATAATTAGTTAATCTATCGTGAGAAAAACCAGTGTAATTAACGAAAATCACAAAAAGGATGTGAAAGATGAAAGAGTCGGCAACGAACGCTGTACAGATACTAATGCTGTCCAAATTAGTAGTGTACTAGTGGAGTCACATTTTATGCATTCCAACCGTACTAAATAAATATACGTGTTCTTTGACTAAAGCTTATGAAAATTATTGTGTCTATATTTGAGAACAATAGAGATAGATGCAAAATTAAACCGTTCGCCCGCTGCAATTATTTGCATCGAATGAAACCGAAGTATGCATTTTATAAATGTAAAAATCCAACTACTTCCTGCTTTTTACAATAATCTGAACTCGACCTTATGCTACGTGCTTGGAATTCGTATTATGTCATTTGGCACCCCTTAAAGATTGTCAGCGATAGCAAAATATTTCTGCTTTATTAAAAGGGGAACGTTATGATTTGTGTTCGTCGATTTTATGTTATTTTTTTGCCGTTTCTCAGAAGAAAGCCACTAATATTGGAGTATTAATTCTGCACTGTTAAATTTATATGCAGATTGGTACGATAATCGGAAATCATTCCTATCTTTGAAGTAAAGGAAAAAAAGTTAAGTTTTAACTCTGTGAGATAAACGGTGACAAGTTCATTTGTAACGTAAAAGTCCCTTGCTGGATTCTCAGTCGGCGAAATACGCTTATTTACAAAACCTTTTGACCTGTTTCTTAGTTTGTTGTAATTTTACGATTGAAATAATATTAGTTACATATTTCACATTTATTTTTCAATGGAAGAGTTTTTCTCTATGTATGTAAAGGTATGCCCGGTCTTGTCATGTATCTACTTGTGTAGGTCGCATACTACATAGACGGTACCTTTAGGGTGAAGTAGTGTGGGTCATAATACCCCACGGCACGTGTCTACCGCTGATAGGAGAAAGGGCTGCATTGAAGGTGAGTTAGCGGCTTTTAACTTCATAGTATACAACGTAATGTTACCTATTATACTATTCCTAATTAGAACGTTGTAATAACGTGTTTGCTATTCTACGCAAAAACTAAAATATTTTTTCTATCAAGCTAATGCTAAACTTCTCTGATACCAATATACGCTATCAATATTAACTCAGTCTTCGTTCACATATAATATATTAGAATGGAAATAACTAGTATATGAGTTTGCCTTTCGGGATGGTATATAACCGGTAACTTTTACCTATGCGGTATTAGTTACGGACGAATGATACGGGTCAATCGGCTATTTTCCTAGAAAGCCTCTCAACAACAATTACCGCAAATTGTATGCTTGTAAGGCAGTTACGTTGATTGTTCCCTTAATATCTGTTTATTGGCTTTTCCCGGAATCGACATTCCTGTTTCCGGGCGTAATAAATGAAAGTAAATCCAGATATGATCATTAGACTCGCGAACTGACAATTAAGCTCTCAGCATTAAAATGATGTTCATCTTAATTTTGAGAACACGTAAAAGATTCGATCTTTCTCATAACTAGTACACTTTTAACTTCTTGTCTTTACTTTCTTACAACATTATACCCATAATGACGTTTAACTAAGATGAGAGTAATATACCCATACTATTTCACTATTTTAAATATATTTTTTTACTACCAACGATTGCGTTGATACTTAATAATGTATAAAATAAATTTAATGCAGATTAACATTTTAACAAACTAAACGTTATACTTCAAAGGTTTCAAAATACTGTTTGTAATAAAGATTACATTTTCCTTATTCTTGGTGAATGGATTTTAAAATTTTTAAGCACATAAATTTTTGACATGGAAAGAAAGTTCTTTATCGCACGACAGGCCACGAGAAGCTGGACAGCCAAAAATTACTTTATATAAGCGTTATCATGGTATAGAATATTTGAAATACATATAAATAGAATTATTTTCGCCCGAGAATCAGTTATACGATTTAGCTCAGCCGTTTAGCATTACGTTACGCGCGCGGGGTGTGAATCTGTTCTAGCTTTTGTTTTTTTTTATATATTTGATAACTTCCATACATTTTAAATAATTTCGTTGTTATTTTTAATTTTATTAGTAATTTTATTATATTAACAGCAATTATTGTATAGTAACTTTAATACATAACTTCAAAAGGAACAGAATAGTTTTGAAGAACTTCAAAAAATATTATTTGCTAGAACACTTTATTTGCAAACACAAATAAAGAAATATCTATGCAATACGATAACGATTAACGATACAAATACGATTAACTATTCCAAAATTTTTGTAATGAAGATATTTCTAAGAATTTAAATATCATTATCATCTCAGCATTTAAATTTATTAAGAAAAAATAGTACTTGAATGTTGTATATTTTTTTATGCTTGCAAATTATACTACACTTTGTTTATTACTAAAATAATAAAAAATACAATAAATTGTATTTTAATAAATTTTGGGAAAACGCCATCGACTGTTTAAATGTTGAAGTCTAAGAAAAACGGACAATATTACTTTTACAAAATCCCCATAGTCTATATACAAATTACATTATTATTGATTTAATTATTATTAAAAGTTTTATTTAATTTCATTGTTATTATTCAATTCATAAAATATATTTACATGTGGCGAAAGGAACTTCGTTCTAACCGGGTGTCCCAAAGACAGTTTCATGTTTTTAATACGACTCAAAAAATTGTGATACGTAAATATTTTAATTTTTTTCTCTTTACATGAAATAACATTTTAAATGACACGAAGAACCAAAAGAAGAAGGAAGAAGTACCAAAAACGACCACAGCCTTTGAAATATTGACGTTGAAAAATGACATTATTCAAAATATTGTTCAGCACTAAGGTAGCGGAATATGCGATCGTATAACTTTATATTTTGATAAAAAAAAAATATATAAAATAAGAAATATTTTTGAGAGAAAACCTCATGAATATTTGCTAAATTTATTACTTCAAATATCAACCAATCTTTTAATTTATTTGTTTCGTTTATTTTATAATATTTTATAGTATACATTAGGTATTAATTACTACAGTATACATATAGCGGTGATAACTTAAAATGAAGTACCGAATACTTATCTCATTCACTTCTAATTCGCTGTTTCTAAACAAAAAGCGCAAATGTAACGTGAAAAACGAATTTGTGAAATTTTTTTAAAAGTTTAATCGACTTCGAGAAAAGCGGACGCTCTCAAATCTACCGTATTTTAATTTACTTATGTTACTCGATTTCTCTGGTTTTAGCGGACGAACTTGGAACTTCAAATGTTTAATAAGTTTTTATTTACAGTCAATGCAAGTGAGATTACTCAATCCGGAATAAAAACAATAAATGTTAAGAAAAAATATAGGAATACAAAAAAATAATTAACGAATTTTTACAATATGAAAATATAATTGCTCAATTTTCAAATAAAAATAATACATATTGATACTTATTATTATAAATCGCTTCTGTAATATATGAAGTTACAATTTTTCAAATTAATTCGCAAATGTAGCAAGCACTACACGACTAGCTACAGACTTTTATTTATTACAGTTTGAAAAATTTTGTAAAAAATAATGGATTTCTATCAAATCGTTTGTATTAGCGTGCACACCGAACACACTCAAATCTATGCCTATTTTCAATCGAATAATCAGCAAAGTCGTGAATTTCTGTTTTGACCTTAAATGAAATGTACGATGTTGACTAAGTGGTCGGCGCGTCGCGTACGAAAGAGAAGATAGCGGATTCGAACCCTGACTGTAGATAAAGTGACCAATGAGTTTTCAATTTAAATCTAGTTGAAAACATTCGTCACGGTAAAAAAAAGAATCATTTGTGAAAAATAATGAATGTACCTGATGTGTGTTATTTTCAGTGAAATTAAAAAATATAATTATTATGTTTATTAATACTTTAAACACAACCTCAAATTGTAATACATAATTTTCACAATTTACGTGAAAATTATGTATTACAAATTATGCATTAAACAGTTTTATAAATACGCACGACAATAGATACATTATAAAATATCAGTCTTAAGAACATATATATACGAAATTATTAAGACTGACGTACAGTCAAAACAGCTCAATACATGTTATGTCTGCAGCATATCCTCAATCGCTTAATGACATTGCACGACCAACTGATGCGTCATTGCATACCGATCGGAACTATTTTATGACATATCTACACGTCGAAGGCGTCACACACGTGAAATACGCTCAGATTAAATTTTTTCAATGCGCCCAAGCAAGTATAACTACGAAAATCCTTCTACCCACCTCCTACCGGCTAATGTATACGACGGGAATGAGAAGTAACACATGTTGTTATTTTTCGTCACTTACGGCAAAATTCCCCCTCGGAAAAGTATTAATCCGCAAGTCTTTCGTGAATATTCATACAAACGGATATAGTTTTCCCATCGATCACACGCACCGGTACCGCGGGGCGTCACGCGCGACTTGGACGCTCCTGCATATTCATTTAGCAACGTGTTGAAACACTTTGCTTTCGTGTTATATGGATTATTTTGTGCTTCGTCAAGTTAATGTCCTTAAACAAATCTCAAATCAAGAGAAAGCGTTCAATTTTTTTTTTCAATAATAAAGCCATCGATATCATAATTCAATATAATTTACTGAATATTATTAACGTCTATAAAATACAGACTGGTACATTGAAGTGGTTAATGCATTGCATTCGATTGAAAATGTGCCGGGTTCCAACCAACGGGTATTTTTCCCAATAAGTATTGGACTCAATTATAAAAGGTATGTTGCAGTGGTTTGTCCATCTGAGAAGGACGAATGAAAATTGACTGACGAAATAAATCTATAGAACGAATGTGTGCGGTAGGAAGGTGAACAAGGGTCGCTCTAGAAAAATCTATGCAGGCCATATTGAAGGCATCTAGCAAAATCTTAGCAGCCGAAACCGACGAGCTTGCATGAAAAGATTGAGCGAGATATGCAAAGATCGTACCATGTGAAAATCTATAACCCCTGTCTACCCTTCTGGGAAATAGAGTTTGTATCATAAGTTATTATTATCTCAATCCAAATAATTTACGTTCCTCACGCCACATAGAGCATATTATTCCGTCGTTGCCAGACGTAGTCTCCGCATTGGTGACGACAGTGGTTATAGTAGCTGGCAACCTACACTGGGCTGGCATGGAAGGCTGGAGGTCAAAGACGTTCAAAATTAAGGGAAAAAGATGTCTTAGCAGGCAGGTGAAATGAGCTGGACACATGAAAGGAATCCACACCTCGTCAGCAGAAAATATTTTGACAAAACAAACATAATGCGAATGGGTAAGACTTCCAGAATTAAAATTTGTTTTTCGAATGTCTAGATTGTCTTTAAAATATGACAAAGATATTTGATCAACTGACGTTAACTCAGAACTGGAATATCTAATTGTTACCTAATTATCTTACTACTTGTTAGAAACAAAACAAACAAAATTATTTATTGATTAAGCGTCAGCTTCACTTTTATTAAAATTGCTGTTTATTTACTCATATTATGTAATCATCCTTGTTTTGACGCATAAATATGTATAAGGCTTATATGTAAAATTAGATAATTTTTTATTTCATAATTCATTCTAATGGTAATTATTGCCACCAGAGCTAATAACGGATTTTCAAAAGATAAAATCTAGTTAGAACGGTTTTCCAATTCTGTAAAAGATTATTAAAAATCAACATCAAATTTGATACAGCAGTTTTCAAGAAATTCTGATTGAAGGGGTGACTAACCATTAACGATCATTCTATTTTGTATCAGCAGTAGAAACAGTGTTATCTATTGTCTAGTACCTATTGATCTAGTATCTAATACTTATACTCTTCTACCTATCTAGTACCATCTATTTTTCTAGTAACAAAACTTCCTGAAACCAGTCGAGCATACTAGAAGCCTATATAAGAACTTTCTAGGTTGTTCTACAAAGTTGAATCGCTCCATATAAAAAGAGTGCGATAACGACGGTAGGAGCTAGTGCCTAACGAGGCACCGGGCCTAACCGGAGTTAAATCATAGTCATCTGTAAAAGCTGGTACCAAAGTATTGAATAGCAAGTTTATGTGTTGGTTTTGAAGTTAGAAATGGGTTCTTATTTCGTGTTAATACGTTTCTATACGTCTTTTATACCAATGCTATGTGCTACATACGTTTGTTTAGATAAACATATGTTTTTGGTATAAAAGTGTAGCTCCATTTGTTGATTAGTAAACAAAAGACTAATCTAAATAAACAAGAAAAATTGATTTTCTTACAAACATTTGTATTTACTTTTCTATTAATACATACTTATTTTTTTTTAATAGTACAAAGAAGCAGTTTTTCAAATTTTTCTTTCATATTTTTTCACATTTTCATGCATTATTAAGAAATCTCATCATTGAATAGAAACTAAAGCATTATCTTTCATTAAATTTATATCAAACATGAAAGTGAGATGCAAAATGAGAATATTTTGCATATCATTAATGCGACACGTGAGCCAGACTGAACATCCTTAGAAATTCAAAAACTCGGCAAATTAGCAAGTTATTTTTAATATTTTCATTTTTCAAAATAGTGTCCGTTGAGACCAATACGTCACCGCATTCGATGGAACCACTGAAAGGAACACTTTGCCCACTCGAACTTTGAGTTCGTATCGACGACCTTTTCATGTGGAGCCACTGCTTTCGGGGCGACGTCCGTAAACCACTTTCCTCGCAGTTTTCTTTTATTATAGGAAATAAATAGCAATCGCATAATGCTAGGTCGGGGTTACAAGGTGTGTGAGTTAGTATTTCTATACCTTACGTTCCCAAAATGCTAGTTGTTTGTCTGGCGGTATTTGGTGAGGCACTGTCATGATGAAAGAAAATCCTACTAAAAAGTTCCCCTACTTTTTCCAAAATGAGAGGCATATAATTGTTAATATACCAGTTTTGAGTGACTGTTTTTTATCTTCTAAAACAATTGTTGTACCTTTTATTACGAAGAGAAAGGCCACCACCTTTTTTCCGACCTTTGACCTTGTTCTTTTAATAAGCAACTCCTCAAAAGGTAACACTCACTGAGTGGACTGTTCTTCAGTTTCGAAATGGTAACAATGAATTCACTTTTCATCGCCTGTAAGCATGTGGTACACAGTATTTGAGTCACCACCGGCAAATCCTTGCATCATTTCGCGACACTAATTAATACAACGGTTTTTTTTTAGGCGTCTGTCAAATAATGAGGTATCAACCGAGCACGAAGCGTCTTGACCGCTAAATGTTTATAAAGGATTTTGAGAACTAGACTCATACCAATGTCTAAGCTTATCCAAATCTGCCGCTAAATCATTCTTTTGTCAGTCTCTTTTGTGAGTGACACAGCTGTGATATTGTCTTCGATCATCGTCATAGAAATATGTTCCCCACACAGATCGTCATTCACATTAGTGTGATCACAATTGGACTCGTCAAATTGTCAAACAGTTATAAACCGTAGTAAGAGATGGAGCTCCATCACGAAAAGCTAACCGAAGACTGTTATGACTTTATGTTGGTTTAAACGGCAACAAAATCGTAAAAAATAAGTGCACAAAAATCTTTTCGCATTAAATTTATGTTGACAAACTTTTTTTTGCCGACAATTTATAAAAGCAAATAAAAGACTAATGCAATATACTAAGTAAGGTTAGAAGAGATCGATTTCTTAAATGTTTAAAATGATACGTCATAATTTGACTGATGCTCAAAAACTCCGTCGTGTTAATTGGTGACGCGAAGTGACGCAAAGATTTGCCGGTGGTGACTCAAAAGTAGTGTACGACATGGTTACAGGTGACGAAAGAAGAATTTCCTGTTACAACTCCGTAACCAAAAGACAGTCTGCTCAGTGAATATTTCGTTTAGAGGAGATACCTCCTAAAGTAAAATAAAGTCGCAGCATCTGAAAAAAAATGGTGACCTCTTTCTTCGAAATGGCAGACCGTTATGCAAAAATTGTTTTAAAAATTAAAAAATAGACAACTACAGACTATTGACAATTTTTTGCCTCTGGTTTAAAGAAAAAGGTCGGACAAAAAAGAACTTGCAATAGGATTCTCCTTCATCATGACAACGCCTCACCACATACCGCTCGACAAACAATTAAATATTTCGGAATGTTAGGTATAGAAATACCTGCTCACCGGCCTTACAACCCTGACCTCGTATCATGCGATTTTTATTTCTTTTCTAAAATAAAAAAAAAAAACTTCGTGGATAGTGGCAGTGGCTCCATACCAAGGCCGTTGTAAACGACCTTTAAGTTCGAGTGGATAAAGTGTTTCTGTCGGTGGTTCGATCTAATGCTAAGCGATGTATTGATCTCAATGGACACTATTTTGAACAAACAACACTAATAAAAATAACTTTCTAGTTTGCTCATTATTCACCTCAAGTTTCTTAATTAACTAGTGTGTGTTCAAAAGAGACAGAGAGAGAATCTCTGAGAGCAAAATGCTTTTTCTTTATGTGACGATTTTCACCACTGATATCACCCGCAAGCCACGTTAAAAAAGTTCGTTTCAAAACTCAAAGGTTTATTCGTATAAGGATATTATTACTAATATCATATACGTACTCAAAACAAACGGTAACCGAAAGCCGAAATCCCAATACGAAACTTTGACAAACAGCACGTACTTACCGCACACACATTCCCCGTTCTGGCGTTGATGGAGCCCCCTCGGGCCTACGTCTACGGCCGTTGGCGCCAGATCCGGAACAAACTGTCGGGAGTCGCAGATATGCGCGAACTTAGCAATTAAAGCTGTACTGTAATTTAATTTGAAGTGAGATGCGTCTCCTGATAACGACGCCTTCGTTACATACAAACGACGCGGCGCCTGCCCTTTATGGGAAACCTCGAATATTTCGCGCTTGCTGTGACCTACAAAGCGCGTTTTGAGATAAAGGATATACTCTTTATACTTAACAGACATTACTTACGTGATGACCCCCTTAAAAACAGAAAAACAAATGGCGTAGGCCTAGCGATAAAATTCTATACAGAATTCTATAAAATGTTCATGAGAAAAAAGCTAAGTTTATGAAGCTACTGAAATGCAAAAACTTTGCTATTTTGATCCACACACTGGATATTGCACCTGCATGGATAACCGCAAAACATTTTGAGAAAAATACTACCTATTTTTACAATGAAATAATGAAATTGTATTTATTATTGTTTTTATTGTGTTTATACTTCCTTTAAACTTCCGCATTTATTATCAAAATATGATTTTTCAAAGGAAAACCAATATCGCATTGTCTAATATTCATGTAAACGTGAAGAAAAAAGACGAGAGAATTTGTAATATTTCCCCGCTGAAACGTGCTGTAAATTCTGAATAAAGTGTTAATATAGCATCTTATTTGAAATTTTCGCGACATGATTCAAGGGAAGAGCATAAACAAGACTGGATATAGCTGTTTTTATTCGCAGCCGAAACACTCGCCCGCCGCTGCCGCCGCGTATACCGGGAGTTTATTATAGCATAACATAATGTTATGAAAGCAAGTATCCCGCGCATAGGAAAATACACTTTTCGGGGATTAGCGACGGAAAGGGTGTACCACTTTGTTTATCTGATTTGTTTTTTTCGGAACACTGTGAAAATTAAAGCTAATATGAAATCTGTCCGCTTTTAATTGCAGGTGAACACCTTTTCATAATACGTCGTTTCAGGTGGAGATGCTTGGAGTTTGACCAACGATGCGGCGATCGCTTCGCGGACGGAAACCTTAAAACCTACCTGTCAATGTTCCCATTCATATGTGAATATCTTAAATATTGGTGCTGTAACATATCGATATACGTGTGAATTGTGTTACTATATTTATTGTTTCTTAACGTGGCCATACCCGAAATTTATACCGATTCGAGTATCGATACGGGTTAGTCCTTTGAAACGACGTTTCATTGTGGTGAATTCATAATTTTATAATTATGATTAGAAAACCGCGTTAATGACAGGCCACAAAGTATATTGAACAAGACTTGCGCCACCGTCGCGAAACAGCACGCGACGACACCGACGACGCTGACCTCGGCGCAATAGTCTAGCATTTGGCAAAAGAAAAATCTTCCCTCATTTTCTCATACAGAAAAATTTTCTGGAAAAATCTTGCTGTCGTTAATTTAATTTTCTTATAAATCAATAATCTTTTTTATATTAGATCCCTTCACACTAATACTGAATTTTCGTAGAACTATATCATAATACAGTGTATTGTGAATTTGTAAATAATTGATTGCTATCCTTATAACCTCAAAAAAAAATATATAAAATTACTTAAAATCATTGTATTTTGGTTTCACAACTGTAATTGTTTTAAACATTCACTTTTATACTGAGTTAATTAAGCACCAAATTTAATATCACCAATTTATTTTTTTTATTTAAAAAATAAATCCACGCAACAGCGGAAAAAATATTGACAAGCAGAATTTATTCTTGCAACTTTTACAATCATAAATGTCTGTAAATTTAATACATCCTTTATAACATTATTTTATTCAATTAACAACTAAGAAAAGATTTTCGCAGTGCCGAACTCTGGACTACTTGGGTAAAACCTTCTTTCAATAGAGTGCGTGGAATTAAAGCCACCACTAATAAAATTTTCAACGATGGAAGGCAATCCATACAGAATATTAAATGGCATCGGTTGTGTTGCAAGCGATGTGGCGAGAAAGAAATATAGAGACAGATTTATGCAGAGTACATCCCGATTGCTCATAAGGTGTGTGCAAAACAAAAGTGCTGTTTGTGCCTGAAATAATTGGATTATCAGCTATAATATTATTCTCTGTCCTAACACTGTTGTATAAAATCTATGCGTTAGTATGAAAACAAAATTTTGTTCAACATATTATAGAAAATATATGAGTGTTTCTCTCACAAATAGCGCTATTTCGTAAACTATTTTTATCGAAAAAAGTCATCATCCCATGTATTCCTCTTTTATCCTTAATAATGTTTTTCCAATACCAAATTTCTAGTTATTGTACTCACGTACAAACATTGTTTCTTGGAGTGTAGAAACTTTTAGAATCCTCGCTTAAAACAGTTAGGAATTCCATGATATTTACGTCAATGTTATTTCTGACATAAAATGGCTTCGGTGTACCTCCGCAGTAGAAAAAGTTTTGCAGGAAAACTTTTGATATGGCACGAGTCGTTTTCAGTTATCAAGTAAAGTAATCTTAAAAATTATACAGTTACGTAATGCAGCACCAATAGACACGCGAATTAAAAAGTTAGCGTTGCATGAAGCTGTCCGATGAGTCTAAGCGAATTCCAAAAGCAGTGGAGAGAATCAGACTGGACCAATTGAGAAGACAGTCAATTGAGAACTCTATTTATCTCATCATCATAAATCCTATATTTGTTTACGTCACGTTTGATTTTTACGACAGTAATTTTCTTCGATAAAAAAACACGTAATATTCGACAAATCATTATTTTTTGCGAACAGCAAAATTACGTTATCCTACTTGAATTTTTTTGAGTATTTAATTAACTATTTTATTAAACGTGAATTTTATTCACTCATTCGTCACGAAAAAGAACTTTAAAATAATTATGAATTTGGAAAAAAATATATAAATCTATTAACGCTATTTCACAATTTTTCATTTAAATGACTCTAATTATTATAATTATACTAAGGAATTTTAGACGCAAGCGTGCATCGAATAAGTCACGAACGTTAAGTATTTCACTCCGTGTGTGCAATTCAGCAATAAGTGCAGGCTAATTTGTGCATGGCGTGTTGGCCTTAGCAAGTTCATTTAAGCCTAATAAATTAATGGTACGATATGGTAGCTTTTTTTATTATTAAAGGCAGCGTTTTAAGCGCGCGGTCATTATGCAGATTATATATAAAAGTTCAAAATAAAATCATTATGAAATGCGGTACTTAATTTTAATTTTTCACGTAATGGATAGAACCAACTAGGTTTTAGTCCGCGACTTCGCTCGCGTGAATATAGAAAATGTTCCTTAGTCTTTTATAAAATCAGTTTTTCCATTAACCTCAATCCCGTGTCTGTTTTTAATTCTGTTTCCAGCACTATTCCTGATTTTGATCCCGGTCTAGCTTTTGGTTTTATTTCAATCCCATACCTGGTTTCTACCCCGGTCTCGTCCTCAATTTAGGTCCCGCGCCGGATTCTCAATTTAACTCGTCATCGCTTTCAATTTTAATACCGCTATCATTCAGAGTTCTGATTTGTAAAAAGCCGGAGAAAATGCTAGTATAATTTAAAAAATAGACTATAATTTATTTTGATAATAATATATAAACTAAAACATTTTAGAATCGGTGCAGCAGTTCGGTTTAATAGTACAAAACACGAACGAAGTCGGAGTTAAATTCTAAAATACCTTGCATAAAAACCTTATCCATCAAATCATACATACCTTTATGTAGCAACTTTGACGGTAGTTGGTCAAACGGTGACGAGAGTCTATTAACTGCGGACAAACAGACATTATTTTTTATATATTAAGATAATATCTAAAACATATATCACAAGGCAATGTTTTTTCATTGCAGCAACTTATACTAGTAGTAACAGCATCGCAACAGCTACAGAGTATTTCAAAGCTGTCGAAATCGAAATATCGAAATACTGTAGAAATACTACAGTATTTCTACCCACTATAACAGTCGGACGAGCTAACAGATTTCAGGTGTCAATTTCTTGGTAAAATGGTGGTGTGTTACCCCATTTCATACCACCACAATGCTGCAAGTTAGTCAAAGTTTATAAAACGTAAAAAATACCGTTCCCCAAATTAAATGTCGAGTGTAGTAAACAACGGTTTTTTACATTCATTCTTCTTTACGCTGAGCTTCCGTATTTCGGTTATGCGTTTTTTTAAAGTGTGAGCGAATTTATTATTTTGAGGCTTGAAATTGCTATTCGTAGAAGAAAATGGAGAATCGTGATTAGGGCCTATGTATATCGAATGTCAGCGAAAGGGAATAAAGGGCACTGTGCCACGCTGGAGACATGTCATTTCTAAATTTTTCGTGTTGTTTTCTTGTTATTATGGCTTCATTCTGACGATAATTCAAGTGGAATTTTCATCATTCAAGTAGAAGTTGGCTTCAGCACAACTGTGAGACGTATTTTCTCGACAGTTCCGAAATTAAGTGCATTATTAATACGCTAAACTTAATTGAAACAGCTTTAATTGAATAAAGCTTTAATGAGAACTGCAAATAACCTTTTTTAAGGTTAGTCATATTAACGCAGGCTAACGATGACGCATAGATAGTGGAAATAATGCGAGGATTAAGTGTAACGTGACTTCGATATACGACTGTATCACGCCTGACCATCACGCGGCTATATCGTGTGACTGTAAAAATATTAACGATCTATAGATCTCACTTGAACAATAGATTTTCAAACGTAAACATGTTAATAACTCAAAATGTAAGTGTATTATAGTTGAAAACCCTTTTTTTCTCATTACCAAATAGATATTTCTATTCGGATATATATTTTTTTCCATATCACAGAACGAAATTTCGCAAATTTAAATTAATCACTACTTAGAAGCGAAACACCCTACGGCAAATGATTAGAAAATTAAATGTTTTATTCATTTGAAGTTTAAAGTTTTAAGCGGGCCATTCGCCGTGATTTATGTGAAAGCGGTCGCGGCCGCCCCCGATTAGATCGCGGCATCTGCGATTGTGTGATAAGCTCTTTGTGTGTTTACTGAAGCTTTATCCGGCCACGCACGGATTTTTGAGTTTTAAACGAAATAAATTGATGTAGACGCACCGGGAAGCTTTTCGGGAGCTTTGCGGATTTAAAGACTGTAAATGTGAATGCGTTTCGTATGGAAAAAAATATATGCGGTGCGCTTTTTGTTTATGCGACAACTTTTTAGATGAGCGGATCGATTGTTTACATGCGATGTACATACTGGATTTATGGTCGTTCAGTGTTAAGCCTGATAGCGATTTCGCTTCTGATTCCAATTTCGGATGATGGCAATTTCACTTTCAGTTTAGATTTTTCCAATCCTGATTCCACTCTGGGTTATATATCACCTCTGATCAAAATTCTAGTCTTGTTTTCAGTTCTCGATCCTAAGTAGCCTTAAATAGTACTAAGTAGACTTACTCCCAAGCAGACGATATGCTTTCGATCCCGTCATCGCTAAAAATTCCATTTCATATCTCAATATCGCTTTCGTTCCGTTCCCATTCCTGCTTTCGTTTTCTATTCCACTCTAACTCTTGGATCCAACTCCGATCCTGCTCTAGATTAAGCATAGACAACAAGCCTGTGATTGGAATAAAAAAAAGACCAGGCTTAAAATCAAGAGCAAAAACAAGATCGGAATCGAGTTCTTATTTATTAGTTATACAAAAGAGTTATTTTTTTTAGAAATGTATCACCTAAAGTAGCAAATCTGCTTTAATATTTTTTAAATTACGTATTAGTTGAATTTAATTTTGCGCTTAATTTCTCTGTTTAGTCTGTTTTCGGTGTTATTGATTTTGTAAATGATATACCTTACATCATTTGTAATTTCATTTTTTTAGTCGAAATTGATTATTTCTCTAAATACTAAAATGTTTATTATACGTTTAGACTCACCTGCACAAAACATCCGATTTAAAATCATTGTGCATAAGAGTATAGATATATTATTTTCGTTTTACAACAGAGTTTTAAGAAATGCTCATTAATAAACAATTGTCGTATATTTTATTTTTCAAAAGAATTTGTGTCAGATTTTACCTATCCGCCGCTGAGTAATACCCTCCCACAATGTTTTTATTTCAGATTGAAAGGGGTTGAAGCTAAAGCTCCCTACAGGGATTCTGACGACCGTTGTCGTTATAGTGATGATAAAGTCCGAAACAGACGGCTTAACGAGCCGCATTAAAGCACAGCATTTACTCATAAAAGTTAAACATTAACTCGCTGTTAGTCGCGCAATTCCTTCAAAAATATTAATGCCGTCAGACAAGACTTCCATAAACTTTTTTTGTATTATATCCTTGACCAATTTTATTTATTCAGGTTGTTATTTTCTCCTTTCATCTGCGCAATTTCAAGTCATCGCTTTTTTAAATAAAATCGTTGTTGTTCCTATTTCACAAACTGCGCGGCAAACTTTCTGTCTACTCGACGGATACCTGCTGAAATATCATATCAAATAAATGATTAATTAATATTAAGGAAATTAACTAGTTTCAACAATCAATACAAAAGAAGTCAGGTGAAGTTAAAATTAACAATTATTTATTAACATTAATACATTGCTAACTGTCTGCCCCGGCCTCTGCATGCGTGGGCATGGAACGAAATCAATTTTTATGTCGAGTAATAATCTCGCTATCCTCATACAAATCGCTGTCCTGTTTTTTATTTTAAACCTTTTCCTATTTCTGTCTCGTTCTCGATTCCAATATGGTTCTCGGTGCGTTCATTTCGTATTTATTTTCGTTCCGTCATATTTTTTTAAATGTCTGTAGCCCACATAATGTATGCGGTCCATTTTAACATATTAGCGAAACTTACATTGAAACCTGGTTAGTATTTTTGTGCCATGAAAAAAAATTGAATAACTAAAAAAATTGTTCAACCTCTATATGTGTCTATAATACTTTAAGCTTTCTCTCGATTTTCTTGGGACCACATCATCAGATCCTAACTTGGTGACTATAGGACCAACTCGAGAAGTATACCCTTTCAAACATAAAAAAAAAAATTGGTCCACAATTCATAAAATTATCGCTGAACAAACATAAAAAATATACGTACAGATAAACATAGAACCTCCTCTTTTTTTTGAAGTCGGTTTGAAAATGAACTAATTTTCCCTAACTCTACATGTTTTCCTAAACTACGTTCTAGTTATTTGTGAATACTCCCCGAAAGTTCATCTAGTAGTTTCTGTAGTTTTGGAGAGAAATTTAAATTGGAGTTAAAACAGACAACGTTCTTGAAAATAGTTGTATTCTGTTACACTGCCTATATCACTCACAATTGGCATTTGGTGAACATTTTCAATAAACAGATACGACTGTTCTGCAGTTTTCTTACGTCTATAGATACGTATTTTAGTTAGAGTACATAATCGAAGCTATTTTTTGTAAAATAATATAAAGATTGATATCAAAACTCTTTACGTATGTGCATTGAAATATGTAATAATGGAATTCAACTTTAGCATTTTGAGTACTGCATTTGCTTGAAATAAGGCTTGATAATAGCAAATTACATCTATGCAAGTAACTTAGAAATATTTCAATAAATCCACTTAATTGTAGATTAATCTGAATTCATGTGTTTAATTCAGCTATAAACATTTCATAATATAAGATATAGGGAATGTAACCTTTATCGAATCAACGTTTAAATTATACCACTTCTATATTTCCATCTAATGACTTAATTTTTTTACACTTCTCTTTGGTTCTTCGTTTCCTGTGCTTGGTCCAGCCCTTCATATTCATAACTGAGAGATGGTGAAGTTCATCTGTAGCCTTTTTAATTGTTCCTGTGCTCTACGCTAATGCAGTTTATTCTTTTTGGTTCCTATTGTAATAGCTCTTGTCTCGTTTAATCGAGTTTCACACGTATAACTAGCTTTCTATCGTCTAAGATCTTAAAGCTGAGTGAATTATACGGTGTCGAGTTCTTAAAAAAATCCTACCTAATCTTTCATTTTCTATTTTCCTCGCTTCATGAAGAAATTTTGACGTTCATCTAGGAGTTGGCAAAGTTCATCGACAACCTTTTAAGTTCTGTTTTGCTCAGTACTACAGTGTCAAACTTTAAAGAAAATGCTCTGACTCTCCAGAAAGTTCCTAAATGTTGTGAAACTTTGAAGAAATTTGTACGTTTTAAAATTTTTAAATACATTTTCTTAAAGAAAGAGCTTTTTGTAAATAAGACCATTGTCTTATCTACAAAGAAACCGGCACTGTTAAAGTGATATTCAATATAAACATTTACGGAACCGATCACCACTTTGAAATTAAATAACTAAAAACTGATAAAACTTTAAAATTTCATCTGCATTTTTAAAGGCTGGTCGGTCACATTTGATTGACCGAATTTCAAATAATATTAGGCAATAATGTTAACTTTTCGGATGCAGGATGCAACGTCCGAGGCAATAAGCCGAGTAAGTAAAACACGCATGACAGACACAATCAAGTCACGTGACTGTGTCTGCCACATATGTTTTAATGCTAATGTTAATGCTAACACTATATCTATAGCTATAAGCATGATCAGTTGCGCTTGGCTAAATTAAATGCTCAAGTGTTATGATGACTCTGCCATGACAGTATGACTCTGCAATAAAATGTGGGTATAAAACATATTAATATTTTCATACGGAAATACAGTTTAAATAACTAAAAAAATGAGTCTTTGTAGAAACATAATAACCTAAAAAACAGATAACTTCGTTATTTATTGAAGTGAAAACTTCTATAGGCACGTTAAGCGATTTTCATATGGGTAAAATGTAATGAGTTCGCATCATCGACATGCTAATGTTAACAGTATATGTGAATTAAGTACAACTGTAAACCTTTTTTTGTACATGTGAAGACGATATTTTTAAATTTAATTCAATAGCAACATTATGGTTCTTTTCTTTATGTCAAAGGCTTAAATTTTACAATTCAAACCTTACTATGCATATTGACTGTTATTTCAAATTTACTGTTCACCATGTCATTTGATTAATAAATAATAAACCTTACAAAAATGTATGTGATTGTTGCTCGAAGTGTCGATAGATGTGGAAACCAGATCAACATTAATGATTTTAGTTAAAGAAGTATGATATTGTAATTTTTGATATTACAATTAATTTAAGAATCTCAAAAAGAAAACCACTGATAAATCATAATTTTAAAGTTTCACTTCTGTCGGTAGTCCCCATAGCTACCCAAGCCTTTTTTGCATGCCACATTCACGAAAAGCTGTTGTTCGATCGTCCAGTATTTTAACGAATACGAACGAGGCCAAATGATAAGCACTTGTTAAGTGCTCTTTAAAACTTGTCTCAATACGTGACGATCAGCGTAATTAGTCCAATCAGCCTTGAGTGTTTAATGCGCGAGGAGCAGTGCGCGCCCTCTCTCGACAGTGTCGGTTTTTTCACTGTCGATACCGCTAAAAGTGCAGCTTGAAGATCTAAAATCTTTATCAGTACACTTTTGCAAGTCTCTGAGGAGAATATCTCCCGTAAATTGGGTAAGAAGGCTTTCATTGGAAACTGAAACGAATTAAATGTTAAAATCCGTTTTCTTTACCTTTAAATTTATTAATGTGTCTCTCTCTATGTTATTATACATCCGATATTTTTATCTTTTTCGTACCGAACACTGTCTATGGATACACAGGCCTCAAATAACGAGTGCCCACGTTATAGTTCGCGTACGTGGTGCAAGGACGTCGAACCGCCTTCGGGTATAATATTTCAGCTTGATTTTAGGATGCGTCAGCGCCGAAGTAAATCTGGCCCTTTGGCCGAGGAGGTGAGGAATGGAGAAGGTCATTCACCTCAGGGTGAATAATATCATATTTTCTATAAATCAGAGCGTATTAACGACAACCTGACACAGTTTCTTATAACATGAAATTGGAAAATGTGCGCGAATTAAAATTAATGAGCGTGAAAATGATGACGAAGTAGCTAAAAACTAAAAGTCGTTACGACAAAAATGAGTTCCATCTATACCGAAAATAATTATGACAAGGTAATGTCTTTGTCAGTATGAGTCTGTACGTGAGTTAATAACAAAATATTTATAAAAAAAAAAGTAAATTTTAAGGAAAATTAAAATTTGATCGTAAACAATTCTTTGCACGACCGCCGGTGTCCGCGTTTTTCTCTAAAGCCTCAGAGCTCGGCAAACGTTCTGCTGAATGCATAAATCGGAAACGAGCATTTCAGCAAATATGAAATACACTCAATTTTTCTACATCCAACTGCGCCGGCGGCCCGTTTTGTGCGCGAATATTGATTTATTGCGAGTGCGGTGCTGTTATATTTGATGATTTTGTTCGTATATCCATGACATTTAGACTACTTTGACAACTTTATTATTATTATCATCTCAAACCTATTTCTGTAAAAGAATAAGCAGAGAATGCAGTTTTCCACATACTACGATCTTTATACATTTCTCTTACTTCACTTTTGTCTTTGATTCTATCAAAGTGAAAGTTAATCATAAAAATACATATGTTAAGAATATATTTTTGCATGTATTTAAATAATTTTCTTATTAATCGCACTCATTGAAAATAAAGAAAATATCATTGGAAAAGCTTTTTGTTTCAAACGTTTAATATTTAAGGAGATACTTCTTCAGTTTCCACATAAAATTAAACAATATGTCAAGATTCTTTGTTACTGTAGACTATAAAATAACTCGACAATTCACTCGATGAATAAAGATAAAAAAATATTTTGGATTAAACATATTTTCGTGTCTCTATTTTTAACATTAATAAGAATATTTAATTAATTGTTTCTTTATGCTAAAAAATGTGAGGAAAACAGCAGAAAATAAAATTTATTAATTGTTTCATCGGATAATTTTCATTAATACGGCCGTACGATCAAAATGTTAATAGGACGTTTTTGCTCTACGCACCAGGGCATTTTTCTTCAAGATGGTACAGTGGATCTAATTTTAATTAACGAAGATTTTAATAAAAGTAAATAGAGGAAATTTTACAGTTAATATATATTATTTTGTAGTTACATGTATACACAGAGGTGAAAAGTTTTTCCTTATTTTTTTCTGTGTTACTATTTATTTACCACTTGCTCGGTACAGTTGGTAAAAAAACATACCTACTGCGCTGAGGGCGTGGATTTGATTCCTGCACAACACAAACATTTATTTCATTAAAAAAAAACAATGTTTATTTTAAGTCTGACTGTTTCTATGACTTGTGTGCATACATTTATACAAATGTGTATAGGTACATATTTTATCAACTATCTGTTATCCATAGTACAAGCCTCGTTTCTTACTTTGAGATCAAAAGGTGCTATATGTCTATCGGAAAACATAAAAAAAAAATAATTCTCAATTTGAGTATAGTATTATTCAGGAACTAAAATTACAACTTTTCAAATAACTAAATTCTTATTTAATTTGGTAAAATATTTAAGAAGAACTAAATTTTAAATGCTCTAAACCGATAATTTTGCATGTAACTGTTGATGAATGTCAGCCAAGTAACACTTATCTCTTTGCAGAGTATAGATGAGATTAGGAGACTTTAAGTTGAGTTATTTTTTGTTTTAATAGCTGTAGGCATATATCACTAACGCTAGATATGTTCATGTTTATGATTGAAAGTATTTTTCATATCCAATATTTTATAGCGACAAAGGAAATTTAATTCTCAAAATATAGGATTTTTTGGAATAATAAAAGAAAGAAGGACGTTCATTATGCCTGTTGACCAGATAATTCCTTTGAGTTAGTTCTGATAATTCCTTTGAGTTAGCTCTTTAACTAGTACAGCTATAGGCATATTGATAGCTCCCTCAATGAGAATCAAACGTGAAATAGAGCTATTTGAGACGACCATATACGTTGAGGCTTAATTCCTATGAGTTTATGTGCAAACACGGTAAACAAGAAATGAGAGAAAAAATTGTCATTAAAATCAAGAAGGATAAAAAAAAATTAATAAAAGGAGCAATAAATTAAATTACCGCAGGAGACCGGCACAAAGAAATTAATCTCTTAGATGGACTTCGCGATGAACAGTGCGAAAACAACTAACTTGGAGAAATAACTATTCAGGAACTCATAATTAACTAGTTCTTACCTTCGACTGCGCCCGCGAGGACATGTAATTAATTCCTCAATTTCTAGAACGAGTAATCCTAATGTCATTCTCTATCCTGTTTTCCATTTAAGTTGCGATTTTCGATTTATTTCGATTATTTTCGATGCGTCCTTGTTCTTTATTTGAATTCTGCATTTCTTTCTTTTTCAATCACGTTATTCCCTTCGACTGTAATATCGATCCCGCTTTCAACATCGATTCGAACTTCTTGTAAATTATTGCACGGAAACACATTAGTGGGAGGTGTTTCCGTGTATGATATAAAAATATTATACACGTAACACAAAAAAAATTCTATTTGTATGCTTAATTTCATGTAAATCTGTCCGGCCGTTTATAAGTAATTGAGTAACAAAAAAGAAGACATCGTCCCAAAGTACCACATTTGTAATATTATAATAATAATATTGACAAAAGACACAGCATGGAAACTCTATCGTTCGCATCAATTTCCTATGACTTTCTTATTGTTAAGCGATTATTATTAATCATACAATTGTAACCGAATTGTTGACACTCCGTCACATCCGCTTTCGCTATGCCGCACCCCCCGCCTCACCATCATATCTTCCGCCCCGCCGCCCCTCACACAATTCTCATCGTCTACTCTAACACCGCACCTTCTCTAAACAAAGCAAGAAGTAAACATGGCCGACAAAATCAAATAAAACCTTTAATGTCTTTTAAATGTCCTAGTTATAAGGAGTCATACAGATAAACATGCAAAAAAATAAAATAAATAATTAATTATCTACGTTTTATGTGAAAATGAGTCATCAATTACATAAAATAAATAAATAATAATTTATATGTTCTGTGAAAATGAGATTTGTCAATTTCATAAACTTCATCAAAATGTTTATATGATTAATCAAAGTCAGTGACGAGTTATAAATACACATACAGATAAACAGAGAATAGCTTTTATATAACAAAATGGTGTATACACTAATGTTCATTAAAATTAGTTTGACCGTTGATGTGCTATGAAAAAAAAACCAATAGACAGACAGACAAACAAACAAAAAGTAGCATATATCCGTTTCCTGGTATCAAATTATCTCTGCGTTTTTCATCAAAATTAGAATAGCAAATTAAGCGTAAAAGGAAAGTTTAACAGACAGACAGATACCTTCACATTTATCATTTTAGTATGAATTAAAATGTATCGCATAATAAGGAGGGTAAAAGGGAGCTTGGATTATGATTTAGTTTGATTCAAGAGCTGAATCACTCAATAACATAAGCAATAAGAATCCCGATTAATTCTTATAATTGATTAAAAAAATTATTAGATTTCTCCTATTAATACTTTTCTTATTTAAATTTATTAGTAAAACTAAAGTTGATACGATAATTGTTTAATACATATGTTAAATTTTAATTAATTACCAATTTATAAAAAAGAGAATGATTAATTTCACAAAATATATATTTTTTAATTTTGGTGACAACTCTGTCGTAGTACTGCTTCGCTCATAGGACAGACTAGTACCCCTCATGCTAAGCCCAAAAGTAAAATAACAACAGGCCACATAATAAGTGGAAAATACAGATGAAAGCTTGCGAAGAAAAGTTATTATATTCACTAAGAGTAGAGAGACACATCTCTTGACCTTTGTGTCGGTTTTTTTTATTATATTACAAGGTAACCGCTAAATATTCCAAGAGATATTAAAGACGATGTGAGCGGTGTAGAGCTTTGTTTTTAGTAATTATATACCTTAAGTTCAACCTTCAAAGGCAAAATATTATATTTTACTTTTGTACACGCTTTCTAGAGCACACGCTAAACTTAAGAGGCTTTTCCGAAAATTTCATTCCAACGAGCCATTATGATATTTCTTGTTAAATATAGTAAGTATCATAATAACATTAAGAATTTTATTTATTTAAATTACAATTCACTATTTAGAAATATTGATACACATTATAAGCATATTTTATTGAGGAAATCTCAACTTTCGTATCTTCTATGTTAAATTGTGTTAAATCTTTACTTGTGTAAAGAAATAAAGAATTGTCCTTAATTAGTAGATTATTAAGAAAATATTTTCGTGGATATCTAATTGTGTGACAAACATACATTTTTACCCGATTGCGGCGGAGCCTAAACGGAGGGTTATGTATTTGGCGTTTAGCGTCTGAGTTATTTTATTCCAAGAGGATGCCACGCGGGAGAGACTGCCTCTGTCTTTAGTTGTATAACAAACAGAGATAACTACCCCTAGCTCATTTTGTAAGCGGAGTTATGGCCCAGAGCTTATGTTCGTAGTGTTCCACCCCTTCTATTCTTAGAAATATTTTTCGATCCTCAACCTATAGATCTATGTATATCTCTTGCATGTGCATGCGCAGGAATAGAATTTCTGTAATATTTGAAAATTAATGGTATTTCGAAAATTTGAAGTTAGGACTCCAATCAGCGACTTTTGAGTTTACATACTTGAAAATCAATCATAACTTTGAATATTTGACTATGTAGAAATCACTTAGTTATTTACAAAAGCTAATTCTTTTTATTATTATTATTTTAAAGAGCACTAAACTCGTGCAGCAGACAATAGTCATATTTCAGTTAAATGTATTAAGAATCGATACGTATATGGAGAAATGTAGATTAATGAAGGGCCATGGTCATATCTTAGGTTACAGATTAAAAAAGTGTGTGTGTGTCAACTCCGACGCACAACTGGCATTTACTCCTTTCAAACGATTATAAAATAAGTGGATTATTGATAGAGGGTAAACGAATACATTTTTTATATTACTCAAAGCATGCATGATACGTTTATTTATATTATACATACAATTAATTCGTTAAAATACATAACAAAACCATGAAAACATAAACAATGATAATTTTCTGTAATAAAGTTTTAATAAAGATTCATTTCATTCACCATTTGCGTCATCTTGCGTTGTATTTATTCCAGAAACAATATCAACATCATTTAATACTAACAAAATTCGTTTGTGGCAACTAAAATATGATACAGGGAGTTCGGAAGATATATATGCGATAAATCGCGAAAACATCGCATCAATAATTGTACCATATCTAATCGTTCCCAGTGTTCTACCAGAAAAATTTATAACTTGCCATCTAAACTCCGCAAGTTAACACTTTTATTTATTAACATTAAATGAATAAAGTATATGCTAATATAGTTATGTCGGCGCTATACTTTACATATACTGCTAGGGGATGCGCGAGATAAGTTGCGCATGAATATGGAGACTATACACGTGTATAGTCTCCATTCACACTCGACTGACCTAATGGTAACGTAACATAACGTAACGCCAAGTTTAATTGTACGCCCCAAGATTTTTCATACCTCAGACTAATATCTGGTAAATCGATCCTTAAGGAGTGAACTCCAGAAATAAACATTTGTATTCTCAATTGGTGACAGTTACTTTAATAATTTAGAGTTTCCTTTGAGTGAAAACTTTAAGTAATAAGATATGAATATGGGTCAGGAAAGTTATAATTGAAAAGTCTACATTTTTTGAAGTCAAATTTGCTTTAATACTTGTTGAGCGATTTTTATATGGGTAAAATCTTATGATTTTGCGTCACCAACATGGTGGGGTTCGGGTGCATACCCGCGCCAATAGGTATATAGTATATACACATTTTTAGCTATAAGCCAGTGTACACATATTTGCATGTAACATACGGAATCAATCATACATCCCTCCGCAAATATTTAGAATCTACTTCTTTTTTAGAACAACTTTGTCAAAGAAAACAAATTCATTGAAGTAGCTGTTTTAGAGAAAAATAGCACAGAACATCACCGTAGAATTGCAATACTGCTAGCCTTAGAACAGCTAACACTTAGGTGTCGCGCCGCTGCGTGCCACGCGGCTCTTGGCCCGACTGCGCCTGCGCTTGCAACTGGCTGAGTATTTATTAGGGTTGTGTTGTATTATTTTATATTATTTATAAGTATCTTTTTAATAATATATTTTTGTCATAGTTACTCTCGTAAAGTTATTTTAAAAAGACAGGTGATTATGAATATTCGCAGAAAGATACAAAATTGATTACTTACTGTATATACATATTATATTGTATATACTTGAGTATAAAGTGTATACACCTTACTATTACGGATCCTTAGTCTTCGTTAAAACTTTTACCCAAAATTGTTTGACTATCATGAATATAGCCACTAGTTTGTCTTTGTGTCAGCTCGCTGTATCTGAAGAACCGTAATAAGTACGTGGTTAAAATTTTTAAAGTGTGTATTTATTTGCCGCTCTAACAACAAACACTGAAACTAAAATCAAATTAAAAATTGAAACCCCATCCTTAAATAATCATAATAAAAGTATTTTTATCGAAATAAATATCCTACCAGACAAATAAACATCAGTAAAAAAAAAACTGGCCAAAAGCATTATTAAAAAGAAATACACTAAAAAGGAAAAAAGTACGTTGTTACCCAGTGATTTCCGCATAAAATAGTTATAAGCCCTTTACTCACCTACAACTAATAAAAACAAGTAGGTACGTTGACTATTACTATTAAATTAGTGTAAACTAAAGTGCAGCAGCAAAAAAGCGTATCTTTATGGGACTTACGTCCTGTTTTTGAGAAGCGCCGTTTCTCGACAATAACTCAAAAACATTATATCCAATCATCTTAAAAATAATTTTCGTTTAAATTATTTATTTGTCATTATCTTCGTTATTTCTTTTATATGTTTTCGTTTTTAGAAAATAGATGGAGGAACACAATTTCTCCTACTTTAGAAGTGTTTATTTCCGAAATTATTCATGTAATCTGAAAATTGCTTAAAATCCTTAAAATGTTTTTAAAATAAGTGTCGAAATATGTACCACACGTTCATGTTTACTGAAAAAAACTTTTTTCAGCTTCTTTTACATGTATGGAGTGCCCCCTGGAAATATTTATTTTTGTTTACTTAACTTCCAAACTAAGTTGCGGCTTATACAAGACACCTACACTATAAATTTTATCAATATATATATATCTAGTATTTTTGAATAAAATGCCTGTGGCATACGAATGGACAGACAAACATAATGAAACTATAAAGGTTCCGTTTTTACTATTTTGGCTCTAAAACTTAAAAAGGAACAAAAAAGCGTTGGCATGGGATATGTCTCAGAAATAACGCAGTAATTCGTTTTCGGAGATTTTATAATATTTCGCCAGTTTTCTAAAGCCCTGTCTCGAAAATCGTCGAAAACGAATAAAATCAACAAGACAAAAACATTCACTTTCTTCGAAATGTCCAAAATGTATTTTATGTGTTACGCGATGCGGGCTAGGTGATGGTCGATCACAACCGATTGGTCATGTTAATTAAAATATGTAATGCATACTTTAATTGACATATTTGACTTTTTCATAATATATCTATTATATATATTACGAAAAAGTCAATATTTATACTAGAGTTTTAGAATTTATGTTTACATTTATTTTCATTGGCAACGTATTAATTATTTATGTATATTCATTAATTAAAATTTTCGGTTGCGATGGAATAAACTTGGATAAATTTAGAATACATATTATTGAAGATTTGCAATTTTTTTATATTTCTTTATTTTCGTTGCTATTAATATATTGATCAGATTAATTTTATTATGAATTAATTGTCATGCTAACCTCTCAACAAGCTCTGCTTTATTCCTAGCTTATGGGTGGCCATGACATTTCAACCATCGTCGTGGGTAAATACAATTATGTGCTTCTATTGTCCAATGTACAAATGAGACGCAATTGTTTTTTTCATTTAATTGTACAGGAACAAAATAAAAATTTTAACAAAATTCAAAACAAAAACTATTTCAAAACAAATTAATATGCACTAAAAAGTAAAAAAATAATTGCGTATTTTTCTACAACCTAATAATCAACTTACTTTTTCTCTTCATCAATATGTAGGTACAGTCTATGTGTTTACCACGCAAAAAGATAAATAGGTACCTATCCGTTTCAAATTTAGCTTAACACATTCCTATGAATAACAAACAATGATCAAAATATTTTTTAGAGTTCTTCTAAGTAAAAAGAAATTAAAAATATTAGACTATTTAAAAGTCAATCAAATTATTACGATAATATAATGTAGTTATAATTATTGTTATTTTTGGGGTCGGTGTCAGGCAAGGAAATATGTCTAGCACTAGACACCACTATATCTTCTTCTTGCGTGGTAAACACATAGATCGAACCTACATATTGATGAATAGAAAAAGTAAGTTGATTATTAAGTTGTAGAAGAATACGCAATTATTTTTTTACTTTTGGTGCAAATTAATTTGTTTTGAAATAATTTTTGTTTTGAATTCGATTTTTTTTGTAAAATTTTTATTTAATTTTTGATTTTTAGTCAGTCTGAAGTACACTATCACATTTGTCTGAATATAGGTAGACCTACTAATCGTGTTGCTCATAGATGGAACCCTTACTGTAAACCGTCAAAGAGTTCTATTGATCATCATATTCGACTATGACAATTACTTGACCATAAAGATGTTACGGTAGGTGACTAAAATATCCGGATAGCCTATAAAAGATTCGGCCGAGTATCATTAATTTGCTCGTAAAAATTATAGAGTTCTGTTACTTTGTCATAGATTCCATAATAAGAACCTAACTAATTTCTCGTCAAATTACCCTTGAAGTACATCCTTTCATATAAAAAAAGAATCATCGAAATCGGTTGGCGTGATATTGAGTTATTCGTCCATTTGTCGCGCACATACTTAATGCAAATTTAAGACTCATATGGTTTTCTCATGGATTACATTGTTAGAACTGGACCAAAATGAAATGAAATCACAAGGTAAGCACCAGCTATCAAATAAAAAATGCATCATTAAAATCAGTTCACTCAGTCGAAAGCTCTAAGGTAACAAACATAAAAAATACAGTCAAACTAAGAACCTGCTCCTTTTTTTTTGAAGTCGGTTAAAAAATAAACCTGCTTGTTGTCCCGCCATATTCATAAAAAAATTCTAAAAAGTTATATGACCGTTGTTCTAATATGGCGGACGCGTTTGCGCAAAAGTTGTTGTGAAAAGGTCTATTTTTAAAGATTTTAATTTATAACTAACAAACATTTTAATATTTTGGTACTACTATTAATTTTGAAATCCAAAAAAAAAATATTATTCCGTAGTTTTAATTTCCACTTCTGTTGGCAGTCCCCAATAATTGCCACATTTTTTTTCGATTTGCCTATTACAGTGATATAACGGCCTTAAATTAAAAAGAAAATGTTATGCTGTGAACTATTTATATTCTAATTCAGTAATAATTAGACACTTTCATTGAATTCTATATCCTCTTTTTTAAGAAATAGAGCATTTTATCTATACTAATAATTTTATCTAGGGGTACGGTAGACACGATCGAAACCTTACCTGAATAATAAAACATAAAAAAATAAAGATTTTGAGTCGACAACATACATCGGCAAAATTCGGATTGCCGAGTATTTTGCTAAATTCAAATGATGTTGACAAACAAATTGAAGTCGCCATATTGGCCGCTCTAGCGAAACGTCACTGACACCGAATGACGTCTTGAGTAGATTAAAAAACGTGGGATATTAAGCGCAAATACACCTCGCCACTCAGCTCATCGATGAAACAGAGAGGATCACAAAGAATAAAAGCTATTTGTTTTGTTAATTTATGTTAGTTTATTTTCAAAGTTGATTCAAAATTAAAATTATTTACGTAAAAACTTTTGCAATTTTAATTGACTATTTTTATTAAACACAATAAACGATGCTATAAGAATCTATGCTTTTAAAATTTCTTGAGAACCGATAACAACAAAAATATCTATCTTCATTTTGTACGTACATATGTATTATGTTTCGCATTTCACCCGAGCGAAGCCGGGTTTTCATTTAGTGCTATTACGAAATTGTAAAAATCTGCTCGTATGCTTGTTTAAACAAGCATCACAAAATTTACAAGACAACTTTCCAGTGAAACTTTTAGTACTTAAAAGCTTGTTGTTAAACATATAATCTAGCATATATTTCGTCTCGTTATAATGACGGAAGACAGCATCATAACAATAAAACCACATTTTTTCCAAAACCAAATGTAACCACTACAAAGTGGATTTCCATTTCGCACACATTAACATTAATAAATAATCTATTTTACATTGCAATGGAGTAAGTATTATCTAGTTACATCATCTCATCTTACAAATAATAGATCTCGTTCAATTTTCATAATTTATTATTTAATACATTTCTGTCATAATTCTCTTTTCATATTAATTACATATTAAAAGAAAAGTATAATGTAAATAATGGGAACTGAATTTATATACATAAGAATCACTAGAGAAACAACTAGAAACAGACACACAACTCTGATTTTATATTAAAAATTTAGCTGATTCATAATTCCATGAATATCTTATTAACCCAGCGTACACTCGATTTAAGCATAATAAGCCGCTCGTCTAAATATAACCATTGCGTAATTATTGAAAATGTAACATCTCAACTCCGTCGTATTATAGGGAGTATAAATTCACTTTGAAAATGTTAATGATCGCCCGAGGCTCGATGATTTTCATACGCGGTCCCGCGAGCAACTCGACCGACCAGCATCTGATTTGGACTACGGGAAGAAAACGAAACAGAAGCCGAGTTAAAATTATGCCATCGAAGCTTTTGGATTAATAGAGCTTGAAGAGCTCGTTGGGCTTATGTCAGAGTTTACCATTTTTCGCTATCGTAGAAAAAAGCAGTCCCACTATGTAGTGGTTTTACTCGTATAGCCCCGAAACGTCGACTGCACGGCATGGACCATTTTCCTTGGAAAAGGTATGAGTTTCTATCGCTAGTTCGATGCGTGTTAGGTATATCACATCTTTTAACGGTCTAATGAAACACAAACTTTCATCGATTTAGCCGTTTCCCGCCAGTTTTTCTGTGATTAAATAACATTTTATTGTGATTATTTGATTAAAGTCTCTTCCACCATCTCCTTCTAACATCTGACATTTAACAAAAAGTTAATTTTAAAATTACTTTTGCGTTCCACGACATATTTTTAACCGCTGTTGTGGCTAAAAACCGTTAAAAGGAGAACATGGGACGCTAAATGAGTAAGTTTAAAAAGACACTATTTGTCAAAAGAAAAATTTAAAAGAGATGGTGGAAGAGGCCCTTAATAATTTAAACTTTATCATTTTTTCCAATTACTTTTTTACAAAATTTATCCTGTTTCCTATTTCAGAACATAATTTACTTCTTCAGAAAATTTATGTCATATAATTTATAATTTACATATATTTCTTTTCATATTTATTTTAAACCATTATGAAGAATACTATTTATAAGTCATAAGCACATGCTTATAAGATATGCTTGTTTACAGACTGTACTTTGTGTAACAATGTACACTTAAGGTGTAACCAGTGTCTCCCGGGCCACAGTAGGCTCGTTAACGACTAAGTTATCGTTTGTAGTGAGAGCTTCCTGCGCACCTTCTGAAACCATCGCACCGCCTACTTGCTAGTGTACATTCGAGATCGAGCATTCTGACTACATCGTTGCTTTTAAAGTTGATACCTGTAGCTAGATGAAAACTTAAATTAGTTAATTGTTCCCTAGTTCAGTTAGGGGCTTTAGATATGCCGCTTCCAAAGTATGGAATAATATTCCACCCTCGTTATATAACCTTCCACCAACTCACTCTTACGAGCGCTCTTTAAAAAATCACATTTCTTCACTGCATTTGAATGGCATTATTATTACTTGATATAATAATTTCTTATCCTTAATAACTATAAAAAGAAAGGAATAATTAAAAATGAAGAAAAAGAAAAGTAGAATTATTCTATTCGATACTTATTGTTTTTTACTTTAGACCTGGTTATATACTGCTACTGACTTTTGTGTCCATGAAATTTCTCTTTGGCACAGTTATTTTCAGGCACAAGCTGAAAATCAGTGCTGTGGCTCATGCTGCAGCATTTTGCTAAGCTGGTTATCCTTTCGGCCTTTTTCAATTTTTTTAATTTGTAATTTTTGTATATCTTAGTTTAGTTAATTTTAAGATTTTATATTAAGCTATCGTCTTTTTTTTTAAAGACCGAATAAAAGTTTATTTATTTATTCTGGTAAGATTATTAATATATGATCGCTTCTTAACTACTTATCTCATTTCGCCGTTTCCTTTTATTCGGTAAAAGAAGAAATTGACTTTGATCTCTTACACTCGCGTAGTATAATATTTGGCATTAAATTTGATCAGGTTTTTTAAATTTCACTTATGTTCTAAGTAACAATTTGATAAAATATTTTAACACAGGGAATAAGAAAGTGGGGTGGATACATAACGGTCATAGTTTCAATCACGGTGTTGTGTGGCTTAGAGACGACCCTTAAACTTTTGATGGATGACCTCTAACATAGTTTCCTTACTTACGTGGGTAGAGCCGCGAGAAAATTGTAATCTATAATGCTTTTCAAATAATCTTGTTATTAGCATCAACTGCACGTATGAATGATATACTAGAACCGTTAATGACACTAAATAATTCTTGTAAATATTTATGTAAATATCCAATTAAATATAAAAAAAAATCCATCGCTAAAAAATATATGAGCTCAGTGACTTACTAAGTTGACTCGTGAATAATGCGTTGCGAACTAAGGACCCTGGCTCTTAGGGAAACATTAAATTGTCTAAGTAAATTATTATGGTTGCAATTTCATTCTATTTTTTCCCTACATTGGAAAACTGTACAAGGAATACTATATCAGCGTATGTTTCAAACTTATTTGAAAAAAATTAACTGTTAACTGATAAATTTAAAAATTAAAAACGTCAAAATATGTCGTTTTGTCCTAACAATTAGCAGTTGACTAAGTTAATCTTAAATATATTAATGATAAATATTAAATTAATGTTACAAATGCCAATATCCCTAAGATTATCAATATTTTCACGTATTTAATTCATAACTTTAAAAATTAGCCGTTAACTATTGCAAATGAGAGTTTGAAACACATTGCAGTTCACCGTCTTTCATCCTTTCATTGACCTTTAGAAACTGGGGTGAAAAAACGATCGACAAGAAACTCAGTCTGCTCTGATTACCGTCCACCAACTACTCATAGACTCCTAATATTTGATAGAATGGTGGGAATTTACGGCTATCTTGAGTGCCGATCTTTAAATGATGCAAACTCTGGCGTCATCTCAGAAAAATAACCTTGTAATTAACTTGTCTGTGTTTTATGGAGGCGTCTTTGTGTTCAGAAATTTAATTACAGTAAAAAAGCAAAGTTTTCAAATGCAGTAACCTCGTATGTATCGAAATGGACAAGTTTAGGAGAGTGAGAATAAAGGAAAGAGAATGATTCATCGAGGACGTATAAGAAAAATTATGTCTCAGGGACTGTGAAATATAAGCGGTCGTATGAACGATTAAGAAATGAAGGACGGCTTAATTGAGTGAGATGAGAAGGAAACAGACATAGATATGGGTGCAAGGACGAAGGGCAATTACTACCGCTAGTATTATGATGGTTGTTTAAACAATTGCGATTTTAAAACGAACTATTAACAAATATCAAACTGTTTAAAGTTCACAAAGATAGCTGTTTATATAATGTACTTTGTTATCATTGTTTAAAGTAAATTAATTTACTGTTCTTCGCATTTATTGTTACTAAATATTTATTTAGCGTTGTAATACAAACTTACTTCTGTAACTTACACAGGCTTACGAAGATTATAAACCTCACATTACCTTTGTATTACTCTTTTGATTTTGTACTTTTCTTATTCGGTTCATACAATTCAGCTTCTAATTCTTAGTCGTCATTTTACTACTAATTTGATGAGTGTAAACATTTCAGATTATGTGATATTAAAACCTATTTTCTATTTATATTAAAGATAGGCATTTTTGAATCATCTTTAGTAGGGGCTATGTTAGCCGGCCGAATGTACAAGAAAACTAATACAAGCCTACCTCTTTAGGATATATACACGTATATGTATAGATTATTCTCGCATGTTCTTCAGGTACAAGTATTATTTCTTATATCATTTATACATTAAAAGGGACATTGATACTCGATTATAATACCAGAAACCAATAAGATAAATATGATCAATTGATATATATTACATTTCTCGCTGTAACACTTCGTTTAGTGTTGACCGACTTTTAATACAAAAGCTTGCGGTTCAGTCTATCGCCACCCTTTCATGTGGTCTGCTACGTCGTGTAGTTTGTTTCAGACTCGGCTACAAAGTTGGAGTTTTTTTTTGACGTTACACGTGCGTGAAGTCACGGCTTCTTGCTTGCCGAGCTCTCGTTGTTGCATACGTGGGGAACATACCGAATGAATGTTAGGGCAGGGTACATAGGTACGCTCTTGTCAAGCAAATAAGCACTATTTCTTTTTACTCTATCACTAGCATTTAAGACTGCAGAAATACGTGTGCTCACGTTGTTAAACAAAATTATCCAATTTGGATGTCAATTCAAATGATCACGGTGCACCGTTCCACTTAAGTATTCCGTTCCACTTAACTGTGTATTCAAAGCAGTTTTTTATGCAAAGAAAGTTAACCTATCCAAATGGATTGATACCACCAAGAAACTTAGAAATCATTTTGAAAAAAAATATTCCGTATTTTCCGTTAACGATATCTCTCGAACGAACGAATCAAGTCTGATGCAGAGTGGGACGATCTACCGTTGCTCCATAAGCAGAAGAGTCAGATATTACCAAACATGTATCCATCAAAAATTTCACTCGCTGTTTTAAAAAAGCTCTTTCTTATTCAAATTTTTAATTAACCATATCTCTCAAAATAACTAGCCAAGTTTGATGTAATTTGTGACAATCGGTGCTGTTTTTTTCTTTAAAAATAAACAACTAGTTAAATGTAATAATTTATGAGTAGACTTGCTTAAAAAATATTCTAAAAGACACTTTTTGAAAAATTTTTCTCCGGCTATATCTCTTGAACCAACCAACCATTTTAATGCATTTAATAACGATCAACGTTGTTTTGTTTTGGAGAACAATTGGATAGATTTTGAAATTTATTGGTAGAACAGTTTACAATATATTGCAAAAAAACGCTTTTAAGAAATTTTTCTGCAACGGTATCTCTTAAGCAAATTAATCGCTTTTTGTGCTATTTGTGGCAATCGATGCAACTGTTTGGGGAAAAGAGCTGATTAAGTTTGAGTATCGATCAGTAGAGTGGAATAAAATTTATCTCAAAAAAATGTCTTTCTGAAATCTTTATTTTTGAGATTCCTCAAAAACTACCAGGTGAAACTAGTTCAAAATTTTAGGAAGTCTAAGTAGAGTGGATTTCTTATGAATATCGTAAATTTCGTTTCGATTGTTTATTTCGTTCAAAAGTTATGAGAGGTTTAGATACACACTCACGCTCATATTCACACACGCACACACACACACACACACACACACACACACACACACACACACACGCACGCACGCACGCTTTGAATAAATATGTTAAAAATGTAAACGAAGAGGCAATCACATCTTAAAGTGATGTCGTTTCGTGTTCTTGGGTGGAAAACTGCTGCTCGATTCAACAAGTTAAACTGGTCCTTTTCTAAATCAAAATACAAGGTCAGAGCTATTACACCAGTGCTTCGAACCTTAGTATTTCATGGGAGTTTCAGGTTTGAAGTGTTGAAATACTGGAACAATCGTTTTCCGTCTATTCACCAGCAGATACACCTTTTTACGAAAACTGAAGGATTATTTGTTGGAACTGCAGTACATCTGAGTTGCGTTGACATTTAATAAATTTGTAATTAATGTAAAAATCTCACTAGCTACTATTAATTATATTTTATTATGGTAACATTTTAATATTAAATTGATATAAAAATCTCAGTATAGTATCATTTATACTAAATTTAATTTGTTTTATATTTTATCGATTGTAATAATTTATGTTGGCCGCGACTGCAGTGCATTTTCTTACTGTGGCCTTTTAATTGCGATACAGATCTCCGTCATTAAACATACTAATATTACGTTTCACGTGATTGGATATTTTATATTTTTATACGTTGCTTTTCAGCAATCAATAAATGTCTGTATTTCTTTCTGTTTTTTAAATACTTTGCAAAACAATAACGAATCACGGAGAATTTGTAATGCAATAATACCATCACGGATAATTGTAGTTTAATTATTGGACTTACATTTAGAAACATTAAAATATTTTCCTATACGTAATATTTAAATCCACTATCCTTAAGACCGACCACCTGTATCCTTTATTTTTTTTCCCCTCTTTCCCAAATTTCGACTGTTTATTATTATTTCCGACGCACGTTAATGATTGGTCAATAGGTGTCACGCCGGTATTGCCATTATTGAAAGTATGTTTTTGATTCAATAATCGAAACGGTCAAGAAACTGTTGATTGGTCCAATTTAGGATAATCACAAACAAGTACCAAAATAGCGGTAAAATTTCGATTCTATATTTAAATATCGATAAACCTAACAAATTTGTATTGAATATCGCTTAAAATCACAAAGTTTTGACGTTAAACTACAATAAATTAAAATAATTTCGGGCAAAAACGTTTAAAGCGAGCCAGTATACCCGGATATGCGTTGCTTGAGCGTGTATGAACTCGTCCCTAATACGCGGCGGCCTCGTCGGCACGCGCCTTTGTTGTTCCGTACTCTACAAAGACTTCGACAATGAACTGGATATTAAAACGAAAAGCATAACAATGTTGGAGTCTGTACACTTTTTTTTTATTATACTCAAATTAATAAAACTCGACTCACAATTCTATATTAAAAATGTGTTTGATACTATAATTTTTGATTAAAACGTGGCATCGATTATGCGTAGTACGTTTATAATGTTAATGTTTAAATTTGATTAATACGTTTCCTGCTTTCTAATATTTCTCTTTTATTATAATCGGCTATCTTCATATTTTTTTATATGGTAACAGCAATGTAACAATATAAATATGTAATTATATCGCTTAGTCCATATATAAAAAAAAAACCGACCAATAGCATGTCGGACAATTCCCAGTGTAGTTTTCCGTAGTCTTCCTATAAAGAAATACACCACAGATGAAAAGAACTACGTTGTTCCATTTTTTTTATGTTTCCCGCACAAAGTAGATATAAGTACTTATTCGCCTGTAACTGAAAAACGAGAAAGTATGTCGATTATACTCTTAAACTAACAGTAATGACCCAACGGTGATTTGAAACACTTAACACCGTCATGTAATGTAAAAATACGACTTGAAAAAGTGCACCTGCACAAGAGCGTATCTTCATGTCGTTTGAAGTCTTTTTGTTGAGAAGCACAGCTTTTTGACAATGACTAAAAAATGGTATCAAATATTTTTATCAAAATGTATCGAAAATTGTTTTTAATATCTTCAATCATATTCAAAATAATTATCGTTGAAAGTATTTATTAAACGTTACCTTAGTAATTGTTTTCATATTCCGAGACATACGGCTTAAAACAAAAAGGGGGGATACACAATTTATGCTACTTTCGGAGCGATTATTTCCGAAAATATTCACTTAATCAAAAAAATTGCTTAAAAATCTTAAAAGGTTTTTAAAATATCTTTCGATAGATATATGGCACACGTTGCTGTTTGCTACAAAAAGAATTTTGAGTTTCTGTTACGTGTATGGAGTGCCCCTTAAGTTTTGTTAAATTTTGTTTATTATATAACTATGATACTATGATACTCATAAAAGACACCTATGCTCCAAATTTCATCAATATACGTCATGTAGTTTTTGAGTAAAATGCATGTGACCTACGGACGAATGGACTATAAGGGATCCGTTTGAAGAATAATGAAAAAAAATGTAATAAAATTTTTTAGAAAGTGATGTCGTCAAATAACGGGTTTTTATTATATGAGCATTTTTTTTGTAGTGCGATTTTTTTAAGAATATCTGATTTATTGGATTTCTTTACGTGAATTTCTATAAAAGTCTAGGTGCTTAATTAGAGTCACAAAGAGAATTGTATAATACCAAAAAATGGTTTTTAATGGCATCAGCATAAGCCGATTCGACTAATAATATAAGGGCGAACGGAAAACGTGGTTCTAGATGAAAAGTTTTATGTCACTGTTACGTAACGACCTCATCGAGGATTCGAGGATTGAGATCGGATGAGAAAAACACGTAGAAAACCAAAAGGAGTACATTCCGAAACACAGCGTTATAATAAATTGCTGTGGAACCACTTGAACGTCTGTAATTCATCGCACTTGGATTGTGATCACACTCGAATTTTTATAGCTTTTGCACGTATCTAATACGTGTATTATAAAAATAGTGAGTCGATTCCGTGTTTGATGAAATGATAGCATAGCAAGAGCAAGGAACTTTTAAATCAATAATTGTACCGAACAAAGCAAGATAACTAGGTATGTACATATTTTTTTTTATTTAAATGGAACAATATCTATCGATTTAATTAAACGACTTTAACGAAATTAGTGATGTTAACGTGTTTGACAAAGTAAGTTAAGAATAGAGACGATTAGATTTTAACAAAGAGCAATTTAGTGTTTTTATATAGATTATAAAACTACGAAAAATATTTCACATGTACATACATGGATTACGTACAGAACACACGCGTGAGATTCACATATGCCTAGTATCATATTTAACATTATCAAAATAATTTTTTCCTAGGAGTTTAAAACATCGACGTCTGTTGAAGACTCGATTTTAGAAATTTAAGCTAAAATCATGAAGGATTGTTGAAAAAATCTTCATATTTCTTAGTTCTGTTTTAAAAGGTTTGGATATCCAACATTCGTAATACCAAAATTCCAGCCAGACTGAGAGTGGTCGCCTTAAAAAAAAACATTAATTTCGTCGTAGTAATAATCCCTAGTAACCGACGACCGCATACGAGCCATTACCTCGAGCTTCCTGCTCGGGGCCCGGCAAATTATAATAACAGAGTGGGATAGCGCGAGGATCGCCCCAAAGTAATTAAGAAAAAAATTTGCCCCGAAACGGCGGGTTTAGATTAATGGAATTGCGACAATCCCGCTGGCCTGTCTACGCGGCTCGCATTTTTAGCGGCATAACGGGGGGCAAATTGAAAAATTTTTCCCGTACCTGCCCCGCGGTTAATTCACGGTAATGAGGAATGTCGTGAACGAAAATAATGGTAATTTACGCGTCGGCGGTCGCGCGAAATGAGATACCTCGATTGGAATCTAGATTTGGGCCGATGTTCGTCGATGGTCTTAGAATTTAAAATGGTTTGTATTAAAATTTATTTTGAACTCTGGTAAACGTTTGGACCGACAGGCCAACTCTATAATTTCTCGCTAAAATACACATTACTAAAAATATTCAATAAACTTTGTTAGAATCTCAAACAGCACACATCTAAGGAAAGTTGATTCTTGTAAATCATGCTGAAATAACTACCCGAAATCTTCAATTTTCTCAACGAGAAGCTACTGGTTGCCAATATATATTCATTAATGTTCGATAAAGAAGAGCGCATTATATACATAAACTAAATCTACCATTGTAGAAATTTCAAACTGGCTATCCATCTGTAAGGAATAGTTCAAATGAAAAAACTACCCAATCCGATGATCTGAAATATGTACAGAATGAAGGTATTAAAACACGAAAACATTTCTTAAATGGGCAAATTAGGGAACGATGATACAAGATTTACATTAGTTTTTAATTTAAAATCATGTAAATTAATGTTCATGTTTATACTTAGACGTAAAGAGTAACGTGTTCGAGTGTTTTTGGAAAAGCAACACTCGATTTTTTTTTGGAATAGTTGTGATTTAAAAGTGATATATCTGAATTCAGAACAGGAAATGAGACTGAAATTTGGTGAGAGTTATAGATTGGATAGGTAGTAATGTAATTGGGACCCGGATTTGAGCCGGTAGCGGTATCCAAGTCGGACCGACAGCACAACCGAGATTAAAACTAGGTACGATATCGGGTCAGGATCGAAATTGAAATTATTATATAATCAAAGATCTAAATAAAGTATGTAGGAAATCATTTTTTTGCCTTCTCAGGCGAAGATGCAGTTAAATAAATGTTAGTGCTATAAAATACACTGTACAATTTTTACTTGAAAATATCCTCAAACTATTAGTTCCTAATCTTCTTTAAGAATCGAGAACATCTTTAGGAATATAGAAACTTACTAACCGATTCCCCGAATGTTTCTTCATATTTCTCCGGATAGTGGTCCCCGCAGCTGTTAGTAGGCGCCGGGGTGTTGGCGCTCACCACACACAGTTACGCAGTAGGTCGAGATCACGACATATGCCTTATTGGCATGCTAATATTTACATAAACGTGGTCTTTATGTCTATAAATGTATTTGTCTTGTATTTGTCTAAATAAAGGCTTTGGAGATGAGAGGGTTTATAGACGTTGTAACGTCTATAACATAGAACAAAATAATTCATGTCAATAGTTCAACTGGGAAAACAGGTTTTGAGAGTTCGAAGCAAAGGGGTGCAAAGGGAAACAACGAAATTGTATTATTTACCTTAGCGAATGTATTGTGCTTCAAAATGAGAGAATCATCCTATCGAATTGCCTTATTTATACTCAAATATTCCATAGATATATTATATGTATTGATGTCATATATAAGAAAGTCAATAACTGGCGACCGCCCTTCTGGACAAAGTTTAGTTCTAGTCTCGATTTCGCATACCTTTCTGTGTAATAAATAGCAATGTAAGCCCCATTTTGTCGAATACAATTGATGTTATAATGTTTTATATGATAAAATAAAATAATAGGAAAAAATACTTTATTTATTAATATATGGTCCACCCCGAGCGCTATGACTAGCGCTGGATCTAGACTCGACTTTGACAAGTCGAGTCCAGATGGTCATTAAATTTTAGACGATGCAATAACACAAAACTTTTAGTAAATTTAGTTCGAAAATATTTTATTTCGTTGAATTAAAGTATAACCCTTAAGTACGTTACAATATTTTAAGATTGTACAAATTTTACTGTTTTAATACTCGTTTGAAGTACAGTTTTCCCTCGACAAAAACGAGTAAGAAACTTGTGGTAACTTTATTTGATAAATTATTGTAAGTCATTTATTTTGGAGAAAGAGATAATTCAACATGTGATTTTCGTGCGTCGTTCAAATTGTAAAAATGCTCATTATTACTTATTGTTTTGAATAAATATTTATAGCTCTCGATTTTTATGTGCGTTGCGTCGGGTTTCACTCACTGCACTGTTGAAGCACACTCTCATACAATTTTTGTTCCGGTTGAGACACTTTGATCCTCCATATAAGCAAGCCGGTTCTTAAATTTAAAATTTAAAACTCAACAAACTCAACTTCCGTTATCACCTAATGGTGATTCAGATATGGGTCCCAGTGTGTCCCAGACATCGTCAGAGTAATCAACACGTTTTTACGAGGATCTTCGAGAAACGGAAGGATTAGTTTAATTGGATTAAAATTTAAAACTCAACAAACTCAACGGTTCAATTGCCCATGATCAGGATTTCAACCTTCAGATTCCACCGCACAGCTAAGTTCACTGGTGATTATTATTCTATCACTTCGAGCTTTTTTTTAATTTAATTTTAATTTGGAGACAGTTTTTAATAACTTTGGCTTGAAGTACAATAAGCCTGTAATAATGTTATTGTTATTATATTCATTAAGAAATTATACGACATTATATTTTATATGTAAAGTTGCTTATTTAGAAGTTCTTTCTTGAAAACATGGATATAGGCTCTTTGTTGTACGTTTTCAAAAACATGAAATTTAAAATTGAAAATGATATTATAGCTAGTCTATGTCAAACCATTTTTTTATTTTATTTCGAAATTAATTATAGGAAATTGTTGTGTTCTTCAGGTATACTAAAATATAAACTCTAGATTCGATAGTCATCATCGTCAAAGCCTCAAAGTGATCTTAACCACTTGATGAGAACAATCTGGTTGTTATTATAGAGATTTAATTTAGTTGTGCTAAAATCAGGAATTGGACGGAGGTATGGTCGGCGCATAGCATCAGAATCGAGATAAGGCGTGCTTTCTACCTTCTGGCATTACCTACGTAAACATAGCATGTCAACGTCGCCACGAGATGGCGCATGGAGCAGAGATCATATGAGTTAAGTTTTAATTCTGAATAAAATCCAATCCCTCACATATGATAGGCACACGAGGCGCTATAAAGATGAATAAAGGGATGAGACTCCACTTATCACCAAAGACAATAGTGGTTGTGAACTGTCGTCGAACACCTAAACGATTCAGGAAAGTGTGCGAGGAAGCTGAAGGGACTGCCGGCGCAGTCCCGAGCGGAACCGGCGCTAAGAGTTAGTCGCCTACATAATACACCCAATTGTTTAGCGAACAATAGTTTGTAACCTATTATCCTTTGATATCATTGTTATTGTTACATTTATTATCCTCGCTCGGAAAGGGTACAACGGGGCCTTCCTTAGCGGGGATATTATGCGAGTTCTATTGTGTTTAGGCTAATGTTAGGTTACACGCGTAGTAAAAATTTATTGCTGTTAGCGCCTGACTTGATTTTGGACAAAATTAAAGTTTATTTTCGTCAGCGTTGGAATGTCGGCCGCGGATCGCCGCTTAGGTTGGGCACATGCAGATCGTTTTGATGATGAATATATAGTCTCTTGACGGTTATAACACTATTTTTACTCTGAAATCACAGTAGATCGCCAGGAGTATAGATAGAGAAAGGGTTAAACGGATATTTTCAATTCCTTTTATCTTGAAACACCTGTCAAGTCGAATTTCAACAACCAGGGTAATATTCAGAAATAAATGGAGTAAGAATCTAATTTAAAAAACCGAAAAGCCCCACTGCATAAATGTAAACTAAAAGACTGGAAGCAAGTTTATGTAACCAATGATCCATTCATACAGAATAAATGTTTTCAGTCGGATATACGTGTAGTGAGAGTTCCAGCAATTGAATAAATTATGAATCTGAAACCTCCAGATCTTTGTCTTTTTAAATTTTTTTAATTTTGTCTACTATCTAATTCCATTTTGGCATTTACTAGAATTGCTTTCCCGCACCAGTGACATCGCCATCGTGTTTAGTTTAATAGCCGTGATGAATACTTTAATTGACGGTGAATGTCCGGTTTGCATTTACTAAGCAAGTGATGACAAAATACCAATACCACACTAGAATTTAAATTAATAAATGGACCACTAAAATAAGTAACGTGGAGAATTTAGTAAGTAACCCAGTTTTGCTGTCGCACAGTCGAGTAAAACGAACGATACTTCCGAGCTCTTAAATGACTTATATTCACCGAAACATAAGAGATGCAATAATCTGATGTATTATATAATTGTCACATCTCACAAGGATGTAAAAAACGCTGTAGTTTTATACATTTTTATATTATCCAGTTGACGTAATGTAAACGTCTTATTTATAACAATCGTATTTTTATACAATTCTAAGGAACCAACGAACATGTAAATCATCACGTAAGATGAGCACCACTGCCTCAAGGGCCCTCGTAATCCCAAAGGAATCAGATATGTGACAGAAAAGGAAATAAGTCTGATAGAGCGGAGATTGAGCTGATGGAAGAAAGAGAGGGCCACCGGAACTCTCACTCACTGGTTGAACACAACAGCGAAAGCCGGTACTTCACGTCTTTATCAAGAGAATTACGTTCGTGTAACTGAACCAAAAGGTTTTTTATACCCATAGAGGTGGAGCTGTGGGCAGAAGCTTAATAAAATATTTATTTTACTTACAAATAACAGCAATTCTCAGAGTTTCGTTGATACGTAGGTTAAACTGAATGTCTTTAGAAAACCAAAAAATGAGCAAACTAGAAAATTATTTTTACTATTATTGTTTTGCAATATATTGTACATTGAGATCAATACATCGCTGCGTTCGATGGAAGCACTAAAAGAAAGAAACACTTTGCCCGCTCGAACTTAGAGTTCGTATTGACGACCTCTTCATATGGAGCCACTATTTCCTCGGCGTCCGTAAACAACATTCCTCGAAGTTTTTCTTTTATTTTGCGAAATAAATAAAAATCGTATGGTTTGAGGTCAGGGTTGTAAAGCTGGTACGCCAGTATTTCTATACTTAATGTCCCCAAATTTCTAGTTGTTTGTCTAGCGGTATATACTGCGGCGTTATTATTATGAAGGAGAATCCTATTGCACGGTCATTTTTCCTGATTTTTCTCAAAAAAAAAAAATGTACAAATCTGCAGTGACTTTTTTTTTATTTTCTTGAACACTTGCCACTTCAAATAAAGACGCTACCTTCTTTTTTCTTACGTTTTGACTTATTTTTTTAAGCATTAGTTTTGTAGGCATTTCCTCAAAAAGAAACACTCACTGAGCAGACTGTCTTTTGGTTTCGGAATCGTAACAATAAATGCAGTTTTCATCACCCGTGACCATGGCATACACTACGTTTGAGTCTTTGGAAAATCTTTGCATCATTTCACGGCACCAATAATACGATGGAGTTTTTAAGTGTCGACGATAGAGTTTTTAAGCATCGGTCAAGCGAGTTATCTTAACGAGTACAAAGCTCTGTGACCTCTAAGTATTCATAAAGGATTTTATGTACTTCACTCATACCGAAGCCTAAGCTTGTCCAAATCTGTTTGTAGTTCATTATTTTGTCAGTCTCTATCATGAGCCGCACAGAACTGATGTTGTCTTCGGTCGTCGCTGTAGAAGGACGTCCTTCAAAGAGATCGTCAGTCAGATAAATGCGACTCGTTAAGCTAGTCTTAAACAGTTCCAAGGGATGGATGTTTATCATAAAAAGCCGACCAAAGTCTGTTATAACTTTTTTGTTGTTTTTAATGACAATAAAATTTATAGAAAAACATTTCACAAAAATTTTCTCGTATTAAATTCATATTGACGTTAGACGGACAATTTTGTTTTGACGTCAATTTGTAAAACCAAATGACAGATGAACGTAATGTATATAATATGGTTTGCAAAGAATTACATTTTTAAAATGTAAATATGATACATTGTATTATTTTACAGTTTCTAAATGGGCAATTCTAAAAATTTTAAGTGTGACCTACATTACAAACTCGGCCCCTGTCAGTATCAGGTTCCATCAAATATACTCGGCTTGGTCTGTTTTTTCGGAGATTTTTTTTATTTGAATTGCATTACATCATCTCGGCGTGTTTGTCATACGATGCCTGTGCAATTATTACGTTTCTTTATAATTAGGTTTGTTTTATTCCGTCCGTTGTCCCATTGTACGCGATATACGAGGACGAATTCTTTATGGACTTGAGTAATATAAGCAATGACTTCGAGACAAATTTTACCTATTTATCCTGTTTCAAACTGCTATACTTCGATATACTTTTCTTAATTTTATTTTTATATTATAATAAACAAAATTAATGAAACGGTACTATAAAAAATAATGAATACCGTCTAAATTTTAACATCTATTTTCGTATTATATTATAATATAATTTTATTATACGTCTTATTGCGAACTATTAAAACTTTTATTATTATTAAAGGTAAAAATGTGATCGATTTCATAAGTATGCTTTTTATAAAATATTCTTGTTAAGTTTTTTGCGACCTCACTGCAAGGGCATTATCCTATCACGATTTTTTTATAAAAGTTCCGTAACGAAAGATCCAAAAAAATTAAACTCTTATCATTTCATCTTATCCATTTATCCGTCCATCCATTTCACAGCCAAATTGCATTACCGTTTTTTCATTTATTCTTATTCTGAAGTGGTCCGTGCAGGTATTTCATGTGAACTGCCATACAAGCACGAAAAAAAAATTAATATTTAAATAGCTTGCAAATTCGTTATCTTTGCGGCCCATGTTTTTTAATTTAAATATGTTATATATTTATATATTATATAATTAACCTTACTAACAACTACAAGGAAAATTATTTTTAACAAAATCTGTGCAAATTTTTTGTACGTTTTTTCAATGGTTGATTGCAACAATCGTACAATTGACCGACATATAAATTTTAATACTGTAAGTACATATTTATGCCTATACTATGTTTTATAAAATTTTCAAACTTATAAGGAGTGACGCAGTATTCATTTAACTTAAACTTCGATATCAACCCCTTAATTAACATAAACAAATGTCTAAAAAACATGTTAGACTAACATAAAACTTCACGTGTAAGTTTATACTTGTGTATCGGGTTTTGACCATCCCATTATTGAAACATAGATAGCCACAGACTTTTTATGTTAGACTGAAGGCCTCGAAGTCTACGATAAATTATCATTTAATATAAGTGTCATTAGTAGTACTGATTATTTAATTAACAAATGTTGTAACGAATTGATTACATTTTCTTTAAAATTTTAATCTTGGCTATGCTGTAATTTCTGTTGAATTAAAAGAATAATAATTTGGTTCTTCAGTATAAGAAGTATTAAAAAGTTTCCAAAATTTTATACACATTACAGTATAACACGATTTAAAAACTAAAATTGGATCTAATAAGACGGAAGCTTCAATTAAAAATTATTACAGTAAAAAAGTAATTAACGTAAAATCGCCCTAATTAAATTACATAATCCTGAACGACGCCAATTAATCACAGTTTAATTATTAAAATTGCCTCAAGGCCCGAAGTAAAAAACAAAAGGATCTGAAAAGTTGGATCTAATTTGTTTCAGTCACAAAATTAATGTTTCAGGTGGTATGTGCAGTATTGCTTAATTGTCCCGAACACGCACGCCCGCATTACCAAACCCCAACGGGGTTTCCGGTGGCCCGAAAAAATATTTCCTTCCCGAAACTTCCTTGTTTCTGAGCGAATACAGCGATATTACGTTCATAGTGTGATTACGGAACTATCAGTGTAAGTGAATCGAATTGCCCGGTCATGAATGGCTAAGAGTGTGTGGCGTCCGCGCGGTCATCCTTCTCTATAATAATTTTGATAATATTAGGACGTGTCAGATCTTAATCATGCAACTGCTGAGACCCTCTCACGTTTTTTTTTTTATATTCGACATCGAGAGACTTACATTTTAAAACCTGTCCAATACCGGCCGAGTTATGGGTGGGCGACGGTGATGTATCGTTATCGCCAAATTCGGTGACTGCCTCCGTCTGTGCTCTCAAGTCAAACGCGGCCGCTGGTCAAAGACTTTTCTGAAATACCATGTAAAAGGCCGAGAATAAAATTCAAACATCGCGAACAAATGTGACTAAAAACGACAATGTATGTTTGCTTACTGAAGAAAGCCATGTGAACGAGCGCGTAATGAACTTCTTCGAAAGTGTATTTGAATGTTAGGTTACAATTGTAGATAACAAGGCAACTGTAAATCGTTCAAAAGAAACATTAAACAACGTTAAAAATATTCAGAATATTTAATTTGTTCTTTTAGATGATTTTATATATAGATAACTTCTTACACGCATTTATAGTTCGTGTTACGGACAGCCGCACCCTTTGTATTTAAATCTCATAACGTGTATAAAACGTGTAAATAAATGTGTATAATCTTGGTATGTAAATGGACTTAAGTTAAAGTCTCTTTTGTGTTTAATTGTATTTTTGTGTGTTTTGATTAAATAATTGTCCTTTTATTACCCGGGTAGAAACTATTTATTAGGAATTGTTAATTTTGTAGTATTTGCCTATATTCTTTGTGTTTTATTGGAATGTTTCTTGTTGTGTCTATTATGTCGTATTTAATTATAAATACGAAAGTATTGTGATGCACATATGAGTTTCATATTAAATTCTGCCTTAACCGGGATGGGGGCATTGAGAGGCTGAGAACCGTGGTGGTCTATACGGTACGACCGCGAATCGGAATGCCGAGCGCATGTGATGCTCATACGTGAAATATGTTAAATGTACGGCCACGCCCCCTCGAATGTAATGTATACAGCTCATATGTGCAGGTGGATGCGCTATTTATAAATTGCAGCGGATTTGATGTATTCGTCGCAGTTGTACTCTGGCCACCACTTGTGAAGCTTGTGCTGCAATAAAGAAGTCTGATCACCAAACGCTGTCCATTATTTTGCTCACGCTGCAAAAAATCCGGTCTCCGAGGCCATCGTGGAAGAAATTCGAGGTGTAGGCTTACGCGATAGTACAGAAATCGCCGTTATCTACATTAAACATACATAAATTATACATGGCTCTCTTTCTCAATGAAGAACTCAATACATGACACAGACTACGACATTAAATGGTATATGTACATTATGTATTTATGTATTTTCTGTTGTAAATAAACTATGAAACAAATTCCCTGTGAGAACTTATCGTGCTCCCATCGCAAACTAGAAAGAGCACGGCTCGCTTGCTTAAGTACTGAGTCTATTGAAAAAAACTACGACGTCTCGTTCAGAAACCGACTTTGAATTACCAGTTTGTGATGGAAATCCAAATAAATATTACTACTATACACGTGCTATATAACTCGGTTGTAGTACGTAGGTCGTATTGAACATTTTTTGGATCTTGGCATTCGTAATAATAATGTTATAAAAACTATTAAGATGTTTCACAATGCAACTCTTTAGGAGTAGGTTACGTTTACATTGTATGGATTATCTTTGGTTTTTCCGTTGTTACATCGTTTTCAAAATTTCGTACTGCCAGTATTTACAACGAATTTAAGTGGAAAGAATATTCACGTGGTGATCGTTTACGATTTTAGCCTACAAAAAAGTTGCCCGAGACTTCGATGGGCTTTTGGCAGTGAAACTTCAGCTCGTAGCTCCGTGTATTACTGGTTCGGTGAATTCAGACGGGGATGTGATCAGCTCTTTGACGATTTATGTGAAAGTCGACCTGTGACTGTGGTTACCGAAATTAATATTGATAACGTTGCAATAAGTAATTGAAACTGATAATCATTTGTAAGAAAATTTTAAATGTATTAGTGTGTATTGTTGTAAGCTAAGATTTTATGTGTACATCTGAAAGTTCGGAAGCTGTGCACTCAACGGATACTACATGATTCTAAGAGGCCTTTGAAGACGTTGCTATAGAAAATCTGAGCCAACTGCTTTTGATAACGTTTCCAAAGAATTGAAAAAAGTGTGTATATAGCGAGAAAGTATACTTGGATAACCAATAATAATATCATAAATGGAATATGTGATGTTCCTGAGAAATCAAATAATATTGCTCACGTTGTAGTCGAAAATGATGTCAAATACACCTTGGTGATCGTTTGTTGAGGAAATTTAGAAATTGATGTTTCTGTTGTTTTGGAGATGGTATAGTTATATAGGATAGTTATTATGTGGGATATCAAAGTCATAAAAATATAAATAACAATAAAAAGATTTAACAAAAATAAACTTAGTAAGTCTAAACGTGTTTTCACCAGGGTACCTATTGAAAATGTAAACGCAAATATAAAATTATAGTAACGTGCATAACGATTGGTATGAATGCTACTGAAGATTTGATACAAATAAAATAAACTAAAAGTAAATAAAAAAAAAAATAAGTTAGAAATTAAATTAAAAACGTTCATGGATGCCGGTGATCATCTACTCACTGGTTACTCGGATGCTCGTTTTACCTTTAAAATCCATATGAAAAGATACTGATATTTTTAAACTTGTATTTTTTTCATATGTTATTCGTCGACTGTGATTCGATAATCAATATCCAAGTCTTAATTTATTGGTATTTTTGTTTGTGTAAACTAGCAAGAAAAATTGACTTCAACTTTTTTATATAAAATAAAACTACCAGCCTTACTAACCACGTATACTTGAAGAGATATAATGAGAAAAGGTTTTAATAATGATATAATGAACCGATAATCAAAGCCACTATTTACCTACGCCAAAGGGCATACCACATATTCGTTACATATGTATGTATTTCTCAAAAACTATATTTGCCACCGTACGCACAACAGCTTTTCCGTCTATTAACAAAGGGCTAAAGTAAAAGAAAAACAATTCAACGGAGCGGCAGCTTTAATTGGAAAAATATTTCAACATCTGTAAACCAATTGAAGTAATTTATAACGATTGCGAACATCTGGCGGCTCCTTTTGCATTCCGGTCGGCGACCGTTTTCCTGTTAAATTAACGAGCAACAGGTGTGTTTGATAAAAAAAAACATTGTTCTCCCGGATGCGATTAAGCATGTAATTTTATGTCGATTCGAGGTAATTTACAGAGCGCCGAATGATGAAGTGTCGCAAGTTGAAGCGGAAAATATATGGATATTGTCTCTTTGTTGAGACATGCTACTTTTGTTGAGATTTTTGATTAACATATAGACATTTTTACAGATATACGAATCTTTATTGGGGGAAAATATTCCGCCTATTAACATTAATTTACAATTTAAATATATAAATTCAGAAGACAATTATTAAGGCATTCAAGTCACTGTATATAAATATAAAAGACTGCTGATCGCCATGGTCTCTCAGTTAAAATTGTAAACTCCATTACTGATTGTATTGCACCGCATTTGGCGCTTGTTTTTAATAAATGTTTGGATGGTAGCATGTTTTCTAATCTGATGAAAAAAAAGCTAAGTTGTTTTCATGTTCAAAGGCGGTAGTAAATTGAACTCCACTAACTTTAGGCCTATATCTGTACTGCCGACATTAAGTAAAAAAATTGAGAAGTTCATCCTAAATCAACTTCTTCTAAATTTTTTCAGTAAAAATTTACTGTCCAAAAAACAATTCAGTTTCACACGGGGTCGCCCAAAAATCGATGCTGTTGCTGACCTTGTTGAAAAAAATTTAAAACCTAAGCGGTTTCGTAGAATACGATAGAAGTGTTGTGCGATCTCTCCGAAGCGTTCGATTGTGTAAATCACGAAACACTGATCAGGAAGCTACATCATTAGGAGTTATAGGTCGTGCCCTCGACCTACTGGCATCATATTTAACTAATAGGGTTCAGAAGGTGGATATCAATAACATGGAATCATCTGGACCGCGGTCCATTTCTGCTTTTATTTTATATTTATGTTTATGACTTATCAAGCTTTGTTAAGGATATTCATGAGATAGTGCTGTTTGCAAATGATACCTCTTTATTATTAGTCTAGTTCATATGTACAATCTTTTCTAAAATCTTTGAATATTCTCCGAAAATTACGTAATTAGTGCCATTCGATTTGTAATTTTATTATATGTAAAAATTTAAGGAAAAATCCGAAAAGGCGCTGAAAAAATTGCAAAAGTTACAAACAATTAAGTAAATAAGTAGGGGTTCGCTTTTTTTTTGAATATCTCAAAAAATATTGAAAATTTTGAAAATATGAAAAGAGATCCAAAAAGATCAAGAAATTTACTTAAAAAAAGTTTCGACTGCCGGAATTGTACCTCCAATTTTTATAATTTTTACAGAGCCCTGAAAATAGAGCTAAATACGCGAAGTCTGGCTTCCGCGCGCGTCCGTCACTTAGACCTAGCAACAAAAATAAAATATTTTAACATATGAAATATGAATATTAAGAAATACAAAAATTTATGTACTTTTACATACATGAATAATCAATAATCCGCGGTTTAAACATTTTTATCCCAATTTTTCCCTTAACTATGTAATTAATTACTAACAATTTTTTCTACACTGAATGTTAACATAAAATCTCCGATAATTACTTAACTAAAACCCCAGAATTTTTTCCATTCAGTGAAGCTATTCTTAATAGCCTTACAAATAGATTACTATTCTAAAATTTTTAAATGTTGATTATTCACTTTGTCTTTTAATATTTGAACATTAACAAATGAAAAAAAGGAATGAAAAAAAATTTTTTTTTTTAATTTCTGTATTGTTTTGTTTTTTTATGGTTAAAAGCTATATAAAAATATTTTTTTCAATTTTTTCACTGTTGTTGTTTAAATAATTGTTATAAACAAACACATTGTTTATTAGTAAATCAAAAAAAAATTTTTTTTGCAAAATGTTCATTGATGCAAATTATGATTTTTTTTAAAAAACGGTTTCTTAAAAAAATATTTGTTGTTTAAAAGAGCGTTTGTTAAGTAACAATCCTTTTTAGCAACTAAATATTAAAATTGAGGAACCGTTTAAACTCTAAAAATCATTTATAATATTTTTCTATCAGATTTAAAAAAAAATCTTTTAACATTTTATTTGTTTATTTAATAAATAATTTGTCATAAACAAATCATTTTTTTCAGTTTATTTTTTTACATTCTTTATTTTATAATAAAAATAGCTATGCCTTGTTTTTTCCCAAAAAAAATCTAATCTAGTAATTTTAAAATTATTGAAAATCAATTAAAATTATATATGCATGGACTACGAGGAAATAAAGCTATAAGTCATTACATTAATTTCAATTTAAGTAGCTCCTTTATTACTTTCATTCTTTTCTGTACAAATCTTTACAAATCTTCAAATCACTTTAACAATTGCGGTTTCTACCTGCTCGTGATTGTCTTTTGTTACGTGGCAGAAACATCTGCTTAGGGATTGGAGGGTCCACCTTTATACCTGGATTGAAAATCACTTACATAGCACCAGAGTACGTCATACAGCTCCAGTATTCAGTAAACATTTACGTAGTTCGTTTCGTTCAAGTGTTATATTATTGTGGAATTTTGTTTTAGTGAGTATTTATATCAACAAAAATGAATACTTCTGTGAATTGCTTTATTTGTGGAAACCGACTAGACACGACACCAACAGTTACTCTCAAACTGAAAGCTATCAATTCATTCATTGAGTATAGTCAAACATTAAAAGACAATAAGCACAATCTATTGAATAATCTAACCGAGGTTGATATTCATCGAAAGTGTCGAGATGATTATTATTATGCCAACAAAAAGGCAGAACCTTCACCAGAACCTTCAACATCTCGTTTTTCGTCATGTGGTTCAATTGCTTTTGATTTCCAAAAACTTTGTCTGTTCTGTAATAAACCATAGCAAACGAAAAAAAAAAAGATAAATTTATAGTTCGCTCGGATGAATTAAAAGCTAAATTTTTAGAAGTTTCCGAGTGTATAAATGATCCTTCAGGTGCCAAAATTATCAATCGTATATCGGATGTGCAATCCTTAGTTGAAGTTGGTGCGCTTTATCATAAAAGTTGTTACGTGAGTTTTAAACTTGAAAGAAAAATGGTAGATACTGAACTTCAAAAAGAGGTGCAAGAGTCGTTGAATTCAGTCTTCAAATTTATTGAGAACAGTTTTGATTCTCAATTTACTGCCAGTCAATTACCTGATATCATGGACCAAAAAACTACGAAAAATACTCTGTTGAAGCATTTAAAAAATAAGTACGGTGATAACATCATTTTTTACAACAAATCAGGTGAAGATACAACTATATGCTTTAGTAGCAATAATGAAAATACGTTTTCTAATGAGTGGTATATGCATCGTGAAGCTGAAAATGAAGCTGAACATATTTGGATTATCAGGACTGCTGCGGAATTAGTTCTAAAACAGATAAAATGTACTGAATATCAAACCAAAAGCTACCTATCTAGTATAAGTTTTTTGGATTCTATCACTGACAACATACCTAAATATCTAAAGATATTTCTAGATACATTATTAATGTTTGACGCAAATGAAAACCAAAAGAGAAAAATTGCATATGCTAGAAGAAAATAAATGAGTTCACGCGGTAGTGTTACCAATGACGATAGTGTCCAAGACGATGCTTCTTCCACTAGTACAACTTTTACCACCAAATTTGGTGATATTTCTTTAGAAAATGAAGAAAATATAGAAAATATGAAAATAAAAATTGATTAAATAGTATTATCAATTGTACAAGCCATGCGTCCAAAATCTTTTATTTCTCCACTTCATTTGGCAACTGGGATTTATATGAATCGGAAATACGGCTCTAAGACCGTTATAAATATACTAGCGAAATTAGGTATTTGCGCGTCGTATCACAGCATTGCTTTACATGAAATTTTTGTGATCAAATTAAATGTCATTAAAATTGAACCAAGTATATTTTTCCATTACGTTTTTGACAATGCTGATCATAATCCATCATCTTTGAATGGATTAAATAGTTTTTATTGTATGGGTGGCATTTGTTGTGTTACACCTTCTGCAGCTTTAACAACCTTGGGCTCTCCAAAGGTGGAGGTTCCTCTCCAAAGGAACCTCTGTTCCAAATTAGATCGATCACCAACTGCAACTGCAATATTGGAAGAGGGGAAGATAAATCTTGAGCAATTGTCAACAAATTAATTTTCGTTAGAATCTATTGAGTTTATCGACATCGGAAGTTTAAAATTTGTTCACTTTACATGCAATATTCCCATTTGTTACTCCACTCATATTTGGGGAAGCTATTTTCAAGTGCCAAATTTACCCGAAATAAGAGGTTTCATGGATCGTGTTTCGACTTCTTTGCCATACATAGTCTCTCGTATACAATATCTACCATTTATTGAAGAAAATCCATCAGATTTACGAACTGTTTATACATCATTACTTTACGCTGCTAAGCATGCTCGTTGTGCTGATCAAAAAACAATATTTGTTACGTTTAATTATCCTTTATACATGAAAGCTCTACAAATCTTATCTAATTGTTAAGTGAAAGAATTAGAAAATGTTGTTGCTCGCATCGGTGGTCCACCTATTAATGTCTTACTTGAAAGCTGTTGAAACTATTATGGAAGGATCAGGATTAAGAGAATTATGGAATTCAGTTTATGCAACAAATGTACATCTGTGTACATCTTTTGCTAGAGCTTTACGAGCGCATATAACTACTGCTCACGTGATAGGTGAATTAATTGCAAAATTCGCAGGGTCAGTGGAAAATATCGAAAACCATGAACACATCGAAGGAATAAAATCATCTGTTGATCCATCAAGTATGGAGGCATTGCCAAGTACTGAAGAAATTATCGAGATCGAGATCCTTTTCGGATTTTTCCTAAAACTTTCTACATAAAATTACAAATCGAATGGCACCAATCACGTAATTTTCAGAGAATATTCAAAGATTTTAGAAGAAATCGTACCTGCGAACCAGACTATATTCAAAGTTTAAAATGTGAACATCGCTAACTCCAAAACTGACAAACGGTTTACTCTAAATAATTTACTTCTCAATAAGAAGGAAACAAAATGTGAAATTCTCATTTCCGTATGTGAAAAATCTAGATCTGGATCTAGTTCCATTTAATACGAAACAAGGAATTAGAACTTGTTGACAGTACTGTATTCCTTGGTCTCACTTTAGATAATAAGCTTCAGTGGGGTCCTCATATCGGTAAGTTGGAGAAAAAGCTTAGCTCTGCTATATGTGCAAATAAAAAGTAAGAGACATATCCAACATCAAACCGTCAGAGTGGTTTGTTTTGGCTGTTTCCATAGCTTAATGTCATATGGCATCCTGCTTTGGGAACATGCTGCGGATGTTCACAGAATTTTCGTTTTACAAAAGCAAGCCATTCGCGCAATTTACAGGGTGGGACCTCGTGTTTTTTTTAGAAGTAAGTTTAAGGAAATTGGAATTTTAACTGTCTGAACTGAATTAACTGAAAAAAAAAAAACTAACATCGCAGTTTATTTTATAAAAATTTTGTATCTGTTAAAAAAATTTAAGATATTTCAATAAAAATAGCGATAGACATAATTTCAATACTAGAAATAAAAATAAACTGTGTTTACATTTTAATCGACTGTATAGGGTCACAAATTCATTTAGGGGACTCTGTGTGTGCATGTTCAATAAGATTCCTGTGGGTTTACAAAATTTAACCTTATACAAATTTAAAGTATTTATTAAGCAAACACTGCACAAAAGGGTATTATGCAATCTCTCAATATTTAGAGGTTAAATGGACATAATGAGCTCGACTTTCTGCATTTTTTCCTCCAATAGTTTTATACGTGTTTGTCTTTCTATATAATTGAACTATTTTGAACTTATATTGAAAAAGAACTATTTTCAAGTTTCTTGTTCATTTTTTTTGAGGGATAACTGCCGTACAAACGAGTGGTAATTAAAAAAAATGGAAAAAATTATAAATAATCATAAAACAGTAAATTCGTCAAATGTTAAGACGTATTTCAAGTATTATATTATATCCTACGAAATAGAGATATTTTGAATTTGAATAAGTTGACACGGCGACACTCGTGGACTCATAACAGTAGAATCGGGTGTGTTTGTACACTGAAGGTATGGGTGAAAAATGGATAGGGGACGACTTCCTCAAAGGTAGTATAAGAAAGTTGGAAATGTAGAAGAGTATAAAAAATTATTTTTTTGTGTCTTTCTGTTGGCGCACATCTCTAAAATCACTGAGTAGATTTTAATACGGTTTTATCTGATAGATAGAACTTGGTTTAGAGCAGAATAAAAGCTTTATTTTATTTAAATAGGATCTTAATAAAAAGTTATTTTCAGGAGGGTAGTGAGGTTGTATAAAGTATAAAAATTCCTTCAAGCACAGAAAGCTACATTATTCCAGAATAATACAGCTTACTATTTATTTTCATACTAGAATTTATCCTGGCTCCGTACGAATTGGCATCATGAGTGGTATCGGAATTGAAAGCTGAGCGGGAAGCATATTCGAGAGCCAGAATCAAATTTGAGATTGGAACCGGGGTAGGAATTGAGTGTTGGATTGGGATGAGAATCAAAAACGTGATCGAGAGCGAAATAGAGAATAGTATAGACCCAAAACCAAAACCGGAAATCAAATTAGAATTGACAAATTGATTGGAAAAAATATGTAGTAATACATTTTATGGTAACGTGGACGAAAACGTGGGTGTCAAGCTAGTGTTTGTACTGGCTGGTCGGAACAGTGATGTGTAAAGAAAAATAATTGTATTCCTTGGATACAGGGTTATCCAAATACACTTCATATATTTTGTAAGATTTTTTGTATTTCCAGCGTTATGAAATTTTAATTTTTTTTCTCTTGGCTCAGTTGTTTATTTTTTTTTAATTAGTGTTTTTTATGATTTATACTTTGCATTATAAAATAGTCAGCTAACTAACATTAGTGCGAGTAAAAAATTTTGAATGAAAGAGATAAAATATATTTATTGCAATTCAGCCTTTTTCAGCATTAAATTAATAAAACTAAAAAGACGGTCTCATAGTTTCTGTATTTCATAATTTATTCATCATAATTTTAAAAACTGCGGGACGTTCTAAGCCTACAGGTAAACATAAAAATGTAGTCTTTAATAGGTTACTATTCCCAAAGAAAAAACAGAAATCCTCTTTGAAGTATGAGACAATTTCTAAAATTTGGTAATTTAATTAAAAAAAAATCTATTTTGTTATTTCTTAAATTTGGTATTTGTTAAATAAAAATAGAAATTCCTATTTTGTCATTTCTAAAACAATTTAAGATGGGAGTGCTTCAAATTAACAAAATAACTTATTAACTGATCTGGGAGAACTCAAAATTTACAATTTCATAAAATAAATAAATACTTTTTAAATAAATAAATTCGCATTAAATTTATTAAAACACAATTTATTGTAAAAAAACACGAAATTTGATTTACAACAGGTTCTCAAAATTTCGTCCGTCTCCAGAAATGTACATTCTACGCCTATTTAAAAAAATCGTCATTAAAGCTTTTAAGTAATACGAGACAAAACCGCGAAACTGAAAAATTCCAGTAATAATTATTAAAAAATATTTAATAACATTTTAGTGCTGTAAAACAACTGAAACACTTTGACGTGCCACATCTGCCTCCCTACGCTTATCATACACCGCTGCACAAGTGAGAAGAAGGTCATTCTTCTCTCTTAGGAGCGTTTGCGTGAAAAACGATTAGTTATAAAGCATAAAAAAAAGACACTAAGAAACGAAATATTCAAAATTTCAATAAACTATACTGTTAACGATTGTTTTGGCATTAAATAAAAATTAAAATACAACTATTTCTGTAACAATCTTCTTCATTGTAGAAAAAACCTCGATTTTGAGCTATTTTGAAGGGTTTAAAATTAATAGCTAGGTAGGGAACTATTTTGTTTATAACAGGTTAAAGATTACAAACAATATATTTCGCTACAAAAAGAAACGTGTTTTTGCAACAGTTGCATTTGTGTTTATGTAAGTTATATACATGGAGTCGCTTTATTCTATTTATAACGATAAATTGAATAAAGCGAAAAATACGCTTATATGCCTGAATAAGTTGGGACGGTAACATACATTGTACAACATGCATGACAATATAATCGCATGTTAATACTGTATTGCGTGTTCTTAAGCCGAAATGGGCCTATATATTTACATTTTTACAAATTGAGACCGCGAAAATTTGAAAATTTGTGTGCAGAAGCTAGTGTGTCGTCCGCCTCTACTGATACAAATATGGACAGGTTCTGCTCAATCTCAACTTAAAAAATAACGTTAAGTTCTACTTCCTACCTATATCATGAATTATATTGACCTAAATATGAAATAGATGTATAAATGTTCACCATTATATTGATATTTAAAATGGTAAAACTTTAAAAATGCATCGAAGTCATGACACTCCAAAGTGTAGTTGGAAATTGTTTCCAACTCCGTTCCTACGTGTTCAATACATTTAAGGAAAATCACATGCAATTTCTTAAAGCGTTCTTGGAAGACAAAGGACACTTCGCTCCGGACGACATGAGCCCCCATCGTTCTCTACATATTTTTTGTACCTTTTATTTTGTATCTTGTATTTTTTGTTACCTACGTACAGAACTCTATGAAGTCCTATTGTTTTACAAAGCCTTAGCAACTACTGAGTTGAGAGACTTAGCAACATCTAGCAACAAATTACACAATTTGTTCGTTTTCTTTTTCCGTGCCTAAACCATTCATCCGATTACTATGAAACTGGCAAAATGTTCTGCTCGCGAACGAGAAGGTTGCTGAAAAAAAGTATGAGCTGTCTCCAATTTTGACTGCGTACTCTTACTATTGAAACAAATTATGAACTAATTCTAAAAACTACTTTATGAATAAGAAGCTCTCTAATTAAAATAGACTATTAACATTTCGCTTTAGCGCCATCTATATATTTTTACTATCACAGATTCTAAGAATTGTTCCACTGGTAAAAAGCTTCACTATCCCCAAGTGATATAAGGCGAATATTATTTTGTCATTTATTAATATTAGGGTAAATATTATTTTGGCATTTCTCCCTTCACCATCACTAGTAGCGGAATAGAAATTGTAAACGGGACGAGGAGCAGAATCGAGATTCGAGACCCAGAGAGATCTAAATCGAGCACGAAACCAAGGTCGTAAAGGTCATAAAAGTCGTAATCGAGTGTAGGATTTAATTTGGGATTTAGAGCATTATCAGAATTGAAGTAATAAACTACATCGAGATCACGAGCAGGACTGGGATCAAGGGGAAGTGGTTAAAATTATTATTAAAATCGTAATCGGTCGATATATAAAATTATGGAATTCATTTTATGACCACGCGGGTGAAGTCGTAGGCGTAAGATAGTATAAAATATTTGTATTCGAAATAACGGCAGAATGCGTCTACATGGCCAAGATCCTATACAGCAAGCGAGTTTTTAGACTTAAGAGTTGACTATTTATGTAAAGTTTTGTACATCCCTTTTATGTATTGGACAAAAGGTTCAATAACACGTTGTGTTATTTGGAACAAACTTCTTCTGCAATTACTGACACTAATAAACATCACATTGGTAGGAAACATATAAGTAATCGTCGCCATCGAGATAAAGCTGGAATAAGAAGAATAGGAGGAAAATTTGCAAAATCCAGAAGAGTAGAGACAGACATTATCTCTAAAATCACTTTTGGCAATGTTGAAAAGAGTTTTAAATCGGTTTTAAGACAGTTCCGAAACCAATCGAATGTTGTGCAATGAAAGTTTCAATGATTAATAGATGAATCATTATACTATGAAAATTGAGCAAATTATTCAGAAAAATAAAAAAATGTCACAAAGTAGAAATAAATGACCGAAGGGTAAATGCAAAGACAAGAGAGAGAGAGAGGATATATGAAAGAAAAAAAATAGCGAGGTTGTAAATTGAACGTTAATGAATGTTGTGAAGGTAAAAAAATAATATATAAACAATGTAAATGTCAACAATAATAGCCATCACCCCTTAGTGCTTTAACATTTACGTTGTTAGTATTCCAAAACGAAAAGGGGGCAAGGTATTCAGATTAACACCTATAACGAACTTGATTATTACTTGTTTTGTTGAACAACTTTAGTTTCAGAAGTTTAGATTCTCGCCCTTGTAAAACACACTAAATTGCTATAGTCTATAAACTTTTGTTTTCGTTTTACTCTAATAAATTATGTGGAGTAATGTTAGGTTTAATGTTTACAAGTTTTAAAAGAAAGTTCTTTGTAAGCCATTTCATAGTTGATTAGTAGCGTGACCTCGTTTCGGCTGGATGATTTATAGTCGCGTTGGATACATACAATGGTTTTGGGAATTTTGAGTGAAAATACAAAATTCAACAGTTTTATTTTTGATGACTATGTCCTATGTTAGCTAAATGAATATATTAAAGCCTAGTACACGCCTATAAATATGAGCAATACTAGCTGAGTTGTCGACAACTTAGCTTTCTAGCCTGAAGGTACCGCGTTTTGACGAAATAAATTCTTAACTCAAGTCAATTTAGATATCACTATTAGATAGCTTTAGAGAGCACGAAGTAGTCTGTCTCGAATGGCGTCAACAAGTTGGTGACGACGGTCGTTCGCCGCCTCCAACTCGCGCCAGGCCAGCGTGGGGGTGCTAAGGCTGTAGGAGGAGTATAGCTCGGAAGCACTGTTTACAACCTGACAAAAGCTTCTGATAAACACATAACACCCGCCCACTCGTGAGGCAAACTCACACACTAACAGATAAATTCACGCACTCTCCGATTTATCGTAGCTATCGCTATTCGGGATTGTGTAGGCGTGGACTTTGTATTATTAATAAATTGTTATAATCGTGATCGGCACTGTAATACAATGGAAATGGCGATGACCTGGGTTGAGTATTGATTTGAATATTGCGAAAAATAATTGTTGAATCATAAAGAAAATATTAGTTCAAAAGAATTAAAAAAGGAAGTTGCTAGACAGAATTCAATACGTTGACATTAGAAAATTATTGGTTGTTAAATGTGTAGTAATGCAGTGTAAAAAAAGACTCCCGCACTTTACAACGAACGACATTGACAATGACACAGATTTGACTTTGTATGAACAAATAAACACAATAATAGAGGTTGCATGTTTTTATTGACGAACATTAGAAATTGTATTTCTCTGCAGTAAATAAAAACAAAAACCTTAATTTATGTACGGTTAACTGCAAAGGTATTCATAACATTAACAACCGATCCCTTTTGTGTGGCATATGTTATATAAGCCCATATATGTTTTTAAATGATACTACAAATATAAGTGTTGAAATAACCAGAATATAACATACACAATTAATATAGAAGCATGCATTCGAATCTGGGTCTACCCGCTATTAGTCGCAATCTAGAACTGAGCCTAAATATGAAATTTAATAGACATTATAAAATGACACTAATGATTTGCTCAATAGTCTGAAAGGTGTGTAATTTTAAAAACAACGTATTCCAATGTTCATATGTATTTATAAGAACAAAGAAATTTTCTGAAAATATAGCTGCCTTTCTATTCCATTATATTATTTAAATTATGTACAAAAACTCTTTTGATTAAACATATTTATATATGGAGAATATTTAATAGGGCAACTTGCATTCAATACATTCACGCTGAGATAGAATAGTGAGAGGGCAGGTCGTTGCAATGGAGGGACAAAACCCGGTTGCAACGAACCAAGCTTAAGCAGTCGATTTTCGTAATATTTTATAAATTTCTACAATTAATATTTAATCTAATATCTTTATGTGCGCAATTATTTATAATGATTTATTTATCCCTATTATTTTCTATTGTGTCCCTCTCATTTTTTCGGGTTTCATGGTAAAAAAAAACTATGTTACTGATAAGAGGACACGAAACACCTGATGTAGTTTGAGAAATTTCTAGTGACGTAGAATGTAAATCGCTAGATAAAATGTGCGATCTCGATGACAACGTACGTAAACAAGACATAATTTATCATTATGTATTTAGAAAGTCACTTCTTTGAATTCGTATATCTGAAGTTGAATTGCGAATTGTGAATTAAATTGTGAAATTAAATTAAACATATATATGTATAACAACTATACCTATGTCCTTTGGTATGTGAGGCTATTACTAATTTTTAAACCTATTTCAGAAAATCAGTAGTTATTTTACATAATTTACCTTTCAAATTTGAGGAGAAAGGTATTCAAATTAAATATTTGAACTAGAAATTGTAAATGTTGATTACGTGTACATTGAGGAACATTTCTGGTAAAGCTTTATAATTTTCAAACATTATCCAAACGGACGCGCCACCTTTTGGGCGGGTCTAGCAGTTTAGTTTAAGCTGTGACAGGGGAGTTGGGCATTAGAGCTTTGAGTAGTTAACGTTCCGAAAGTTATTATTGACATAAAAACGTCTTTCCGCTCGTGATAATCCGTTAAACGCAAAATACCGTCTTATTTCGAACGCTAATTACTACGAGATTAATATAGCGATAACAACAGTTTAGGTCATAATTGATAAAGCATGTCTGTACTTGTTGATGGTACGGCCTTTGTTTTTTTCTATGACGTCATTAGGCCAGTGTAAGCGGCTGCACGTGATTGTTGTGAATTAGAGTTGTTTAAAATGATAAATTAGTGTAGCGAGACAACTCGTTTAGCTAGGAAGTGAATTCGAGTGTCATTCATAATATAAAATAAAAGATGTCGTTTTATATAAATCGTAAATATGCGCGGAATCATAGAAAACGCAAATCATACGAAAGTTCTAGCCAAAAGGCATTTAAAAAACCTTAAAATCGAGTGCCGAACTGTCTTGTCTTTGTCATGATTTTATCTTGAAGTTTTCACTGAAAATCTTCAACACGGACCTAGATTACGTCTTCGTAAATTGTAAATACAATTCTAGTATCAATCCTGAATAGTTTAACACCGTAAGCTTATTATTTAGTTACGTTGAGAGATAAAATCTAGTATGGATATAATAAGTTGTTAAATTCTTAGAATATTGTTACAATCTGGACTCCTTTTTTAACAGACAGTAAGAATTTCATTTTAAATTCAGACAATAATTACAGTTTTTAATATTCTAGAGAAAATTGTTTATTCTAATAAACACTTTTTCAAAGTCTTTGTTAGAATAAACACTTTGAAAAATTATGCTAATAGACTCCTTTTATAGGTTATAGGTTCCTTTAAAAGAACACAAGAATAACAGATTTTTTTAAGCATACTTCTAAGTTGTGTCGTGCTTTCAGTAGAGTTTAAGTCGGCAGTTTACTGATGTGTTTTAATTTTGTCATTTTCAATATAGTTGCCGCACCATAACAGTAATTAACCTCATAAGCTATTGCTTTAGTATTTAGTGTGGGAGGTGCTTAAACGAATAGAGTTACGTTCTCAGTCAATAAATTTCAAGAATTCTACGGAGTTTTCGTGTCGCCGCGCATAAAGGGGAGCGTACACGCACCGGTCTATACCTACTCGTTGTATTCATTCATTACAACTATACAAACATTGTACAAAATATATTCTCTGTTAGCAACTCCTTACAGTACTTTCTATTGATTGTGAGCTTCACTTAAATTGAATTTCCGCCGAAGCGATCGTGGGAAAATAAAGGCGAAATATATTTCCTTTGTGACAACAAAATTTGTTTATGGTAATGGGTAAGCATCTTAATATCAAATAAAATGTACATAACATAAGACATTCCGCGATAGCGACAATTGCGACTGACGCCACGAACGTAACCGATACAACGTTAACGGCAGACGAACTCGACCGCTACAATTTTGTATGCAAAAATGTTTACTTTTTGAGAACTAAACCAAAAAACCGCAGCAGGTCTTCCTTGTCTTTGATTCCTGGTCACTTCTGTTAACTGCGTATGTTATACATTAGTCGCAACAAATCTCTACACGACCAATTATTTATAATATGGTCATTTATAGGCATATCAAGTCAACTTTGATTTTGGATAAGAATGACGTGAAATATATTTTTACTGACCACTACGTGATGCTCAAATTTTCTGATATACTAAACGCTAGCAGAGCGTTAATAGTAAATGAAAATGAACTTCTTTTTCTACATATTGGACACAAATATTTGAACGGTCTATTAAGTGGTTATACATTATTAGGGATCATATTTCAAAACACGTAATGCATGGTATTTGATTAATTATTCAAACCATAATAAATCACTTTATGATACAAATCAAATGAAAGAGAGAAAGGAAATGATTTAATTTAAATGTTTGGCATAAACGAATACCTAGTATGTGTTTAAAAATAATATTGGTATAAATACGTCAACTCCAATTTCAGCGTTCCATTTCATCCGGCAGCGATAGCAGCGTAAAATAACGTTTTCCTTTATATGCCCCTGTCACTGCTATGCGAACTTTTTCGGCGTAGAACGGAATCGATAACGGCCTGAATGACATTTGAAAGAACGTGACAGTTGTACCAACGAGATATGTGCTATAGGGAATGTACCTCGTAGACCGATCGGCGAATCAGGCGCCGGTGACAGGAGACGCTTAATAACGATCAATTGTTTCAATGCGTTAGTGTGAATATGCGTAAACGCATATATGCGTATATGTGCTAATGTAAGCTTACGAGCCACAAATACGCTTTCACAATAAGTGAGTCTCTAAGCAAACTCGGTTAGCTGAATCTAGATTTTAACGACAGTCCTTCATCCTAAGTTTGTTTAGATTTAGTATTTAAACTCCCGATTTTCGTACTCGTTTGATACCTGGCATAAGTTACTACTTGAAGAGAATCAATTTGACAGCTAGTAAAATGGCGTAATCTACATAAATGAAATCAAGTGATTTACTAAAAGCTGTTCGGACACTCAGCAATATTTAAAAATTCATGCAACGATAAACATAAAGTTTTAGCAACTGAACTAATGAAAGAAAATTCACTCCTAAATTTTAGTCACAAAATATGTGATTTTTGAGCTTTGAGCTGATCGAACCGTTTAACCACACTTAATAATATCAAAATTAGGAATGATTTTGCTATACAGTGAAATGTAAAACGAAAAGAAAACTCCTTCTCGTATAAAAAAAAAGCTTTGTCAACAATATTTTATGGCAGCATAGCTTTTGCGTAAATTTGTCACGAAACCAGTCGTAATATTTTTACTAGCTCGCAGTATGTGAATATTACCTGAATCCTAATTTCAATACAAACACCTCTTTACGATTTTTCTATATAGCAACGAAATATAATGCCTTTAAAAGTAGTAAAAGTATATTTATTATTTTTTTATAATAAAGCATTTCATTCTTCAAATATCTAACAACGAAAGAATTTCACAGAAAATTATACAACATTTACAGCTTTCTCGTAACGGACTAAAATTATATATAATTCGGTGGGCGTCTGAGAGCTCAACAGGAGGTTTAAAATCTGTGGAGGTGTTTGTTTTTCAGGAAAAAATTTATTTTTCTATTTTAATAACGTTCGCTTTTAGATAAATAAATCCTAGTAATCGAATCATTTACGGTAATATCGATTCTAATAAAAAACAAAGAATTAACAGCCCGTGTGACCCTTACGCGTGATTGAAATAAAACTGTTTTATTGGACGCTGTGACAAATGTTACGAATAAATCGAAAACCAATAAGCCGTACTAGACTTTAAAAGGGCTCGGGTACGCTTATCTTTAAAGGATTTTTAAGTGGCATGCGAGCCACTACAGAGAGGTTTTCACCAACATCCACAATCCCAAGGAATCACTAGTGCTTTTTCGGTCTCTTAGAAAGGAGTAGGGTCTTTTCTTGATTAACCCATAGTTGAAGTTAATTGGTAGAATATCTGATGGTAGATAATTTCACAAGTTTACCATACGATGCAGGAAAATGCGCATGAAGCCTAAGGTGATAAAACGCCGGCCGTCAAGACGGTGACGACACTATTTCTGGCAAATGCAATGATGATGGAAATCTGTGAGAGGAATGAAGCTGAATAGCTTTTCAGTGCACTCCCCATGGTGTATGCGATGGAACATGCGCAAAGATGCAACATCATCTAGTAAAGTCGTCGGGTCGAGCTGATTGGATACTACAGGGTCACCGACGATTCGAAACGCTCGTCGTTGGATGCGGTCTAGAGGTAAAAGCTGATATTGGAGTACTCCAGCCCAAAGGTGATAGTATTCTAGATGAAATGGTCCAGCTTGAAATTCTGTCACGCTCTATTTGAGCACCACAGTATTTTTAAAGGCTAGCATTATATGCTCTCTAGTAATCGTGAATGTTTTTCGAAATATCGTCACCAAGGATCCCGACACTCGTTGTGACACTAAGGGGAATACTTCCAAAGAGAGTAGAAGGGCCAAAAAGTTTTTTTTTGTGATAAACCTGTAAAGTTATGTCTTTCGAGGATTATATTCCAATAGGTTTAGTGTACTCCTTTCGAATATTTGAACTAGAATTGTCTTAATTTCAAGCACACGTCGCTTTCCACATTGGTCGACAAGAAATTGAACAAGTGATCGCTCAATATAAGAAACTGAAGAAATTAATTCTACACCCATTTGTACTGTAACACAGGCTATCAACAAAATAATCATTGTTAAGCATAAATATTAAAGGTTTATACACGAAGCCCAAGTTTTTGAATACTGGTCACTTTTAATTTGAACGTTTTTTGTTCAGAGATTCGAAATTAAAGTTATGAATGTGGAAATTTCTTGAATGTTGATTCCACCCGAAAAGACTTTTCAAAGGGTCGGACCTAAAATAGTTTTACCTCAGTAATTGTTAATAAATATAATTATATAGAGAGATATTGCTTCATATTGCAAATGAAGGAGTTCTTTCTATGTCTATCTGGACAGAGACGCCGCACAGCTTGTTTATTGTATGTTATAAATAAATTATTAATAAATATATGCGAGGGGTTTACATATGAAGTCACTGTTTGAGAATACTGACCTCTTTTAATTTGAATATCAGAGATATTGCAACAAACTCTAAATTCAAATTGTAAATTGGTTAAACGAGCTATAAATTTTTACTAAACCTTACATTCGTTAGAAAGGTGATTTCATTTTCTCCAATAGTTTCATTAAAAAAAAATGAAAAAACGCGTAAATATTCACGCATTAATCCGAAATATAGACTTATCTTGCGCATGCAAGTTAAAAGCCGAACAAATACCTAGGATGATAATGGCCGTCCGATGAGCGCGAACTTAAGCCATAATTTAATAGTTTCACTTAAGACACCTTTAGGTATTAGAATTAAGCTTTGTGAAAGCTACGCACACTGAACTTCGGGAATCTCGCAATAACAATGTACGCGCGAGGCCCGCTCTTGTCTAACGAGGGCTTTTAGGAATTCGCGAGCGGCTAAATGGATTAGTTAGTCTAACCGGATTAGTCGATTTTAGAATAAGAGTTCAATATTTTTGTATATATCTGAATAAAAAACAGATAAACTTTTAATTTCAATACAAACAAATATACGTTCCGTCTACAATTTATTGTTTATATAGAAATGATATAAAAATACGTAGTATGAATTTTTGTTTTTTTTTAACAAATCTCTAAAAATAGTCAAAAATGTTTTTTCCAGATCGATTCTAATGGCACTAAATACAGATTTTCTAGAAAAACATTTTGTATATTATCTATATATAATAAATGTGTATCTGCATATTATAAATATTTGTCAAAACTAATCAAGGATTTTGGAGAAAGTACAAAAAATATAATAAGACTAGTTTTAAAAACTTTAGTTGTTTGTCTGTTTTAATACTCTAATCTCCAAAACTAAAAGACGAATTTTCATTGCATTTTTATAGGTAATTTGTGTAGTACTAGGAGCAATATGCAAATTTATATTTCATTAAAATCGGCTCACGAAAAGTTAGTCACAACAAAAAATACAAAATAAAGTTTATGATATGTACTTGTGATTTTGTTACTCTTTTTGAATGAAAGCATAAAATTAGTAAACAATATCGATTTTACTTGTCTATGAAATCGGTTATTTTATGTTGAGTTTTTGCCTAACATATCCTTTTTACCTGATTGTAGCAGTTTTTTTTAAACATTCTTTGCCCTCACTAACTATTTCGAACTCGAGTTTCACGAGTGAAAAGTTTTCATAGACCCATTAAAAGTCTATAACATTACATCGATCCAATGTCACCGTAAATTCTGACAATCGTAAATCTTCTCTAAGCAGCTATGAAATTTTTAATGAAATAAGCCCACGCAACGTAGACACAGACTAACGCAAAGCAGAAACAAAGCCCTCGAGCGACAGCCCGCTCGGCTTAAACAACTACGGGCCGATCTAATTCCGCTGGTCTGCGGCACGTAATTCCTCTCCCAGCATTGTTATTTAGTGCGAGTTAGCGCCATCGAACAATAGGCACCACATCCCGCGCCACTTCGGTGACAAATGGATGTGCATATACTTCCTTGATCCTCGGGGTAGTCGTATTTAGGCCTGATGTAATAGAAATTTGCGTGTACAGACATGGGTTACGCGCTCGGAGCACTTTCAGACTTAATACAATTCTCTGTGTCGCCGATTGACTGCCTGCCGGTTCTCGGTATTACGTGTGATGCGTACATGGGTTTTGTCGAGGCTATCAATTTTAAACTATACTTTTTCTACGATCGCCAGCAAAATGCCACTGGAAGTTATTAGAATAGAACTGAAAATAGAGCCAATGAAAATTGACTGAGAGGGACACTATTTGAAGGTCATGCGGACAGTCATAACCAAATAGTATGTTGCTATTAATTCGATACCGCGTTATACTTTATTTTTAATTTTATTGTCAATCTCTAATTTACCCCTGTCAGCAGATGGAGTGGTTTAGTCCTTTAAATTTAACTATTCTATTCTATTGTCCGCTCCTGCGTGGACTCTTATTGTCAATCTTTTCATGCGAGGCTTTTTACGATACCAAATGAGCGCCAGGTTGAACCGTAAATTTTTTACAGCATAATAAGACTTAAATGCAAAAAATAACATTTATATAGTTCAATAAATTATTTGCGCAAGATATCCTTTTGTCACGAAAGCAGAGTGTATAAGGAAGAAGTTTTTGGTGAAAATTAATTAATTATCGATCTTTACTTTTGCGTGAAGGTAAGTATTTTTGTGCGATTCGCCGTTAGATTATGATTTAAATCAGAAATAACATTTTACGAAATTGAATCAAGCAAGACGTAGCATGTACGACAGCTAATTTACGGTCGCAGATGCGGACTCATTTACACCTCCAAGTTCATAAAATTGCAACACTCTCTTATGAGAGAGAGTATAATTAAGATTCCAGACTCGAATATAGAGAAAAACATTCTCAGAAATATATCTTAATCTCCTTTCATATTTTACTCAATTTTATCACGTACTTGTACTTAGCATTAAACTTAATGAATACTAATGAGACATATGAGGCAAGTGCATGAAACAGTGGCTTCAGGAAAACTTTTACTGTTCAATTTATGTAAATTATTATACGTAACTTTAAAAATATAAAATTTTTGATATGATAATTGTAACTTTTATGTTCACTTAAATAAGTAGTGTGTTATTTTTGATAATTTGTTTGAATATCAATAATAATTTAATAATTTTTATTAAACTAAAACTTTCACACTATGAAAATAGGTAAATTGTTCACAATCTAAGTCTATCATGATGTGAGTCTTAAATTGTTTTGAGGTCCTGCGTTTCCGAATAGCAAAATTCAAATCACAATATGTAAAATTTGTTATCATATAATATATTTTGTATTTTTAGAATGAATTTCCAAAGATAGAGTTGTACTATCATCGGCTCAAAATTTAATTTAAACCGAAAGTCAAAAAACTGGCAGCAAAGCGATGATCGAGGTCGACCTCGAATCTGAGTCTCTATCCAATTTTATATGTATATACGCGATTACCATTTTAAGGTGAAATTTGATCAAACATTTTTTACTTTCGACCTCGAATCACTTAAAAAAGCCAGACGGGTCAAACAGATTAAATATTACTATGCATAAAAGAAAACTAAAATGTAAGTGCCCCAAGGATTCCGCTCATGATTATGTTTAAACAAATCTGGGTAGGGTCGATGTTATTTTTTAAACAAAGGAGTTAGAAATGTTTAGACAGGGTTTTTTTTAAACCCAAAAACTTCAACTCGTCATAGTGGCCTTATTTTTATTGTTTACCATAGTGCAGTTGTAACTTTTAGATATTAAGACAATTTAAAAAATGTATTCGTTATGATCGGCACCAAAAATAACTCGTAAACTATGGACGGTCAATAAAATACTTGCCTTATTTATTTTGAAGGTTTCTCGAATTGCATACTCTACGATTAATCGCAAAGTATAATTTTATCTCATATTAGTTCTACACCCAATTTGAAATCTACGACTTTAAGAATGATTTTTTCATTTTCACTGACCTATTTTTTTGGTATGATCGTGGGTAACTGTGAGTGGACACACTGGAAATACATTTGATATGTTGAAGTTTTTATTATCTTAAAGTATTTTTTTGACATATATTCACATCTATCTCCCAAGGGAGTAGGTCTATGGGAGTAGGGAGTAGGTGCACGGAATGATCCTTACACCCATCCCTTGCTTCACAATTATCCATCAAGTGTCCCAAGCAGGTTTGTCAGCTTCGGATGCCTAATATTCGCCCCTTCTCTAATACGTCACCAATAGCTTTATTTAGATCAGTATTATCTTTTAGGCTTTCAGTTTCGATATTAATTACAGCTTCTTACCACAAGCTGTTTCAAAAAATAAAACATTAATTCATTACCTATTGACAATTTTATTACATTATGTAATGCAGCACCTTAAAAATTAAAAAAATGGCTACATATTAATCCGTTAAGCCTTAAATTAAGATGTTATTTAATAAAGTTTCGTAGAAAGGAGTAACGATATGCAAATTATTACTGTAAAATTATATTTCAATAATACGATAACTAGTTAAATTACCAAGTCTGCGTGAAATGGCACGTTTTCATAATTTCTGAGATTGTCAGTACTCGATTCATTTTTAATTTGTTACATTAACGGAAAATCGGTTTCACAATGTCCAGATATTGATATGGCATATTAGAAAAAGAAGTGTAAGATCGGCCGACTTTGATTTTATACCGTGGGGTGGCGTTCGTATCTATCATTTTCGTTGCAAATCATTTTATGGGGATCATGGATGGTGCCGTGGACATGAAAAACAAACGGACAGAGAATCGTTAAGTGATGGTCAAAGCGATGGCGACGTACCACGTAGCTCTGAATGAACGAAAGATGCTCGAGTCGAGACAATTTTACTAAACTTTGTATACAGAATGAAATATCTACTATTATGGTTTTGGTAAATCATCCCCAGTTTCTAACTTGAGTTCGTGAACATATATAGAAAAATATTTCACACAACACTAACGATGTAAGTGTGGCGAAATGGCGATTTGACGAAAGCTTTTCGAAAAAATTCAACTCTTGCCTCGAAGATCCCCTCATCGTAATTTATTACGAACAAAGGTGTTGATGTATAATGCCAGAGTTTTACCGTATTCAACAAGGAAATGCGCATGAAGCATCTGGTGATAGAAAGTCAAGAAGACGATGGTGGTATTTTCGGCGAGAACGGAACTGTAACTGAATTCAGTGGCAGGAATAAGGCTAAACAATTTTTCAAAGCATAGTTTCATAGTGTGCGCAATAAACATGCACAAAGTTACCCCATTTCTTCCCGAAGCCAATGAGTTGAGATGGCTGCATATTCCAGGGTCGATTCCAGATGTCCCGAAAATAACCCAGATTTACTCGTGGTCGCTCAACAATCAACGCTGACGTTGAGCTTATTCAACTTTTTTTTTCTAGCCTGGATTGATTCGCGGAATATAATTGAAGAATTTTCAATCTCAATAAGACTTTCGATTATTAAAATCGCGGAACTTTGATCCTTAAACTACGTCATTATGAAGTAACGGGTAGGACCCTTGAATTTCTGATATCGTATTTAAGTAACAGGATGTCAGTGGCAGGACATCGTCTGGATCTATGGTAGACATGGGAGTACCACAGGTCCCTTTCCCTTTTAAGTCTGTATTAACAATTTATCTAGTCTTACTGGTGTTATTTACGAGTTAGTACTGCTTGTAGATGACACATAATTTTTATTTAAAGTTGAAACACAACAACTTGTTTATAACGATGTGAACATTGCTATCTCAAAAGTAGAAAAATAAATGGTTTACTATAAATAGCCTAGTTCGTAATGAAAAGATAACAAAGTGTATAAAATTTTTGCCTCCAAGTGCAATTTTCGATATTATATTCGGTATGATATATTATCACAGCTGAAATTATTTTAGTACGAAACCAGGAATTAGATTCTGTTGATGATGTATCTAAATGACTTATGTATCCTTGTTAAGGATGTTTATGAGATAGTAATGTTTACAGGTGATACTTCTTTGTTATTCAAAGTTAAAAGACGATGTGTAGAATGAATGCTGTCTCTAAGAAAGAGAAATGTCTTACCGCAAATAACCTACTTCTTAATGAAATTAAAACAAAATGTATTAATATCTTACTTCCAAATATAAGACATGGATCTGCAACTATTTCAGTACGTAACAAAGAATTGGAGTTTATTAGTGCTACCGTGTTGATAGGAATTACTTAATAGGCTTTCAATGGGGCCCTCATATCAGTACGTTTTTGAAAAGATTTAGCTGCTTTCTGCCGCTTATGCAGTCAGAAAAATAAGAAATTTATCAAACGTCGAAGATGCTAGATTAGTTTATTTTCGCTGTTTCCATAGTCTGATGTCGCATGGCATCTTGCTCTGGGGAAACGCCACACATATTCATAGAATTTTTGTGCTTAATAAGCGAGCTGTTCGCGCGATTTACGAGCTCAGATCTCTTAGAATAAGTTTAAGGAAATTAGAATATTAACTCTGGCATCCCAATTTATTTTTGATTTTATTTTATATATTTAAAAAAAATTATAAATGTTCAAAAGAAATAGTGATTGACATAAACTCAATACCAGAAATAAAAGTAAACTGATTTTACATGTTAGTCGACTGTGCAAAGCCACACATTCATTTAGAGGGCTTTGTGTGCGCATGTTCAATAAGGTCCCTATGGATATATAAGATATACATACCTCTATATAAATTTAAGAGTGTTATTAAACAATCATTCGATAAAAGAGGATATTACATCAAACAAACAAAGGCATACAAGGGATAGATCTTCTAATGTCTTATTGTTTTTTGTGTGCTTTACCAATGATCTATACTCGCGCCTGACTGATAAAGTAAAGAAATCATTGTAGCCATTAGTTTTATAACTTTCTATAAATGAGTTGAAAAGTTAATGAATTGAAATTTTAAATTCCAAAATGTCTGAAACTAAGAAGAAATGTCGTCATTGGGTATTTGAAAAATGGATTTACGGAATCTCCAACAAACGAATTATTACCTATGTGTTTAATTTGGCAAAAAGTACTTTTAAATGAAGCCATGAAGCTTTCTAGGCTCCAAGGGCATTTGAATAAAATACGTGTTGATAAAGAGAATACAGTTTATCCTATTTTCAAGGACTTGAAAAGCAATATTTAAAACAGCCGACTTTATCAAACCTTTATGCATTGTGTTCTAAACAAGAAAATTATGGACTACGAGCTTCATATAATATTTCGTCATTAATCGCGAAAGTAGGAAAACAACACACATTTGCAGAGGAATTAAATATGCCGGCAGTCAAAGAGATAATCGAAATTGTTCTTCATCATAAGACGCCATCAGATATCATCAAAACAAAATCCTTTGAGCAATAATACAGTTTAAAGAAGAATCGATGAAATGGCTAAAGACGTTGGACTATCATTATGTGAATACTTAAAAACTTCCAAATTTTCCACTTAACTTGATGAATCAACTTTACCAAATAACGAAGCACTACTCTTCTTACGATTCATAACAAAAGAGAAAAGTTAATTGTCAAGAGTTATTATTTTCAAAAAAAAACTAAACTGATTCAAACGCAGAATCCATATTCAATACCATGCATGTTTTTTTTTTAGGAGAAGAAATTCCTATTTGAAATATTTTGTCAATTGCTACAGATGGTGCCCCAGCAATAATGAGTCGTCGTAAGTTTTATTGAGCATTTAAAACAAGTAGTACCAAATGTACTCGCTAGACATTGTGTTATTCATCGTCAGTACTTGGTTACAAAAAATCATAATGGACACCTGCATGCATCGCTCCATTACGTCATTAGAGCAATCAACAAAATAAGAAGCAATTCATTAAATGACAGATCATTTGGGCAACTTTGTGGTGAAAATGATGAAGACTATAATCGTTTGCTGCTGCATGCAGAAGTACAATGGCTTACGAATAGCATTATCGGTAAAACAGGAAGATTTACTTACTTACTGCCCACACCTGAACGCTCATTATGCTGATTTTACACAGCGACTTTAGGATATTTTAAATATGAATATACTAAGCTGAGTTTTAGACCATTTCGCAAAGGCAGAAACAGCATAATCATCAAATTTAGAAAAAGAATTCATAGAATTCACGACTATTGAATAATTAAAAGTAAAATTCAGAAATAAATACAATAAGTTCTGGCTACAAAAATCAATATCATCTCTCCATCCTGAATTGTGGGAAATAGTACAGAAATTTCTATGCTGTAAATATTAAAAACTTACCCTTAAATAAATTTAAGATCATTATTAAATGATTGTTTGTTAAAAAAGTGTATCATAAAATTTCCGATAATTTTGAGGACAAAAGTCCATGGACATAACCAACTCAATTTCTTATAAGGTTCTTTTTTATACAATATTTTTGTTATTTATTATTATTGTATACAATTCGATTAGAAAACAACTACCCTCAAGTTTCTTGCTCGTTCTTTTTGAGAAAAAACTACCTTCCGAACTAGTAGTAAATTCATATTATAACGGCCAAATAATATCGTAATGACGCATTTCAAGAATTTTCTATAACCTTTGACATTTTTGAGTTTGAATTTGAATTTGTTGCAACTCTAGTCGTAGCACCATCCGCTGCGCAAACGTCTCCGACGCGGCGGCACATCGCCGACAGCAAAGGTGTCCAGGTACTTTCTGATACTTGTAGTAACACCTAACGCCTACCTGCTCTACATCCTAACCAAAGTTGCATCACATACTTACGTCGAATATTAGACATTTTAAAGGTTTCAGTGAAATATTTAGGAAGGTACATCCATACACATATATTATTAATTTTGTACAAGATCATTTCAGCTTGTAATAACTTTTCAGATAACGAAATGATAATACACTAGTGAAAGTACAAGGTTTTTCGATTGTGATAAATCTTTAAGTCTAAAACATCAAGAACTAGTTGTTTTGTAATTGAAGAACTACCTCTCTAGATCTAAAATATTAAAAATGTGTTGTTTTCAATTAAGAATTATTGTGGAAAACATTCTTTCTCGCTTTCGAGTCACTAGTTTGTACAATAATTATTATCAAAATATAAGTACATAAAGTGTAAAAAATACAGGTGTATACTCATAGTTTTGTAGTGATTATAAGAACTACTAAACATTCGATTATAAAATATTAGGTACAAAGGCGTATTACTTGCTCGCGTCAAAAGTCCGTAACAATAAGCATCATACAATCTAAGTAGCTTGTATCTTTTGCATATTATTAAATATTGAGAATCATATTTTTCTGAATACTGTATTGTATATTAACAATATAATTAATGTTGTTAATATAACCACAAATTATATATACAGTTATATATTGTACGAAAGTTCAAAACAATTTTAATAGTAAAAGAAGAAAATTTATTGCGACATGCAAACAAACGAACAAACTTTACCATAAGGTATCTTTTTTATGTTTTAAATACCTATAGGACCTTATTAATTGGCTAATTTCTTATTACTCGCTAAAATCAAAGGTCAGACTTGAAAGCCATCCATCTTTAACTTAGCTACTAAGTTATTAATAATTTATAGCCGTAAAATATTTAGGAAAACAATTCGCCGTTTATTTCGATAATAATATTAATATCAAAAATTGTGATGTTGTAAATTGTTAATTTTTAAAATGAGATATCGACGTCGTTACGACAACAAACTTTAATTAACGCAACACCATTTAATATAAAGCGTATAAAACATTCTTAATCACCATACTCCTGAAAACAACAGGAACACGGCCTTAATTACCTCGGAGTACCAAAGGAAAACACCGCCTAGATAACATCGCTGAGTGGTTTTTGTTTTATGAAGGCTTAAGCAAGTTCAAGAGTTAAGGGAGTCGTCGTAAATTAGATAAAAGGTCCGGAAGCGCGTCAGCTTAACGCACTGAAATTCAGTTTTGTACTTTCCCGACATCACGACCCCGCAACTGGACGTCCAGCGCTGAAATATCAGCTTTCACTGCTCCCTCTCGTGAGACGAGGCAGTGTTTACTTCTTTACTCCTTTTCAGTTCCTTGAGCTACTGCAAATAAATAGAATGGTCGAAAACCCCATGCTCCTGTATATTTTTCAGGAGATCGTGATTTTAGATGTTATTTATAGATATATGCGTGATAAAAAAACAGCCTTCGTATCATGCATCGAGTCCAAATTATTAGCACGGGCGAACTCATTCTTTTTTTAGCTTATATCAAATTTAACCCACTACGTGCTGCGGAGACCACATTAAGCCGCCGGTCATGGAAATTGTTAGCGAATCGATGTTGACTCACTTGCGTCAACGCGGTGATCCAGGCGCGCCGATCTGAAACGGAGAGGACTCTTAGACGACTCCTCCCTGTGATGCGCTGACCATCCGCCGATCCATAATAAATACATACTTGTTGTAGGTGACGATCGTTAATACAGGTAAAAATATTCTTATAAATGAAATTGAGGCGTTGATTTACGATTATAAAATGATCTATTAGCGGTGACGTATGAAGTCTAGATCTTCAGTATGAATTGTATAAATTGTCAGAAACACAGAGTATCTTATTTAAATAACATATTACAACAACGAGTAATTAACACTTTGAGTCTGTGTAGCTTCACCACTAAATCGTGTTAAGACTACACGGGTACAGTAATTCCATTACATTAAAGATTCAACACTTTTACCTCCATACAAAGACTTTACGCGAGCGAAGAAGTAGAAACACTTTGTAATTAAGTTTGTTCAATTAATCAGACATATTTTTCAACGTTTATCCCGGTAGATAAAACGCGAAAAATTTAAATGCAATCTCAACAGCTATATCTGATTATATTTTAGTTGGCAGAAAAGAAATATAAAGAAAAAGAGGAAAGAAAGAATTTTTATTGCATGTTGAAGACTAAGTATGTAAGAGTGTTAAATAAAAGTCAAGGCGATCGGATGTAGGTTGTTTAAAAATTTAGAAGGTACGGAATTGAACGCGCGACTTTGACTAACGTTTAATGAATTTACTTAATTGAATTCCCTTTAAAACATTATTAACAAGAAGTATTCTGTGTCTCGTTAGGAAATAACTATAGCTTATATCTCGATTAAGGCACTGTTTTTGAATACAGCCTAATTCTTAGAATAAAAAATGAAATAGTATAACTCTATCGAACTACGATTTTCAAAATCAATGACTTACATTTGAAGATGAATACAAACACTATACATTTCTAATTACGCTATAGCAGTCTTTTGGTGGATACAATTAAACTGTTGTTTTTTTTATCCCCATGCTGATGTGTGAAGATCTCATACACCTGGCTCCGTTTTAGTATCGAATATTTGTAAATCTTGTGATAGTGATATAAATGTCATGTATTCTTCTCCAGGATATCATGATAGAGTATTGGTACTGTGTACACGTTTCTCAATTCGTGAATAATATTACTTTCAATCAGATGAAATTTTCAACGGCCATGGGGAATAGTATGAAAAGCTCTTTATATACTTATACGTTGCATATTGCTCCGACTGGTAAATTTTAATGGGTCCTATTTCACGGTAGACCTCGTTTCCCTTTAAGCTGGCACATATTCGAATTTTCCTAAGGGCCTTTTCCACAAAATCGCATCTAACACAAGTGCGTCCGCCTTGAAAGGGATTTGCTTGGAGGGTGATATCTCTTCCATAATCGGTCCATCATTCTTGAGGATCATGACTTCGGGTTTTTGGCCAAATACCTTTGGGGAATAAAGTATTTGCACTAAAAAAAATGTGTATCTACCTCTAAAGGAGAACTAGTTAACTTTATGCACTTCGATTTGTGAACATAATATAATTCTATTGTTTTTGAATTATTTATTTGGGTCAACGAACAGTAAAGTCACCGAGTCCTTATAACTAATATACGTTTAAAAATACGACTTTATAAATACAAGGTATATGTGAAGAAATACTGGTAAGTGGCTGTCTATGAATGTGAAAAAAAAATAACTTTGCATCTGATATATGTAAAAATACGTAACTATACGTATTAAAATACATAAGTAAGTATACGTGGAGGTGTAGTTTTTTTTAAGTATATTTTTTTATCAAGGACATTGAGACAGACGCCATTCAAATTATAGAGACTGTCTTAAGGTCCTTTTTTGTGAAAGTAATTGCTTTATGTTGCTTTAAGTTAAAGCTTAGTTTATTTTTAATACATTCCGTTAGTTAGTTACCTTTTGCATTCGGTTAGGTATATAGAATTTAAACCAGCGCCATAAATTACCACGAATACCATCGAAAGCGAGCTATTCAACAAGCATTTAATACAAAAAGCATCTACGCTGTCAAATGCCTTACGAAAGTCAATAATCAGCGATCTATGAGTTTACTTATTGCCTTTCAATCCTTCAAAAAGATACGTCGTATATATCATCCGCTATGCCAAACCATGCCGTTGTTTAATAAGGACATGCAAGCGAAGGATAAATAATGTTATGTACTGACCTCTCAAAGAGCTTCGACAGAACAGGCACCATTGGTATAAGACGATAATTTTCAACATCACCTTTCGGATTTCCTTTATACACAGGTACAATTCGAGCAGATTTCCAGATAGTGGAAAATCTCCTTCTTTCAGGCAAGTATTAAACACATATTGTAATGGTTGACAAATAGGAGCTATAGAACTAAGAAATAACCTAATACAAGAGTTTCCAACCAGTGGGGCGCGCCTCCCAAGGGGGCGTGGAGAGATATCAAGGGGGCGCAATACGTTTGCATTTTTGAAAGAAAAAATAATTTGGCGCGTAAATTAAGCAATAAAATAGTATTGTTTATTATAACTATAATAAATATCAATGAAAAAACGTTTCGAATTTGTTTGAAGTTTATTTTGTATAATTTTGAATTAAAATAGATGTAAGTCCTTAAAATAATGTTCATTTTTTTTCGTAATGTAAGATTGAAAGGGGGCATGAAAATATTGCTAAAAATCTAGGGAAGCTCAACAAAAGAAAGGTTGGGAAACTCTGACCTAATATATATATGTGTGTGTGTGTGTGTGTCTTTTTTGTTTATTTATGTGTAAGAGTAATCTCTGTAACTATCGATTCTAAAAATTCTATCATTAACCAAAAGCTACATCATGCTTAATAATATAGAATATATTTAATCTTAATAAATATAAATTTTTATGTTTATATTATTTTACTTTTTCAAAAAATGAAACAGTTTTATTATAAAAAATAATACAGTGTCATAATATACCTTGATTTTATATGTAAAACACGATAATGTTTTTTTTTTATAAAAACTGTAAACTGACCTTCACTCGTTCATAACTGAATATAGGCACAGTAGTCAAATAATTACTAGTCAAATAAAGCATTGAAATCGAGAGCAGAAGCAGAATCGGAATCAAGAATGAAATCAAAATCGGGAACAAATTTGGAAGCGGGAGTGTGATTAAAACTGAGGCTGATATTAGAATCAAAACAGTGAAAATGAATCAAAATAAAAGAGATGTTATTTGATATAAAAGTGGAGAAATTCATTGAAATTCATTCTATGTGCAATAACTCATTCTATGGTCAATGATTTGCAAATGTAAGTATCCTGAGCCCAATGTTAAATGCAGGCAACAGAGCGAAATGAGCTCGCAAGATAAGACACGTTTGGTCTAAACGTCTGTCGTGAAATAATGAGAAAATGTTAAGGCCACACACACTGTAAAGACTCGAGACAACTCGACTCCGCGAAAAACACTAAAGTATGAGTCTTTTAAGACTCATACAATTTATTGTACGACGTAAATGATATTTTTAACATCCTGTAACTATTCCTAAAGTATTGTTCAACATTTTTATTGCCGCTGAATTCAAATATCTTTCCGAAAATATGCATTAATCTACCGTCCGTGGTGTTTCTAATGAACTTCCACAAGGGCTTCTTCAATAAAATAGCATATTCCTATTTAAAAGATCATCAGACACTAGTGATTCTCCTGTAATTACGGGTGTCCATGGGCTGCGATGACCATCTGCTTTCTGATGATTCACAATCTCGTTTTCGCATTGAAACTTCTATAAAGAAGTCTAGTAGCAATATCTGTGTCGTATGCTATTCTAAACTTTTCAAAAATTTATATACGTGACACAATTTTAAGGTAACGTTTTAACGGTTTATTCAGAGTTAAAACGGTGTCGAGTCGTTCGTAGTGTGCGTGGCCTTTATACGCTGCGCTAGAGCGGCGACCGCAGACAGTGTACATTCGTGAATTATCAAACATTTCAGGACCTTCATAAAACATCGTAGTTGAGCATTTCGACCGTTCCGATTTGCGTTGTTAACTGCCCCAAAATGAATTTCTAGTGCATTTTATATGAACTTAAAGAAAATCGTCTTCGAAAAATTAATAAATATCTTCCAACAATAGTTATAGTAGCAATCTTTGGCATACCTATTGATACCATGAAAGAACAACAGAGACCACGGAGCCATAAGCAAGAAGCAAAAGAATTTGCGAACCACCAAAGAGTAAGTAGTCATCACCGCCCGTGAACATCCGAGGAATCACCAGTGCATTGCCGGTCTGTTGGGTAGCACTTAGAATATCCGATAGACGGGAGTAAAGTGATAAAGAAGGGAATCGATAAAGGGGTGATTGATGGAGGGGGAGTGGAGTGATAGAAGAATGGAATACCGTAGCTCTCACTCACTGTACTAAATACAACAGCAGATGCTACTATTTCACTTTTGTATTCTATGAAAGAGTGGTATCTTACCGATCAATCCGACCTATTTTCTTAGTGTAGCCAAGTAGGCCACAGCACGACCCTAGGACCCAAAAAAATTTGTTGATAAGAAACCTCCATTATATTCTGTAGATAACCTTATAATCGCCTTTAAAGAAATTCTAAGCCAAGAGTGACATAGAATTATTCCGTATTAAGGAGTGTCATAATATGACTATCCCGGACATTTATTTGAAAATCCGGATAAAAAAATGATATTACAATTATTTACCTCGTCAAATGTAAAGTAATGGTTTGTCATCAAAATCTTATCTACAAAAATCAAAGTAGATAGACTTTAATTTTGTGATTTTAGTGCGTGTTTTGACTTGTTACATAGCGTTTAATTACTCTGATCTAATACAATCCAGCCGTGCAATGCTCGTCTTTTCTTGGTATTGATCTATGTTCTAGTAATATACAAATATGATATTTTAATCATACTATAGCATAATCTGTGAGGGATATTTTAAAAAAATGTATTATTCCTCAAAGTTGCACTCTATGAACTGAAAATATTTTAGATTTTGTTAAAAACGCCTTAAAAACTAAATTAGAAAGCAACGTCTAGAGGAAGCTTTTCAACTAATTGAAAAACGTGCACAAAGAAATGCTGTGGAACGGAACTTAAATTGATGAGCACGTAATAAATTTACAGCGCAAATACCCGACGTGAGATGTAAACCTCCCTTGAAGGCCTTCAATTTAAAGCGCTTCCATTAATGATACATATCGATAATTCTAATTGTTTTGATATTAACCCCGTATGATATTAAGTCTGTATTAACGGCACTCAGAAATATCGTACTTGTACAAGATAGATTCGAACGTGCTTATTTTCGAAAATATTCATTATCTTCTTTGTTTTTAACAAAACTTTCCCAAAATAACTATAACAAATACACATCATTGAAAACGTACTCATAAGTAATATAGATGCAACCCTAATAATTGCTCGGCCAGGATGCAAGCGAGGGCGCGGTCGGGTCTCGGCACGACGCGACGAACTCGAATTTCTCCCCACGCTTGGGCTACGTAACGTACTACCTTTAAAGAATTTATATAGTCACTTACCTACAAATGACAATGTTTTTAGTGATGTAAAGGTCGTCGACGGTATTTTTAATTTAGTTATTGATTTTTCACGTGTCTCATTCACCCCTAAACAAACAAAACAAACTAAGGCAATTATCGCGTAAACTATGCACAGCATGCAATATTATTTGCGGATTTTCAGTTTGTTGACTGTCAGGGTAAGTTTCACTAAATAAACGAATAAATTCTTAGAGCCGCAGCAATGGTACCTCTGCAAACTCTTCAACTACAAATCATGTTTACGTATTCAATAGTAGTATATAGCACAGCACAGGCATTGTTATTGAACAATTTAATATTGATCATATACAATCTTAGTTTCATAAACGTCTATATCGTAAACTTAAGTCTTATACTATAACTGTAACCTAAACTTATATTATAAAATCATTACAACAAACGTCTCTATTTAAAAAAAAATAAAAAAAAATGCGTATAAGCAAAGTACTTACAGGTTATTAGTGTAAGTCGACTAATCGCTGGCTGGCCCGCATAGCGCAACCGTACGTGGTTGGCCGCCTCGTTACGGCAGGATACCTACGCGTCCACTGTTCTTAAGGTTATTAGTACGACATTTCTACATAGATGTTCAAAGCTATTTTTCTCAGAAACTCTTCTTCAATTACTATCAAAAGTTTTGTTTTTTTTTTCTTTATTTTCTTTGGTTTTTTTGGGAAAATTGTTTAAAGGAATGAGATTTTGAATAATTGGGAAAAGATGCATGAAATCCATTTTGTGTTACGCAACTTATTACTTCTCTCTTTACAGTTTTTGTAGCATGGTGGTTGGGTACAGATTTTTTTTGCTGTCGTACGTCCGTTCATTATGTATTACTCAGTACCTAAATACCGAGACAATTTCCAAGAAAAATGTTCCAAAGATCTGAAGATCTGTTAATATTTACAAGTGTTTTATCATACAATTACCTACTTTTCATTTAAAGATGAGATTGCTGATAAATAAGCAATATTGTGGCGTATACTTCAAACCTCAAAAACAAAACAACTCCAGAGATTCCAACGAAAGCTCCATGAGCGGAGGTCGCGCTGCAGCACGTTAGAGCGAAAGAAAATTTCCAGGGCCTCGACTGAAAAGAAGCAAGTAAACAACTTTACTTCCTATTTGCGGAACAAATGGCGCCGCTTTTCCATTTCAAACCGGGCGAAATAAAGGGCGTTATTCTCGGCGCATAGTCCGCCATCCCCTCGAACCGCACGGAAAATGAAGCCGAACAGAATCAAAATCAGGCTAATTTTGTGAATGTGCGTCGTGGTGTACTTATCAAATGTTGTCCCGATTAAAACATATTACCCTTGAACATGTAACACAATACCCAATCTATAGAGAAGATATTTTTATAGTTAACACCAAATGAACAATTTGTTTGGGAGCAGTTTCATCATTGTATTGACGAACAGTTAAATATTATAAGGAAATAACAATGATTAAAATTGAAAAGAATATAATATTTATTTTTTACACATATTATTAGTAAATATGTGTAAAAAATAAACATTGTCTTCTTTTCAATTTTCGACATTATTTGTAACTTAAGCTCAGGCAATGTTCCACCAGTTTAAGGAAATATTATTAAAATGTTACAGAAGTTTATGTCAAAAAGTGAACTTTAATAAAATAATTGAAGGAACGTTAACTGATAACTCAAATTGTTGACGAAATTGAAGTCTTATGTTTTTAGATACAACCACATTATATATTTTCAGTATTTTTTTGTGAAAACGATTCAAAATAAGTTTAGCCATACCAATACAAAATAGATTTCTTGTCACAATTATATATTTCATTTGATAAAATCAAATCTGTCAATATCGTAAGTTGTACAACAAAAAAAGTCTATCCAAACCCATGAACAAGTGAAGTTCAGAATTTGGGTCAAAGTCGAGGTCAAACTCAAAACCAAAATCAGAATCATCCTCAGATTCGAGGCTCAAACGCTTATTTGAGCCGGAGTAGAGACTCATGCGCACGCGGGCGAAGACGTCAATAATACTTATATAAGTAAAAGCTTTTTATTCTCAGTTTTTAAAATACTTTGAAAAAAAATCTAGTCTTCTGACATTGTAAAAACACTTTTTTATACTGACCTAAAAAGCTTTGCCTGGTATTGAATAAGGACGGATTCAAAAGATCCCGTCACATTTTTTTTTCATTTTTAATCACGTCAACCTAAACTCATTTGCGTAATAAGTTGGCATATATCTCAGTCGATACGTAGACACCTACAAATTTTCTTTGATAGGTTTGTAAACGAAAATTGACTTTTTAATCATTTTTATTTTTATTCTAGTGCCTGGTCGACAAATGCAGTGTTTCAATGGCTTATACGGTGGATGGTGCAGCGAGAGAGAATTGATATCTAGTTGACCGAAAAAGGACAAACGCTAACGCACACACGAACCAAACGGTGGACTCATAAATAACAGGCTTGACTCGGCTTTTTTTAGAGGATTATTATGTTTTCCCTTTATACTTATAACTTCATACAGCTGTCTATATCCGCCCTTGAGTTGTTTTATCGTCATATTTTAAAAAATACGAGATTGATTTTTCTTGTGGCGTACCGAAATAGGTGAATAGATTTAGTGGACTTCGCGCGAAATCCATTTATATCGTAGTAAGGTGATTTTGTGCAAAATAGACAATTGTTAGTACAAAATTAAAGGCGAGACTCAAAGTCGCGTGGAGAAGGTTCTGTTCATTTTACTTAAATTTGTTACTTGTACCTAAAAATGAATAAGTGCAAAAAATGCTACTATGATTTATTGAACTCTGATTTAATATTTGTGATAAATAAAGCAAAAAGATATACCAAATATAAAAATCATTATTACTAGAATAATTGCGACGGGCGACGATATCCGAAATAACTAGTTTAAGTATTTTCATAAGTTTAGTCGCATTTTAATAGTAAATGCATATTGAAGTACATAAGGCCGAATATTAGCGTAAATACATATGTATAGATTTGTATAGCTTCATTATAGAACGTTATCGTACGTAAAATATAATATTGTATAGTTTCGCTCACATAGTGATGTTGTACATATACGTGAGTTATAGGCGACCGTGTCCGTAATGGGTGCATAAAAACTGTAATAACTTTCGTTTTGTAATAATATAGTTAGTTTTAGATTATTTCAGTGTGTATTGTGTAACACAACATAAAGGATATACATTAGTCAAACACATGATGTAATTTCACTAAGTATTGAGTCATCCTAGACTGAAAGAGATGTATAGATCGAGATAGAAATACATAGCAGGTAGAGAGGGGATAGGCGATGCGGATATCCAGATAGGACTCGAATATGCAATAAAGGAATATTTTTGGTGTTTTTTTATTTTCCCTGATAAGTAGATGAACATATTAGTCCTTAGACTGTCAGTATATTCTTGGGTTACGCTCGATAGGCATATGATCGGATCGTATGGTGGCAGTATGGGATCGTATGGTGGCATGACCCAATTTCGGGATATTTAGGTATTTAGGGCATGCAGCCAGCTCGCTACTATATACGAAGGTTATATAGAAGACATTGATAAGATATCGATAGGAAAAATAGAGAGAAACACATATAATCTAAATTCTCGATGTCGCACGTGACCTGTTATCTACACTACATTATTATAAAGAGGTACGATTTGCATATATGTATGTTTATAATGAATAAATTCAAAATTACTGGACCGATTTCAAAAATTCTTTCACCGTTAGAATACTACATTATTTTTAATTAATGCTATAGAATATTTTGAAAATAGTTAAAAATCTGTATGGAAACTTTGATAATGTAACTCAAGGTGTGAAAAAGATACCAAAAAATCCTTATACCGCATACTTTGCTGAAACTATTGACAATAGAACAAAGTGATGTACTACAGTTTTATAGAGGACATTAATATCTACAAAAATGTCCGCAATCTATTACAGTTACGTCACAATAACTACTTCTTCATGTTAAAATATGCAATAGTAACGCCGGTATAAACTAGGTCACATTATTCGAAGCTTGGTATTAATCTTTATCCAAATAAATCATTTCGTATTCAAGATATATTTACCTGTTTAAAGACTGTTTCTGTAACTGAAAGCCAGACCGGTGAGGATGGATATCTCGTTTATCGACGACGCGACATCAACAACGGAGGGCAGGTTGCTACCTTAAACGTCCGACGATGAAAAGATTAACATAGACAACATATGGATCGTTCCATACTCCCCAATATCGTGTGTCGATTTTTGAACGCTCACATAAACATTGTCATTATATGCCAAATATAAAATACATATGTAAATACATAAATAAAAGATAGGATCAAGCAACTTTCAGTGTCAGAATTGCTCACAACGAAGTTGAAAATTATTTGAACGCCCGGTAGGTACATCAGTACATCTAAAGCAGTGTGGAGATTATTAGAATTTTCTATACATGACAGACACCCTACCGTAGTGTACTTAGCGGTACATTTAGAGAATGGACAACAAGATACTATTCAGCGGAAAATATGCAACGTGTAGTGGAAAATCTGCTAAAAATGCCGCTCACGGCATTTTTTAACCTGTGTAACAGTGATGATTTTGCTAAAACACTGCTCTATCGTGCAGTTCCTCCTTATTATATCAATAAATTTTCTAGAAGAAAACGTGGCCTAGACTAGTTGAACATCCTAGTAAAAAAAAAGATGCTGCATTGGGAAGAGTGTACAGCGTTCATCCTTTCTGAACAGAGTGTTTTTATCTCAGGATACTATTTCATCGTGTATCGTGTACGTGGCCCTACATCGTTCCAGGACTTAAAAACTGTTGACGGAATTATTAAAGAAACTTACCAAGCCGCTTGCCGAGATATAAATTTGCTGAAAAATGATAACCAATGAAAAATTACTTTGAGAGAAGCTACCATTTTCCAATGTCCATCAAGGTTGAGAGAGTTGTTTGTGGTGATGTTATTATTTTGTTTCTCCTCAGGACTTCTCAAATTATGAAAGGCTTTTAAAGACGATTTATGTCAATACATCAGACACACAGCTTAACAACGAGGTCAGGATTTTAATGTATATAATTAAGGCTTGATACACATGGAAAACAAACTTTTAGAATTTAACGATAAAAGTTTAACAGACTTTGGATTACCTTCTCCGAATCGAAATTTAGTTAATGTCATACCGTGCGTACGCTGATGTGATGTTAACGAGTGGTCAGTATTTGTTAACTCAAATGTACCCAAGTTGGTGGTAGATCAAAAATAGCGTTCGATGCTATAATTGTAAGTGTGGAAAATAACACTGGTCGACTATTCTTTCACGCGTGCGAAGCCGGGGCGGGCCGATAGTACACTAGTATAGGCGCTCTAAATTGTAACAGGTACACGGACACGGTTTAGAATAAGTAATATAAATTATTTATGATTCTGTTAATAGTTTTTAGTTGTGTAGATATATGAATATAAATAAAAGAAAGAGAAGGCAGATCTCCTTCAGGGGGTGCTGGTCGGCCGCACGGTAAAGGGGGTAATGCACTCCCGTCTATATAAACCGGAACACGCCTGATCGGTAAAAAAACAAAATGAGTCTTAGGAATAAATGCACACTTTACAAGGTATGCATACGGTCGGTGATGAAGTACGCGGTGTCAGTCTTAGCTCACGCCCACCCAAGCACACTACCAACTCCAGATTCTGCAAAACAACACTGCTGCATCGATACGCAACAAAGTCAGACCGGGGACATCAAAGTTCTGCTATCAGTGATAACTAGCCTCGACATCGGTAAACTCGCGCTTCTTGTGAAAAAATTCAAGGCCGCCGCGAATCCCGTGGAGAAAATCGTTGTTTTAGTCGAACACACCTCGCTGGTGGACGATTATTATTCAAAATAATAAAATTTAATCTGTCCAAATAAAATATCCCAGTTATCATATACTGAGTCGGTAAACTCGATCAAAATTTACAATATCATTCACCCACACAACGAGATGTCCCCAAACTTTGCAAATTGCACCCGAGTGCATTGTTTACTTGTTTTCGCTTTGACTTCCGGCAAAGCTGCAATACTATGGTTATCATAGTTGATAGCTTTAACAATAGAATCCCCAAAACCACCCCAAGGAAGTGGTTTTAGTGGGTAAAAATCTCACGTAACCTGGTCTATAAGTTGCGTATCCGGTTATCTTTCGTCCGTGAAGATTTCCACTTAGAAAAAGGCCTAATTTGTCAGTTCGAATGTAGCAGCCGACGGAAGAAGAACCTCAAAATAAGAGGGGAAGCAGCACCCACCGAAAAGGGTCCATACGTGGGAATAGTGCAATGACGACGGCGTTTCATTTCAGAAACACTTTCCAAAGAAAGAATATACGTCCTCCACAATAATGTTGTCTAATGTAATCTTATCTTGAATAATTTATTTTTTTACATCAGTCTCGTAGAAATCACATTTACCAAAATATTTCTTATATGTGATTTTTTAACGTTCTGTTATGAAAATTTATTTATTTTTGTTAAATTGGAAAGTTAATGTTTTCATCCCGATTTTCGAAAAGAGAATTTTCACTACTCCGTTTTAGGGTCCTATATGGTACTTCGACCAATTATTTAATGATGTCTGTCTGTGTGTGTGTGTTTGTGTGTCTCTGTGTGTGTGTGTGTGTGTGTTTGTGTGTGTGTTTGTGATAGAATGGGTGAGTGGGCCCGCGCGTGTTGTATGTGTGTTTATGTAAGCTTCTCATAACTTTTGAACAGATTAATCGATTGAAACGCAATTTACGACATTCGAAAGTCGTCCACTCAATTTAGATTTGCTGAAACTTGGAATTAGTTTCGCTCTGTAGATTTTGAGTACTCTCAAAAATATTTTTTAGAAAAATAAATTTTAATGAATTTTTGACTACTCTACCGATCGATACCAAAATTCAATCAGCTTTTTTCCTCCTTAGAGACCTATAACGTATGTGCGAAACCAGGAAAACAGTTCTGAAAATAACTATTGTAGAAACTGCAAGCAGCTCTGAAAAGAGCTATTGAAGCTACTGTTACACATGCTGATTACTAGCACGAAAGCATGCCACTATTGAGCAATTGCTACTTAGTAGTATGTGTGTCGAAACATTGCTAATAATGAGCATGCTCATTTTGAGTTTGCTCAAAAATCAACGGTCGTGCGATTTTTGGGCATGCTACCTGCAGCGCGGGTGGAGGGGGGCGTGCTTTTAGCGCGTGTGAACAGGTTTACCTATTGAGCATGCTAGTATCGATCAGTCGTTCGCAACAGGTGCGTGTGCACCATCTTCACGCAAAATGTCTCGCTGGGGCGACGAAAAACGCTCAAATTTGTAAATTTATACCGAAATCACGAGTGCTTGTGGAATCCCCGCATACCGCAGTATAAAATAATGTTGATCGAAATAATGCGTACCAAGACTTATTAACGAACATGGAGGATCCGTCCTTGACTGTGAAAATCATTAAAACCAAAATTAAAATTTAAGGTCTGTGTACCACACAGAATTAAAAAGTCGAGAATTCAAAGCGATCAGGTTCTGGTGCCGCCACTGTATACAAACCATCCGCGGCATGGTTTCATGAAATGAATTCCTTTCTTGGGGACACCAGCGAGTACAGGGAAACTACTTCTACGGAAATGGTGAGTTTCAGTTTTAATAAATAAAATGCACTTAACTGTTTGTAAAACATAATTGTTTAATATCATAGAACAAGTACAGCATGTTTTATTGATTAATTTATATCAGGGCAGAAGAATTAAATGACGATGGTGAATTTATAGGGTCTCTGCCGTTTCACCAAAATATTTTGGTCAAATGTTTCATTTGCCAAATTTTTCGTTTCCAAATAATAATTTTCTCCGAAACCATATTTTTTCAGACTTTCATAAAACAAACCTAACCTACTGTATTCTATAAAACCATAACAAAATACACTGAGATTTTTTGGTTTCGGAGGTTTGAAATGAAACATTTGGCAAATGAAACATTTGACCAAAAATATTTTGGCGAAACGGCAGGATCCCGAATTTATATCATATGACCTTGCCACGGTACCGCCTCTGTAGTTTCAAAGAGCTGCGCATAGGTGTTTCTTATTGCTTCTGCCCGCCGAGAAGCGTGGTTATTGTAGCGTGTAGGTGGTAAGCCTTCCAAAACTTGCCGCATTTGTGCCCTCCATGCTCCTGGTATCAAAACACCTTGTTGTATATCTTCGAAGTCTACGCATCTTTGCGTGATGTACATATCTGATGTTTTCCGAAGCCAATTGTGTAAAGCGCAGGCAGCTAATGTAATTGGATCAATTTTTTTGGGGGTCATATCGATGGCATTAATAAGAACTCGAAATCTAGTTACTAAAATACCAAACGCATTTTCAACGATTCGTCGGGCTCTTGATAAACGGTAGTTAAATATTTTTTCTCTACGCGTTGGGGTTGTTTGATATGGCTTCATAAGATATGTCTTTAGAGGAAAAGCTGCGTCTGCCACAATAACCGATTGGTCCGGTAAATTGAGAGTATTGTTTTCCATAGCTTGTGCCAAATTAGATTTTTGATAAACACCTCCATCAGAAGCTCTTCCATTAGTTCCAACGTTTATGTATGAAAAACAATAGTCATCATCTACTAATGCCAGAAGTATAATGCTATTGGCGCCCTTGTAGTTATAGTAGTCAGAAGTATCATCAGGAGCGAATATATTTATGTGTTTCCCATCTAACGCTCCAACACATCCTGGAAAGTTCCATTTTGTACGAAAACCATGCTCAATGCGTATCCAGTCTTCACGGCTTGGAATCTGTAAAAAAAAAACTTTATTACATTACAGTACACTATTATGTTGCAGGATTCAGACCAGTTCGCAGCATTCGGACGTGTCTTTGCAGCGTCCGGAAAATTCAACTACGCCAGAGAATGTAATGTCACCACCTTCGACGATCCCAGAAGACAGACCTCAATCACGCTCATCTAGTCAATCTAGTGTCACATCGACACGACGTAAAAGAAGAGCTCCATAGGAGCCAATGAATGATGCACTCAACCGGTTGGAAAACATAAGTTCTGCGATAAATACACAAACAGAATATGACGAATTCCATTATTTTGGCCTGAATCTTGCAGCCCAACTGCGAAGCCTGCCACTGTATGATGCATTAGACGTACAAACTCAAATCCAGAACATTTTGACTACAGCAAGACGTCGCCATCTGTTATCTGCCGTGACAGAAACAAGCTCTGCTTTAAGCGCAGCTTCACAAACAGGCACACAATTTTACACACTTCCTGATAACAACAGCGTTGATTTGTTGCATCAAGCATGGCAGTCTTCGTAAACCTAGTTATTACTCAATATGTTCAAATGTTGTTGATTACTACTTAATACAAATAAAAAAAATAGTACCTATATATAGTTACTATGGCATCGTAAATGTTTAAACATTACTGTTTTTTTTAATAAATGCCTTATGTCTACTATCAACGTTTTACTTACCCTTATATAATCCTTCAAAGCACTGTATATTGCTTCACAAACTTCAGGTAGAAATATCGATATAGTAGATCTTCCAACCCTGTAAAGTGCTTCCAATGTATGTAAAGAGTCTCCAGTTGCTAGATATCTTAATGTCACTTCCAACTTCACTTTAGCTGGGATAGCATTTCGCATGTGTGTATCTTGTTTCTGTATAGCGCTTTCAACTTGAGAGAGTAAAAAGTCAAATTGATGCGGTAGCATCCTCAAATGGTTTTTGTAACCCGCAGCATCTTCTACTCGCATTTCTGTAAGCAATTGCGCACTTGCTCCTAAGTCCTGTCTTCTAGATATCCAATCACGAACCCAAATCTTTCTCTTTCTTTTCTTTTTTTGCCGAGCTGATATAAGCTTCTGGATGCATTGCATCGCCAGCAAAAGGATGATCTTATTCAGCTCCATACGGATAGCTGTTTGATTGTCCATGGCTTTGTTTGAACTGACAGAGAGTGAGAGCATGCTATAAAATGGCATGTGTATTGGAGTGTTTGCTTTGAGCATGCTAATTCAGGAGCATACTTAAAACTAGCATGCCTATTGCTAGCAAATGTAAACTGCTCATAAGCATGCTCATATTGAGCATACTCAATAGCATGCTTTTAGCATGCTATTTTAGAGCATGTGTAACAGTAGCTTTAATCGAACGCTGCACAGCACACGTCATCGCCTCGCCACAGCATGCTTTGCGCGCCGCTCCGCCTTCGAGTCAGACCCGTTCGCCACGATATCCGCCGGCTGAGAGCAAGCGGCGATACGGTGGGGATATTTGAACTGCAACGTACGCATGCGCCTTTCGATGCGCCAGGAGTTGGCCGCCGACGCGAAAACAATTGAAACTATTAAATTCCAATTTTTTCGTTGGTAAATTATAAAATCTATTGTTCATAAGTTATTATAAATACGAAAGTAATTTTGTTCATAAGGATGCACGCACTTCGTTGCACTTACTAGCTGGATTGGTTTTACTGAAAATAATGCAGCGTCCTTTTTCGCCATATCCCCAAACAATTGCATTGACTAACGCAAACTGTACAAAAATCCGTTTATTTATTCAAAAGATATCGTCAGAGATAAGCTACATATAGTATTTTTTACAATATTTTGTAAACTAGTCTACCTGTAAATTTCATAATCTAGTCAATTATTATTTTTAAAAAACAACGTCAATCGTCGCAAAAAGCATCTATATTGGTTAATTTATTCGAGAGACACGGTGAACTGAAATTCCAAAAAAAAGGGGTTTTTTTTTATAAAAATTTTAGGTAGACTGATGTTTGGTATAGGTCAACTTTCGTTGCTTAAGAACTGCATTGAATTCTACAAAGCAACTCAAAATCTAATAACTCATTCGATAGATATCTTAGGTCAAAAATTATAAAAATAGCGTCGTATTTAAACAAAATTAGGTATTTCAACTAAAGCTAAAACGTTTTGAAACTATAGTTTTGAGTTTCAAGAGCTTATAAAAGTTCTTAAACCCCTGTTAGAGAAACATTTAAGCTTAATTTCTATAATTCACAGCTAGGTGCACTCGAAAATAAGAACAAGTTTCAGGAATGGCCTATAATGACCTTATAGGCCATTTCTGAAACTTGTTTTTACTTTTTCAACTGTTTTCCGAATTTTTAAGTTCAGAAAGCTTAAGGATAAGTCATTGATCTTTGACACAATCATGTTTTTGAACTCGAGGAGCTCAAATACACGTCGAAAAATATCATAGCGGAAAATTTTAGGGATGATCTGCATTGTCAACAGTTTCACAGATTTTCGTAATATTTTATGGTATTAATAATGGGAAAAGCCCGTATGCGAGCCACCAGAAAGTATACCACCGCCACACGTGGACAATCGCAACTCCAGAATCACCAGTGCACTGCCAGCCTGTTAGAAAGGTGTACACCGTTTTTTGAAAGACCCTTTGTGGTAATCCATTGAGAATACCGCCGATGGTAAGTTATTCCAAAACCCCACCTTACGTGACAGAAATTGCTCATGAATCCAGAAGCCATAGAACGCCAGCCATCAAGAAGGTGCTGATATGGTGATTCCAGAGAGCAGAACCATGACAGAAATCAGCGGCAGAAATGCGGTTGACTAGGTCTCTAGGTCTTCAGGTGCATTTCCCATAGACAAGCAATAGAGCGTGAACAAAGACACACACACATATGTATATATACAAAAATATTCAACGAATTTAACTCTCAACCAAATCTATTAAAGAAATTTCCAATTCAAATTTCTTTACAAAGCAGTTCTTTTAATAAAATCCGAAATAACATATGATAATTTTAAAAAATGTCCTTTATTGTATTGTATTTATATTACATGCATATGTATATCCATGTAATACCTTAAATTATTAGCGAATAAAGTAGACTAAGTGGCCGGCAATAAACTGGCCGTAAAAAGATGGTCGTAACTCAAGTTTCGTACCCTAAAGGGACAAAGCCCACATCGAGTGTTTTCCCTTCACATTGTTGACGGCCCTCGTAAACGCGGACCCTCGGCCCGCGCGACTGCCGCCGGCCATTATTGGACGATTAAAATCTAAGCGCTTATTTACAGTGGAGCTTATAGACAGCTTCGAAGCTTTAAGAAAATTAAAAAAAAAAGTGATAGGGTACGTTCGGAAACTATATAGATAGAAGCACAACAGCGAGGGTCACTCCAAAACTATTGAGATATGGTAAAACTAAATAAACGAGACATACCAAATTTACATATTTTCGAAGTAGTCTATTTCAGCGTCAATACATTTCTGTAAACGAATTTCGCACAAAAGGAGAGTATCGCGTCAGTCGTTTACACTAGAGTTAAAGTATTCAATAATAGCGGAATCGATTTTTTCTTTGATTTTCAGCGGCGACTACGCATTTATATATTTAAAAATCGATTTAAAGTCGCACATTGCGTGATACAGTGAGTAAGGTGGACGCTCTCAGACTACAATGTCGTTTTCCTTCAAAAAGTTGACAGCGAACGCGGCGATATGAGAGGATGCTTTGTCGTGGTGTAGCATTAAGTATATAATTATAAAAGTCCGAATAACTTCTGAGAAGTAGTGTCGTGTGTACCAGATTGCCAAGACAGTTTTCTATCTTTTTAACTTAATAGATTTGACCAAGCCTGTACTTCTGAATAATTCGGCTTACATAACTTTTTTCCTTGCACTTGTTTTATGATTGTCGGAATTAGATCATCTTTTTAAATTTATACTCTACTTTTCTGACATGTAGATAAGTCATAAAAGGGAATGTACTTTTATGGGAATTTCATGAGAAATTTTAAGGGAATGTGCATAAAAGGAATGTTTCATAACTTCTTACAATTCTAAATGTTATACACTAACCGCCCTAATTTAATAACTTGAATGTCTATCGGCTGATCTTTACACGCTCGGATATTTGGTATTGTGTGAGATGAAATGGCACCCAACGAGAAACACTCTTTTTCAATTTTAATTCATCAAGCAAGATTTTATACATCGCTGCGGATCAAATATTAAGAGTATTCTAAATTTTGTGGAAGGTATATCGATTGTCATCTTTTATTATTTTACGAACAAAGATGACATTATTTCATTAATTCATCTTCAAGTGAGTTGCATCCATTACCATATTTTCTAAATCGTCGAAACACAAACTAAAATAACAACAAAAATTTCAGTTTTTCGCCTCCAGGTTACACACCCTTCGCCCACGCATGTACCCTATGAGCCGCGATCGAATTTGCGTGATCACTGCTCCGTACTGTGTTATTTATTGATATTCCATATGAAAACAAAACGCACATGAAACTGCTTCCGTGTCTGTATTAGGTATCGATTTACTGGTTCTATATATAAACCGCAACAATTGACTTTCCGCGTATTCTTTTCTCAAAGCTCTAAAAGCTCCCTTGGAGTTGTGGAAGTCAATGGACGACAGTCATCACCTGATGGTTTTTTGATGTGTGTCGAAAATCTTATAAAAATCTGAACAACAGTAAATCTTGAAGGCCATTCCGAAAAACTCCCGCATCTTTTTGGCCAATAATAAGTTTGAAGTTGATTTTCATATTTTCGAAAATTTGTGCATTATTTTTCAAAATTATTAGAGATAGGAAAAAATAACCTATCATCTCTCAAATATTTAATCAAACACATTTTTTAAAAGAAGTAATCGATTGGATTGAAGGGTAAATTGCAATATTCAATGCAGCTTCTTGAGCTGTAAAATGTAAATGTTGCTTTGAAAAACCTTTTAGGCACAAATAGATTTCAGTAAGAAAATCGATTTTAATAAATCTGAAAATTATTACGAACTACAATTTTTACGTAGATTTTTCGTTTACGTCATCTTCCGAACAAATGAATCGATTTCGATCACAATTACTGCATTCACCTTAATTTATTAGGAAAAAACCAGATTAGTTTTTAGAGTCAATTGGTTAAGCACTCAAAAATAATACATATATATTCTAAAATTATTTAAATTTTCCTAAATCCGTCTGATCGATTACAAAGTTTTAGTATATCTAAATTTAGTCAAGTTTTCGTGAATATCGTAAGCCCAATTCCAATTAATCCATTCGTTCAAAACATAAGGTTTTCTTATCTTATTTATTCAAAAGACTTACATACTTTCTCCTCTCTCTCCAACACACTACGCACACGCACGCACGCATGCACACACGCACGCGTGCGCGCATACAAACACACACACACAACACACAAATATACCTAAGACAATCTTCCTTATATTGACTTTAAAACGTGGACATAAATATTTTTTATACAAATGTAGATACGAATGTTTTTTTCACATAGAACATTTACCGAGGATCGAGTGCGAAGTGGGCGTTGTTGAAGGCCGTCGTCGCCGGTGTGACGGTGCGGCCGGGGCCGGCAGCTCATAACGTGCTCTCTGAGACCCGTCGCTAGTTTGGCTTAACTTTAAAACTCATTGGTTCGTTTGCCCGCGCTCAGTACTTGAAGCCTATACACTCTGTTCTTTAAGCAACACGCTGACGAGCTTTACAGGTTTTCCTTTGAAATAGATTTTATATCACTTCTTAGTTTACTCCTAAGCAAATTCTAAAACGAGAATAAACCTAATTAAAGTGTACACCTGTAATCACACCACGTAATCTTATCTTTATACCGAAGGGATTAGCAGTATAAGAGCGCCCGAACTATTCTCAGCGAAGTATTTAATGAAATTGACGTGTCACCCCTAACAGCAGTTTTATTATGAACAGTTCATATCTCTAATCCAATTGTTTATAGATGGTAATTTTTGATAATCTTTTAAAATATTTATCAAAAAAACTGCATAAAATAATCAACAATCAATGATTTGAAAACAAAACGTCAATTAAATTTAACTTTTAACAAAAATTTAACAATCTCATCGTTATGTACTATTATTATATTATAGACAAATCAAAAAAAATCAAAGCACTGAAATTGTATGTCTTTATATTTTGTTTTTTTTTCCCTTGATAAATACAAAAAAGAAACAATTATAATTTCCTGTTCTTCATCTGTAAATCTGTCCATTCGTCAATATATCACAGCTTTACGCCATACAATTAAATAAAAAAATTAAAGAAATACATAAAATCATTGGATTTTTTTTTGACACATTCCATAAATTGTGTGTTATGTCGCTGAATACATAACTAAAAATACATTAAAATTTCTTAATTGCTATTTTCTCTGAGATGAAATATTTTGCGTTTTATAATCTCTCTGATTCGTTAAAATGAGATCCCGTCAACTTTTGTACTGTGTTCTATGAATCTGAATAAATGACAGTAATAGAACTTTATTAACAAATTCAATGAAAACTATTGAATTCGTGATTTTATGTTTTTTAAATATTCACAATGTTCACTGTGCCAAATTATAAGAACCTAATCAAGGGCTTACACGGACACGTATTTATTTTTTATTTTAAAGAATAGATCCATACCTGTTTGGGTTAAGCTCAGTTCGAGTCAAACGACAAAAACAAAATGAAAGATTAACAATGTGTCTGTTTGTTTGTTAGAGAGTTTTACACCTAAATCGATGAACGGACAAAGGGCAAAACCTAAAAATGCCGCAAAAATCGGCACAATCGGTCTAAAAGTCGGTCCGAAATGTATCTCTGTTTATTTGCGGAAAATAAGGCTGAAGAAAACAGCCCCGATATAATATGTTTAATACTAAATTAATTTCAAAAAGTATATTATATCGTTAGTAATGAAAAAAAATTCAGGGCAAGCACTCAGTTCGACCCAGTAGGTAGTCAATTTGCCGCAATATTTCATGAGCGGCATAAATTTCCATAACTCCTAACTATATAAATTACCATAGACAACTAACGTTCGGGTATGTTTTTACTGCATACATTTTCATCTGCTCGGCGTGCTCTATGAATCGTCACGAACGCCAATTCGCTAATGTTTTCCGGAGAATATTTCATAAGCATAAATTATGTGACAACCCATTTTCTCTCCACTCCTTTAAGTGTAGTTGTTTTTTTATAATAACATCGTTTTACATGATATGTGTAATTTATTGAATTTTCACTATGAATATTAAAAAAAATCAGGAAATTGGAAGGGTAGTGCTATAATAACCACGATTTTCAAAAATCGAGTTTTCATCGTTTTCCGAGTGATGCCTGTATGTGTACGCATGTACGTGTGCGTGTTTGTGTGTCCGTGTGTATGTGAGTTTGCGTGTGGGGCTGCGTGTGCGTGATCGTGTAGGCCTGCGTGTGCATGTACGTCGAAAAATTGAAAGGAAAGAGATTTGAGAGCAAAAGAGATGGCCTATAGTTTCGAAACTGGCTGCCACTGGCTGCCTATAGTTTCGAAATTTCTAAAGTATCTAAAAAATAGCAATCAGAGGTGTTTTGGAATGGTTTAAGCGCATTCAAAACTGCATACATGATCAGGTCAAATACTTTGAAAATATGTATATCAGTAATAAGTTATAAATATTATAATTTTTAATCATCTACTTTTTTTGGCTTACACCTCAAATCTAGATATTACTAGCATTTCTATAGGAACTTATTCTAACGTCAATATGGTATGTACATAGACGTTACCTTTGTCGTACCATATGTTCTTGTTTTTTTTTTGTTATAATTAATTTATTGTTCAAGAACTTTATAAGCTTATGTTCAATGGACTTTAAAATCTCGGCCGCTATTAAAAATAATTTTATTGTTGCACATTTATGACCACGGAAAAGAATTAAAGGAATTCATTTTATTGTTCCATTTTATAGAATAAATGTTTTGTTAATGTGGTTTTCTATCGTAAGGCTTTATTCTTTTATTATTTTTTTCCTAAATGATCAACAAACGATCGATCGTGTAGATAGGCTACATGATGCTATTAAGCCACTCATTCTGAATTATTTCCAAAATATATTTTTTTTATAATCGATGAATTATGAAGCATTACTCCATGTCTGACAACCAGTGAAAACGGCGTCTAAAAAGACATTTTCATTAATAAATTCATTTTTTGTCTCTTTGTAAGGCTAGTCTTTAGGCCTCTGCATTATTCCAATGTGGACTGTGGACTGCAATCGACCTCTGTACCGTAAGCCCACGTCAGCGCGATGACAGCGGGACCGATGGCTTAAGTTCTCCTCGAGGTACTCTCATGGTTTAAGTTTAACTTAAGTATAAAAAAATACACACATACGAACATATAATTTCCTCCTTTCTTAGAGTCACTTGGAAACTTTTTGATCAATCCAGCCGTGGTCAAGGATCGCACTCCGTGCTCTCTGATTAGACAGAAACACCCTTACCACTCAATCACCAACGACTGGCTTATTGTTGTATGAAATTTTATTCATCTGACTCGTGAATAGTAGCACATATTTCAAAATCATACAGGCTTATTACTTGATAATAAATTATGAGTCTGTATTTAGTAGTAACATTTATATGCAGAATTATGTTTCACACAGAAATTATATGATTTGCCAAAACAATAAAAAGCATTTTTAATTTTATCTCATTTTAATAGATTATAGGAACTATATTTGTGTAACTTATATAAATAGTTATAACAGCAATAACAACGAAATCTTGTACATAATTCAATAATTTAAACTCTTACTTACCAACTATATATTAGCCTACTGCAGTTTAAAATTTTGTATAACAAGTACGGGCTAGAAGTCCACGTTATCTACGCCGTACAATACGGCGAGCTTAATAAGCTTTACGAGATGAATGGCGTTATGCAACATGTTACTGTGTGTAGAAATTATATTATGCTACATGCAACATCTTTTTTAAAGAATTAAACATTTTTGTTTTTAATTGTTCTGATAGTCTAGCTTTTTATGAATATTTTTTTTTTAATAAAGGCTAAGAAAAGCAAAAACGAGAATAGAACCTAAGACAAATATTAGTAATCTCTCTTATTCGAGATGATTTTATATTTCTTTTATTAATGAAGAAATTTTTAGAATCGGTTCAGTACTCCCATTTCATTTATTTTATCAGAAACTTTTACCAATTAGTCAAAGAATCATCAAAATTTCATAATATCAGGGTGAAAAGTATAGACGTATATAGACAATAAACATAAAAGAGAAACATTTATATATATAGTTTCGTATTTATTTTTAACTTTTATTTTAAATTATGACACATCGTTACAAACTACACTCAAAACCAACCAATCCAATAATAGAATAGCTCCCTTATTAAAATATAAGATAGTATCCCATATCTTATCTCTAAATGCGTAGATGATTGCTTACATCTTTGCTCATTTTGATTGGTTAAAATATTTCAGATTACAATAAATGTTGTTTGTTTATGTTGAACGTGATGTGTTTACGTTTTCTTTTTATAAATGATTTATAGTTTTGTTTACATTTTGAGAATGTTCTTGAGACAACTTGCTGAGGAGTACGTGTACACCAGAATTCGATTGCTGGTTTTTTTTTTTTTGGAGACAAGTGCGTTCACAAGTGCGAGCAATTGAAAATGTTAAAATGATTCCGTATTGCATTTCTGCAATGAAATATATGTCTTATGTTTTTTGAGTACTTACTTTTATCCTAGGTTCATTCTCGAACCTCAATAATATTTTATAATACTGGAAAAATAAAATTCAATAGTCATTTCTATATATAAAAATACTTCTAATGACTGACTGGTTTTTCGACTCCTTTTACTTCCTAAGGCACCTTCTACGATTGAATTTTCCAAAATTCTCATAGAAACATGAGAAAACTATGCCACGGATAATGTCTGTAACGTATAGACTTTTATTTAACAAGCTTTTGGTGCTTAACAATGAAATTTATGACATTCACGTCGGGGTGTTTCAAAATCAGTAGTATTTAACTATAAATTTTAATTATTAAACATAACATTTACTTTAACATTTAGCAAAATTGTCAAATTCTGTTGCTTCAAAAATAACTTGTTTTAAATTAAATGTTAACGGACAGGTTGCTGTCAGTTACGATAAGCGCCTAATACACGATTTTTAATTTTATAGATATCCGAAATTTCCGAAATGGATTATGAAGAAAAAACATCATTTATTACCTATTACTATAAAATATTATGAAGATAATCAAATTAGAACTAAAATATACGACTATGGACATACCGTCAATTTTACTAATGCCAAAATGGTGGATTTGAAAGTTAACTTAGCATTTGAAGATGGCCCCATGCACCTCTAACATTAACTCTAAAGTCACCGGTTAACTGTCAGTTGTGAAGTTAAAACAACATGTTTTGACGTGTTTAGCTTTTAACTTCAATAGTTAGCAGCTAATTATTGTAAATGAGAGTTCGAAGCACACCGCTGTCAGACTCGCTTCGAAAGGTGTTCAATCTACACTCGAGAAAACTGCAAGCAAATAGTAATACACAAAAAAATCGTACGTATCGATATTAACTCAACGCTTGAATCTCGAACCGCGCAAGAAAATTGTATATTTTTTAAAATCTCTATAAAGATTAAAGTGAACCGAGAAGTTATGAAATTATAGCGACATAGGTTCGTGCAATGTGGACTTAATGGCGATCGTAATAAGTTCTAAGATGCGACGTCCGTCAACTAGCACGGCCCGCCTCTTCGATCGATGTACACTCTGCCCTGAGTGCACCAATTTGCATCGGCCCATTTGCGATGTATGCAGCCGGGGCGTATTTTGAACGACTTATTAAACTGGAGTGTTGTGCCGCTCTCGTACCTCCACACTAGGGTCTTGAAGTTCTTTTACGTTTTTTATTGAAATACCAGCTCCTGAGGCTTGACAACCAAAAAGAAAATTAATTGCTATTTCGATTTCGATTATGATGTAATTTTGGTGATACGTTGTTTACGCGGTCGGAAAGGTTTCTGACCAAAAATTTAGCATTTGTCCTCGGCTTCATCTGTGTAACTGTCGTGAACTAATCCGAGCTACTGAACTAATTCTTAAAATGTTTCACTAATAGATACTGTGACGCGTAGTTCAGGGCGGAGTACATTTTGGATCTTCGATGAAGTCCAAGGATTCAGGTATTTTAATGAAAAAGTATTTTTTTATATTTATTGATCGCTTCTTCAGTATTTCTCCTTATTATTTTTAATACTATCCCTTTTTTAACTTAATTACAATAATCCTCTTGTTTATCACCATTGAAGCTTGTGCACTTGGGCATCAGCTCTCGTCCCCTTTTTCTCTATCTCGTCCCTATTCGCGAGCTCGGACTCGAATATTCTATTATACTCTAATTTAAATTTTCGAAACTAAACACGAAAGCCGAATGCCTCACAATATCTCATCTATCCCTAAATAAAATAGGACACTAACGAACTTAATGTACCTGGAGTCATCCGCATATTCTTTCTATTAAACGGATTTTAAAAAATCTTTCTTTTCTCTATCAAACTATTTTCAAAAAATATAGTTCATATTTTATTTTAATTCTAAGTATTTGCCCAAATTAACTGATTGACACACCACGATATTGCCTACTAAAACACGCACGTGTTTGCTTATTTTTAAACGTCCTATGACACGACAAAACGGTTTGTATCGTTCAAAATAAATTTCGAAAAATACAACTGGCATTTTGAAATGTTTGCATGGATTAATTTACGTAGGACATATGGCCGGTAAAAATAGGTACTGTTTGCGTGTAAGATATAAATTTCTAAAAAATGAAATAAAAATATCAAAGATACCTTTTCCTTTTGAAAAAGGTATCTTTGATATTTTTTTCTCCGTTATAAAAGTTAATCAACCATGCAACGGCAACTTACAAATTAAAGCCAATAACATGAAGAATCATATGACCGAAGATCATTACCAAATGTTTTGTATTTTCTGAGAAAAATTTAAATCTCTATAGTGATAATTTCAATTATTCTGAAAATTCCAATTCGTCACGCTAACGAATACGCAAAAAGTTGAAAGATGAAAAATTAAGGAAGTGTTTATGCAATGGCGATTCAACTCCTAATTACAAAACCTAAAATACTACTTCTACTGTACGGATAATTAATCGCTATCGCAGACAATGTGAAACACTAAAATGTGTACCCACAGTCGAATAACGCAGATTAAAAGATCCATCAAACATCTCGGTACACCTGAAAACGAGGTCATAAGAAAATATCGCTTAACTCGTGATGTAGTAATAAATTTGTGTGGTTCTATTTAACAAAGTTTACCACGACAAAGACAGAGCTTCGTTAATAAAAGAATAATAAGTACACTAAGACCATCTGTATATTTATTGTAGCGAGCATCTTTATTTGCAAGAGTCGTTTCTTACTATTGCGTACCTCAAAATTAAAAAGGAACCCTTATAGGAACGCCTTGTTAGCCTTTTCTCCATTCGTCTGTCTGCCTGTTGTGACCCTTTTCCTCAGGAACGCGCAGACGTATCAATTTGATATTGATAGCAAATATTTAGGAGGTCTATAAAATCAAGCTTCAGTGTGCACGCAGTCAGAAACTGCGATCTTTTTGTCATATATTTTGATATAAATAAATCAAAATGAATAGGACGGGTTTTGTCGATTTAGATTTATAAAATTTGGTAAGTAACAAGGTTCCACGGCACGATTAAAAAAAGTCCGAAAGTAATAAATCCGAAGTGACGATTACTTTTTAGTTAAATTGTTCCAAAAAAATCGTTTCGTTTTGCCATTACAAACTAACATCTGCAATTTGAGAATGGACCGTAATGTATACCGTTGCATGGGGTAGCTAGTTCTAACTTCCCACTACGAATGTTTTTCCAGTGATATTTTTTAGCCTCGTTCTGCAATTTCAGGACGCCTGATAATGTGTTGGATGTCGCGACCTTAAAATCTTTGGCGAAAGATTTTAGGCATAAGGCGTAGGCGACACTCATTTAAGTTAAGTACTCGTTATCAAGTACTACCAACATTCGAAAAACCGTCATTCGTTTTATTTTTAACAAAATAAAGTGACAGGGATTTTTTTGACTTAAATAATCACAACAAAACGATGATAATGAAAACAACAAAAATAAATAATTAAAATAGACATGAAAAATAAGTTTTCATAAATAAACTTTTGAGAAGTTCATTTTTTAAATAAATCATCTTTTAATTATTTATATTAATTAAATGTTATCAAAAGTACGATAATAAATCTTTAGATATATAAATCACAAATTTGCAAATAATTATGTTGGGCGTTCCGTGAAACTGCGAAATTTTCTTACTAACTTATTTTTTGTACTGGTCTAAATAATTTAATTTTTAGGTTTTCAACTATTACAATTTTTTTATGGTTATTTTAAGTCTGAAAATTTATACTCTCACCATCTTTTTACAATCAAATTTTCACCAATGGCGAGCTAATAACCCTTACTAAACGCCTTAAATTTCAAGTCGACAAGTAATCGCTGTATGTCACAGAAATGCCGAACTCAAAATCACAGCAAAACGTGTCGTCAATTTGCACAATATTCGCATAATATAAAAACTATGTTTTTGATTGATTGAAACTTATCATTGACGTGTCGAAAACCGACAACAAAAACGTAATACGCCAAAGTTATCCGCAAGATTTGACAATATACATTTATGTATTAAGTTTTTACTTCTGGTGCCACCCGCCGTATATCTGAGAAACGTATTAAAGCTACTGAATCGAGAGCGGGTGACTTATTACTTAACGAAGGTTTAAGTTAGGTTTAATGAAATATAAATTGATACAATAAGGTTTTAATCAATACGAATGTATTTGGCCAATACTTACTATTATATTTCCTATTATTTTCAGTCATTCTATTGTAATTTCGTTAAAAAAAAGTTGAATAAAATATGATTAATTTAATTATAGGTCAAAAAAATCATGTATTATTAAAAAGTAAACGGTAATATTGAAACGTTCTACTCCTTCAGAATAATACAAGAACAAATAAAAAGACAAACAAATACAATGCACTGTATTTAGTTGTATGCAACGGATATAAAATTAAGGGCGTATGATTGTTTTATTTTTATAGATGTACCTTTGACATATCATAGAACTTCACTTTGAGACTGAAATATCTAACTGTTTTGTAATATCAAAATTTCGAGCTCAAAATTTTGAAAAACGGTTGACGCTGCCAGCCATCCCTGAAACTTCTTACTGCTTTGGAGCTCAAAGCGTTAAAAAAAATACCAATAAATTACTGAGTTCATGACAACCTATTGCTCAACCGGTAGTAGAACAGGTTGGCGGATTGAAGATTTATTGTACCCTATCCGTATTGTCGGACTTAAGCTTATAACGTACCATCGCAATTTTTCCATTGCTTATTCCAGTTCAGCAACCTTCTCATCAAACTTCAAAGAGCGTGCCTTCTAGATTGCCAGTTCAAGTAGTTCGGCTTCTAAAGCATAGTAGTCATTCTCTAGAAGCCGAAGATTCTTTGCGTTTCATGTCCCACTGGCACGCGTCTTGATGGCTTGAGGCCTTTTTTCGGTTTGGCTAGCATGAAGGATTTTTCCACAGCTACCTATGGCAGGTCGGTGACCGTAGCGGTGTGAACCAACTTTTTCTCAGATGGTTACTGCTGCTTATCTCTCTGAGGTTTGTGTTATTCGCTTCTTGAAACTCTCTTTCTGGTCAGTGGTAAAGAATTATATTCTTACTCTTATAATATTCTTCACGCGGACAAACATTAATTTCATTCTCCGTAAAAATTGAATATGTCATCACTATCTCCGGTTTCGCTCAGAATTAGTCGTTTACTTATTCTCAAATTCGTACTTCACGCAAATATACTAAAGGCTAATTTTATGCTTAATAGATTTTAGACTCTATTGAGCATCCCTGAAGACTGTATTTGAAAAACTGTTTATAATTCGAAGTAGACTTGAATTTATTAATACCGATTTCAGCTCCATTTGTCTTAGTCAAATCGAAGTTTAGATATTTTATAGACACATTAAATTTAATCATGATCTATGTTGCTGCTTGGGAATTTTGTTTGCCAACTCGACTACCAAGTTTAGTACTTAGATCGTTACTTAGCGTTGTGAAATAAACTTTTAAAGTAATGGAGCATTAAACGAAAAGTTAAATTCTCTTCTAAAATTCAGATTTCTTTTTAAGTATCATTAAGTAAACCACGTTGTAAAAATGTTACCCTCGTATTTACTAGTATGACATGTCATTTTTCGAGTGGTAGTACATTAATTATGTTTCGACGAAGGAAGTGATTCATTACCCAAAATGATATCGCGTAGCCTACATAGCGCTAAAATGTTAATTACCCTATACACTAGCTAATACTTTTGTTAATAAAATATTATAATCATACATATTAAATCCATGTATCTACAAAATAGTACATTCTTACTAGCTTCCAGAAAGGTATAAATATATATTGTTAGTTACACTATAGAATAATTAAAATATTTTTACACAAGGATAATAAATTTATATGTACTAGGTAAAATTCAAGTTCATATTCAAAAATCTTTTTATTTAATAGGTTAAACATAACTCTTTAAATGTATCATTATAATATTAATTTACCATTATATTACGATTTTACGACTCATTTTTATTGTTATTGTAAACAATTCGATTTGAAAAGAGTTGCCCCCAAATTTCCTGCTCGTTCTTCTTTAGAAAAAATTATCTTCTGAATGAGTGGGTGATAGATGGAAACTTGAGGGTTGATCTTTTCAAATTCAATTGTAAATAATAACAATAAATTACAAGCGTATTATAAAAAAAAAACAACCTCATAAGAAATCGAGCTGATCATGCCTATGGACTTGTGTCCTCAAAATAATCAGAAATTTTATAATATTTTTCTTTAACAAGTATTTTTTTCATATTAATCTTAAATTTGTTTAAGGGTAAGTTTTGAACATCTACAAGGACCCTATTGAACAAGTGCACACAGAGCACCGTAAATGAGTTTGTAATTTTATGTAATCGACTGACAGGTAAACATAGATTTGTTAATAAGCATTTTTTGTATTTTGTCGCTATTTTCCTCGAACATTAAAATACTTTTTTTTACGTCTATCAAATTTTTGTGTATAAACTGACTTGTGAAAGTTAAGACTGCGATTTCTTTAAATTTATTCCTTAGAAGTACTCGAGGGCCAAAGTTTTGTAAATCGCCCGAATGGCTCATTTCTGCAGCACGAAAATTCTATGTACATCTGCGGTATGTTTCCAGAGCAAAATACCATGAGACATCAGGCTGTGGATACAACCAAATAAACTGGTCTGGCAGTTTCAACGTCTGACAAATTTCTTATCTTTTTAAATAAATACACAACAGAGCAAAGCATTTTTGCCAACTTATCAATGTGAGGACCCCATTGAAATCTTTTATATTGAGTAATGTCCAGTTTTACAACAGTACTAACAAAATCTAATTCCTGGTTTCGTATTAAAATAGTTCCAGTTCTATGGCACAGATTTAAAAGCGTAAATTTTATACACATCGTTTTCTTTTCATTGAGAAGTACATTATTTACAGTAAACTATTTGTCTGCTTTTGAGATAAAAATGTTCAGATCGCCGTAAATGAATTACTGTCTATAACAATGATGTCAAATAACAATCATGTGTCACCTGAAAGTATTACTAACTTATGAACATCACCAGTATAACTAGATAAATCGTTAATATAGACTAAAAGGAGAAAGGGACCAAAGATTGATCCCTATGGGACCCCCACGTGGACCATAGACGTATACGATGTCTTACCATTGATATAAACCCTGTGTTACTTTAATACAACATCAGAAGTTCAAGCGTCCAGCCCGTCTCTTCATAATGATGCAGTTTCATGATCAAAGTTTCCTGATTTGTACAATCGAAAGCTTTAAAGAGATCGCAAAATACTCCAACTACATCCTACAAATCCTCCCACATACCAAATATAAATTGTACCTAGACTAGGCTCAGTACTAAGACTTTTCTCATACTACGAACACAGCTCAAAAAGCGCTTTAGATATAGAGAACAGAAATTCAGACTCTTAATTATTCGTATAATTTAACGTTTTTGATAAAAAATGAATTTCAAATATCAAAATTTTAAATTAAATGTTTTTGCAATATTATTATATTTAATATATTTTTAACATATCTAAATATATTTTTTACATTTTTTACTGGCATAATCACTATTTTTTTACATTATGTTATTACATTTTCCACGTAAGAACTTAATGGACGTAAGTAATAATTAAAACTACTTCCCTAAGTAACACAATTAAAAAATGTTGCCTTAAATTAAAACAAATATATGAGCACTACTAAAAAACTAATAAAATAATGAAGTAGAGTATATCTCATTTTATATGTATATATAAACAATAATTTTCAATAATTCCCCCTCCACTGGCCACTCACCCTTCCGCCATATATTTTAATGCTACCCGAACTACCCAAAAGTCAGCAACACATTGATGACGCCTCTGAGATTGTAATTGTCCATGGGCGGTGTTGATCACCTACTTTCTGTTAGCGCACGCTCGTTTACCCCTAGGAAATGCAATAAACAAAAAAAAAACAAAATAAAAAAGAATAATAAAAAAAGTATTTTTAACTTTCTAAATTTAGCAGAAATCTCCTAGTGTACGTTGTAGTTTAGTTCCAGCGTACACAAGAATGAGGTGTTTTTAGGCCACACACCGTCCCCATTGCATTGAATTATCTTCGCTACAATAGCTTAATAAATTAAAAACGTTTTCTTAGTGAAAGTAACGCTAAATAATTGGCCCCAGCAATCACATTAAAAGTGCAAAATACCAATTTTAGGGTTTCATGCGCGTATAAAAAAACCGTATGATAACAGTCTCGATAATATCACTTTTCTCAGATACTTATTTTATTTGATTCCAACTGAGTTATCAACACATTAGATTGATGGTGCAATTCCATTTCAATGTTCTTAGGATGCCGTACCAAAAAGGTGTCAACGTGATCCTACTACTAAGCTTCCGCGGACGGTCTGTCTGTCAGCGGACTGTATCTCGTGAAGTGGACTGGTGAAATTTTCATCAAATAATAAAATTTAAATTTAATTAAAAATTAAAGAGGACCTTTATAGAAGAAAAGTTTTTTGTCGTTTTTAACTCTATTTTCATAATGGCAATAGGTAGACGCATGAAATGTTCACACATAAATATATATTGCTATAGTCACTATTATAAAAATAAAATAAAAAGTTAAAAATCCTCTATTGATTGTGTCCTTGATACATTCGTAAGTTTTACGTGGACACAACTATTTATAATAGGATAGTCTGGCAACAGGAAAAAGAATATATGTTTTAAACTGAGTTTCTTTCAGTACACACTGAAAGTTCTGCACTCCTGGCCGTTCATAAATGTTTGAATTTCGAATTATATTTTTTTTAAAACCTAATAAACTCATTGGTTAAAATATTTTTGGCGGGTAGTTGTGTGTCAATTGTTTTTAAACCCAAGTTTAAAGTTCTTAATACGTAACAAAAATGAAGTTTCCACGGAAAGATTTTAGGGCGACGATTTTTAATGATTTTCTAAGTTCACTGTCTCCACAAGACTTCACTACTTGTCTTGAAAATGCATATGAGGGACGAAAGCACCTCATTTGAGCTCTGTAACGCAATGGTATTCAGAATTTGATAGTGACCGTGTTTTTCTCCATGATGAAATTCGTGAAGGTCGACAGTTTGCACGAATACCGGCTGGCTCTACACTCCCGTCACTCCTAATCCAAGCTAGAACCTACACTCCCCCCGATATTTACGCTCCCTTCGGTGTATCGGGACTTGTCCCTTTCAGTCATTGCGACTGGCTGAAGGTTGAGCGATGATGATGATGATGATGATGATGATGAAATTCGTGAAGGTCGACCCTCAACTGCGATCACTAAGAAAATGTGGCTATACTCAGGTGATTGACTGAAAAAAACTAGCGTATCACTTATGAGGAGATTTAAGGGCTTTAAAGATTGTTATCAACCAAATTAAAAACATATTACATCAACACTTAAAAGTTAGAAAACTTTGTCGCCTTTGTATTCCTCATGAACTTACCTCCGAACATAAACAGACCCGAGTTGATTGGTGTAAAAAAATGTTGTAAAAATTCAATCACGGATGTTCAAATACCGTGTATTATATTATGACAGAATATGAAACGTGGATATATTGTTATATTCCGAAAAGAAAGCAACAGTCTTCTATATGGGTGCTCAAAGACAAGAGCAAACCGATAAAATTGAGGTAGGCGAGAAGTGTAAACAAAAAAATGATTATGTTTTTTTTATGTCCAAGGTGGTTCCTGTCTGCCACTATCCTACTTGAAGAACATAAGACAGCAATGCTGAGTGGTACACCACTTTATTTATTATTTATTTGCGCAGTGTCTTAGAAAAAGTTAGGGGAAAACGACCAAAAGTCGTATACTATTGCACCATGACAATGCTTCGCCGCATTTCGAAGTCGTTTTTATTTCTGAAAAGTTAAAGCTCGTGACCCATCCTGCATTAAGTCCAAACCTAGCACCATGCAATTTCTTTATTTGCTTAAAAATCAAAGATTCGATTGGAAGTTTGACATTCACGGGGCCCGAAATGGCCGTGATATCTTTCAATCAGCACGTGAAAAACATGCCCTCAGACCAATGATTCTCATGTTTTGAAAAACGGTTTAACGTATAAAAAAGTGTGTGAAATTTAATGAAGAACACTTTGAAAAGTTGTAAATATTTTACTTTACATGTAAATTGTTTTATTTATGAGTTATACAAAACATTCAGTGTACCCCCACTTACATTTATTAAACACAAGTCCATGATGTAGGAAATGGAAAGAAATAGCTTGTCATTTAAAATACGAGATTAGGATTACGATTCTTGTGAGAATCGGACCCGGTACTTTCGTATCCGAAGCCGGTGCTCTTCACTACTAAACTACTACCGCTTAGCCCGTTAAGGTTTTAGCGTTTGTAGAAATAGAAAATATTCCGTACATTTGCTAGAAATACAAAACTCATAGATACTGACAATTGACAATTCATTTTAACGATTGGGCGTGATGTTCATTTTTGTACCAACAAATAAAGGCGTTTATTTGATTTAAGGACATGAGTAAGGAAGGGGGTGGGGTGGATAATATAGCACGTTGAGTAATAGAGTGCATCATCAGACGAATGGAACGCACTCTAAATAGTTGGAGGTATCCCTTGTTTGGTTGTTCAAGTGATTAAGGTAATATTTTGCCAACCTGTGAAGATGTGATGAAATTTTGTGCGTGAACCCACACAGTTCAAAACATGAGAGGGCAATTAACAAAGATACAATATATAAAGAAATCAAGACGGTTGTGTTTACAAAATTAATAGAAATATGGGTGAAATCTTTTAATCCAACAGTAGAACCAAAACGAATGAAGATAATGTTACACACATACCATTTAAAGTTCAAAAACCTTAAAAAAAATACCAGAAAACGAGTTGGAAGAGTTTTGTTTTGGAAGTAAAGTTTTGTTTGATATTTAGACTTACAAGTGTCGAGATTTACTTAAATGTTCTTGACCTAAGTTCAAAAAAATATCTACCAGAGAATATATATTCAAAACAGACCAACAAATAGCTAGGCAAATAATGTTAGATGGTATTGACATTCGCACAAATAAACAGATTACAAGACCGCTGAAAAGAAAGCTGTCACTAAAGAAATATGCAAGCAAACAGACAAAAGTAGTCAAATTATGACGGAAAAGTTGAGTAGTTCACCTGAATCCGAATACCCCCAGTCGGATTGCGAACAGCGAATCTAAATTCAGTTGCACATTTCGAGTATTCAATCGTAGAGTACTACGACAGCAGTTGATTATGTTTTACTGGGTAATACTGTGCGATAGATTTGAAGTGTCAAACAAGACAGAAGCTGCTATTGCATCAGTAGTTTTACATGCGTAGAATTCACAACTAAGAACTAAAAATAAGGTGCGCGGGAAAGATAAAAGTAGAGAAAACATAATTTCACAGAAAACTTTGTCCCTTGCTCAATGGCTAACTCGTTTCAATAGGATTTTCCATCTGTATGTATCAGTAGAGACACCATCTGCAAATCCAATTAGTCTGGCAATATAAATTGTCAAATATTACGCTCCGTTATAGTTTTCTATAAAGACGCACCGCAGCTGTAAAGATGGGCCGCGACATTCGTTTAAGCTCATCAAACTAACCAGACATCAAACTTTACCAACAACTTTGAAAACTGTTATTGAACAATTTAGTGAAAGGAACAGTTATTTCGCGCATCCAGAAAACTTATTGCTTCCAATGTTGACAGGTACCCATTCACACATACGTCAATTGGCTGCCCGTCGAATTTTGAATGCTAGATCAGCAACACCAAAAAAACGTCGGTATCAATTAACAAGGTAGCCTTTGATGCATCAACGTATTAGGACCTTTTGGAATGGCAAGTAAACATCACTGAGCCACCCATTTTAAAATCTGTATCGGAAGAAAATCTTTGACTATCTGCTGAACAAAAAGGGATTGAGAATTGAATTTATTGCGCTTTCCTTGTAACGTACAAGCTGTAGAAAGAGCAGACAATGCAGTGACTACGGTTTTTTCTACTTTATCTAATAAGACAGCAAGAGAAAGATGCATCGAAGCCCAGATAAATTCCAAATCAATAACGAAATTTGATAAAAAAAAGAACTATGCCACTAATTAAATTTCTAATTAAGCCATCACTGAATAGTTATTTTTTATTGTATGTGTTATAAAAATTATTTGCGATGTTAGTTTCTATTTAATAAACACAATTATAATTTCTTTAAGACTTTTATTCACAAATAACGTTGATCAGTATAATTTTTTCTGTCGTACTGTTAAGACCTTAATAACTACATCTTTTATGAAATTTCATAAAAGTTTAACAATTTTAAATGAACCAATTCGAAGTTTAATATTTAAGATTAAAACTTCTTTATACTATTTCCTCTGTTTTATCGACACTTAGAACACAATTAACAATCATTAATGAAACATTAAACCATTTTAAGCAAATACGTAAAATAATTTTTTTTTCATGCTCAAATACTCTTACTGAAATAAACGGAATTCCTATTGGATCACTTTTAAATTTGTCTGCCTATTCGTCTACAATAGTCTATTTTCTCTTAGTCAATTTACAAAGAAAAAACATGTGTGCGGTTCACACGCGTTAGAAGTGAAACCTTCAGAGAATGAAACTGCGAGAGAATGAGACGAATGCGGATCAGGCGTGGGATGATTGTAGGGATTGTAGGGATGATGTTTATTTTGAATATCGGTATCAAGTATAAAAGTTATTTTAGGTTTTGTTATTTATTTATATTTGCTGTTTTCAATTTCGACAAATGAAAATACATTGGCGCATACAAGCACACAGATATCTCTTTAGTTCTCATCGTATCTCATCTTATATTTTATCTCATTCTCTCGCCGGTATCCTGTTTCATTATATATTCTCTTGCGAGCGAAATTCTATAGATGTATATATTTGTCTTCTTTTACTGTCGCATTTTCGTTTCATCAAGTTTCAAATCACAACGGCATTAAGGAAGTTTTCCTTTCCAAAATGTTAAACATAGTTCATCGTATATATCGAATGAACGGTTTTTTTTATGTAAAATAAAAATATACGTTTTTTAAGCCATTGCATAGCTTCTATCGCGGGCTTTGAACGTGGAGACCGAATCCAGAAATTCCGTAACGAAAATAACCTAACACCCCCACTCCGACCGGCACAGCGGTGATACTTTTTACTTTTGCCATCTATCAATGAATAGCAGAACTTTTAATGACTTTTTTGAAATATCACCCTTTCTCTTTAGTTCAGCAACTCGCCTCTAGGTGGCATTGGTTGTATCGGCGTTACTGCGCATGCGTAATCCCCCTCTTCACCCCGCAATCTGGTGACTCATGCCTGCTTAGAGTTTCGGCGTTAGGGCACCTCCTCTTTGTATTTACTTCATGGTACGACTCTACGAAACTCGCACGAATCGAGACGAGCTGCTCCAAAATCGGACAAAAACGTAATCAGCTGCTTGTGAGAAAGTGTATAGGTGTATAGGTATTTATCATCTATGTACAACAGTGAGTATCTGTACTCCTATAATTTGTATACAAAGTGTTTTAAATATGAATAAACAAAGTGCATTTTTTAAATTATATATTCAATATATAATATTCAATGATAAATATTCCTGAATAACTTACATATATTGTAAGATAATAAAAATATTTTGAACAATATTAACTTCTCATTTATTTAATAAAGGAAAAAAATTGTTTTCTTATCGGTCACCACGCTCAAAAAATGTAACTTGAATTAATAACAAAGAAAAAAAAACAAGAAAAAAATACCGCATAAATAAAATAAATAAATAATTATAATTGCATAAGTTCATAAAAAATACTATGCAATAGCTTTACCGCGGCAGTCCCCGAGAGCCACACGTTTTTTTTTATGTATGTTTTAAAGATATTAATAAAAATACACAAAAATCATGTATTTCCACTATTTATCTTCAAAGTCATTGAGCCCAAAGCTTTTAAAAGACATAATATACAGGTAAAATAGCGATGGACTGGGCATGTAGCGAGATTCAGCAATAACTGCTGGACCACAAAAACAACATTGTTTCACTAACTCGTCCGATACTGATTTTAGGACAGCTGGCTCAGAGCTATCTGTAACACCCTATAAAACAGCTGTTGCACTTAGTTCAGGGCGGGCGTAAGCGGCGGTCACGAGGACGGCCGTTGTTCTAAGCGCGCGGCGAGAGTTCGACGACTGAAGATGACTGCCTATTGCCTTTTTATCTTCCCTCTTGCGACGAGGAGGAAGTAAAAAATGCATAGCGCACACCCGTGCGCCCGCACGCACGGCTAATGTGGGGCAACTCACTAAAAAATTCCCCCTGAAGTAATGACTTACCGGCAGTGCTGTCCTGGTGGGCTTGGGGCAACCGCCGGCGGGAGGTCCCATTCTTAAGAGAATGGGGCGGCGATCAGAAACGAGACGGTGGATCAGCTCGATGCAGTTCACATGAACTACCTATTGCGGCGGTGACTGCCTGTTAACAGCCCGCGGTCTAGTGCGCGCTTTATAGTGGACAGATACGCGTGTTCGGTGGTTCTAACAATCAGAGACGTGCTACGCGAGGGACCGAAGAAGAGGCCTTGCCCTTGTTTATTAAGCGTTCGTGCTTACAAGCTTTACATCTATAGTACATTTTCATAATAAGCTTATTAAATATCTTAAATTTTAAGAAACCGCATACCCCTGTCCGTGCATCTTTTATATTTATGTGGAGACACACAGTTCGTCCTTTATTTTTATGTCTGCGGTTTTTACAGATTCTTAATATTAATACATATGTTTCCGTTTGTCTGTACAATTTTCTAATTACAACAATCGTGCGGTTATCAAATATCATGGGTACGTCCATCGGGACAAAGAAAAAGAGGAAGACCAAATACGTGCTGGGTAGACGATATTACAAAAGTAGCAGGCATTTAATGGACACAAAAGCGGCAGAAAATAGAAAATACCAGTCATTTCTGGAGGAGGCTTTTACCTTTCATGTAGAGAGTTCTTGCCAACACCCACCATTACCACTAAACAACAAACAAACCGTTTGTAAACGTAAAAATCATTGGATTAAAACTGAATTGAATGGACAAAAAACACAAACTCTTATTATATCAAATTAATTCCATCGACATATTATTTTTCCAATATAATATTAAGTTCAAATCTAATAATTAATATAGTTTAGTAGCTAACTCTTAGACATGTAGTATTATCATTACTCTAATATAATTATACATATAATATTTTCAATATGTTAATTATATTATTTATCAAAATGAAAATGGAATTATTTACACGTTATAAGTAATTAGGTACTAAACATATAAATAAGAAAGATTTATTAGTTGTTTTTTTAGTTGTACCTAAATAAGAATATAAATTTAATGAGCGAATATTTTGCATATACATTATTTCTCTTTTTGCAATTTCGTTATGTGAAGCAAAAAAGGCTTTTTATTTAATTTAATTTATTTATTTAATATACAACTTACAGTCCATTTAAAAATCAATGAACAAAATAATGAAAATCTAAATTTAAATCTTTAAGTTTCCACCGAAAACGAAAGAGATGGGGAGAGAAAATGTCTACAGAATTGGTTTCCTTAATTTCACCAAAGACTAAAAATTTCATATGGTTTAATGATTAATATAATAGCTCTCTTAGATAGAGAAGTGGAGTTAAAATTCTAGCCTACGATATTTTTTTATTTTCATTTTATTTGTAAAGCTTTTTCTTTTACATATTGTTAATTTCCATAAGATCAGATATCAATAATACTTTGCAAGTAATGTGATGGTATATTTTTATTTTCCACAAATAAATTTAACTCATTATTTTTACGAAGCATAGTAGGTTATTGTCATGGTCTATAGCACTGAACCTTCTCCACGCGAATACAACTCGCACTTATTTTTTTTCGTAATATTTCAATTTGTCATGCTATGTTGTTGTATATATTCAACATGAAACAGGTGCTTAAATATCGCTTATACCGCTTTTTAAATAAAAGTACATAATTATAATATCTTAAGGAAAATATATCTTAAATAAATATAATATTTTCTCCTTACTGCTCTCGTTGTTTTAAATTTCTAAAATGTTTTTATTAAAATCTTGGCGTTTCATTCTTCTGTAGAAAAATTATTATAATATTTACAAACTTCGTCAGATGTGTTCGTCGGCCCGGCTGTGTCTTTATCTTTAAGTAGCTTTTTGCCTGGTTTCACAACAAAATTGAAAATGAGACAATAACAAAGTAACTTTTGATTTTATTTGTCCGTTAAGACCCTTTTTCTTAGTAGCTATTAAGCATAAAATTGTAAAATCGGAGTATCTTCAATTGTACAATTTTTACGAGCACTTAAAAACTACCTTAGGTAGTTTTTAAGGGCTTGGAACTTGATTTAAGATATAGTATTAATTTTTTTTAGAAATTGAGAGGAAGAAGATTATTAGAGGCTAATTAAGAAAATAATTTACAAATCCATAAAATAACAAAACGAAAAATGGGATATATATGTTTTTTTCAAACTTAAAGCCTAGACAACAATGATCTCCATGTGGTACGATTTTTGAATATTTGTCTTTTCACCAACATCCATCAATCGTCTTATGTAGGTCCTTTTTAGTATACCACCAATTTTTAAGGAAAATATTCTGGTTCTTCCAACACACATATTTGCTCCATAGTTTTTTTAGTTTATTTTCATTTATTTTTTTCCAGATGAATATACCAATACAGCCATACCTTTTTCTAATCTAATCTCTACATCTTATTCATTGATAGCATCATTCGTAGATCTTTGTAAGACACACATATTACGCAGGGTTTGCATCTCCACTGCTTCTACCTTTCTGATTTTACCTTCTTTCTTGTATCACAACAATTTCATTTCTTATATAATTTTCCAAGAGCAAACGATCATGCAATCCAGCAGTGTACAAGTGGTCCCCGTTGCCCATGGACACTCGCAACTCCGGAGGAGTTACCAGTGCGTTGCCAGACTCATGGGTAGGAATAAGATATCTGACAGATGAAGAAATGAGCTGATGGAGAGGGAAGGGGCCTGATAGAGGGACGTTGTGAGGTAATGAAGAAGAATAGGCTATCGGAACTCTCACTCGCTAGACGAAAGAAACAGCGGAAACTGTTACTTTACGCCCGAAGTAACAGTTTCCGCTGTAACAGAAGTAAGAGTGTGGTATTGCACCAGTCGATCCGGTCCATTTACGTGCTGCAGCCAAGTCGACTATAACATGGGTCTGTCACAAAATGTGCTGTAACTCCGTATACTCGTAGCTCTAATATAGATAACGAAAAGCACTTAGCGTAACTTTTACACTTATGCTGTTCATAACATCAGGTAATGCTCCATCAACTTTATATTCCGAATCTTCTCTCCTTTCAGTGTATCATATATCATATTGATCGTCATTTTTAAACAAACTATCCAAACACTTTTATTTGTTCAACTCAATAGATTGAATAGATGACTCTACACATCTATCTATGTATAATAACTCTACGTATATTAAACAAGTCAATGTGTGCCTTATTTATTCTGACGTAGGCACTAAGGTTTCGGTGTAGATAAGGTAAAGGCAATGCAATCACACTGTTGTTACCAATCTGCTTCTACAAGCTATTCGTAAATGGGGTTTTCTATAGATCATTTCTTTACTCTCCATTATAAGTCTTTTCTAGATCTTCGAAAGTACAGAAGACCTATTTGTCCTTGGCCGAAAACTTTTCCGCAATATTTCCAAGAAGATAAAAAATTTAGTCTTTACACCCAATCCCTTTTTGAAGTCCTTCTTGAATATTCCAAACGTTACTTTGAGTCTCATTTACAACACTTTCAATAATGATTTTCTCACATAGTTTGCCAACGAGACTGAAGAGACATAAGCAATAGTTCACACATACTCGCTACGAGCCCTTCTCTTGATAGAAGGGTTCAACGGCAGCGATGTACGATATGGCTTTTCCAACACTTTTTAAATAGCTAGTAGAGCGGGCTTGCCACTACACTCCCACCATCCCTTATGAAACCCTGACATATCTGGTATCTTATTTAGTTTCTATATTTTTATAACTTTCATAATTCGTTTATTCCAAATTTCATTTTCATTTTTATCATCATTCACATAACTTACAGTAACGTTGTCATCTGCAAGTGTATGCATGTAACATGCAATTGATAGTATTCACCGAATCTCTCAAAATCCAAGTGAAGCTTGTCATGATCGCCAATACAACTTTCATGAATATTTTTTTTAATAATTTGCATAGTTTAATATGTTAGAATAATAATAAATTATTACTTTCTGAAATTAGGCACCATGTTTATAACAGTACATTTTAGAGTTAAGTGTGCAATACAATTGAAAATGTTGAAACGCCTATTTTTACAACCCGTGGATTATTTTCAAGAAATCGTTACCTACACCTACACTACTAAGTTTTGATATCAAAATATTGTAATGGATGCGATCAAAGCATATGGAATAGTCAATATAAACGAGATCTAATTTAAACCCTTTATGCATTGTGTGATATGTGTGATAAATTCTTACTAACGACAACGCTACCAACGGTTGACCTTTAACACATGAAAACATGATGTGAGATTGGAATGTTAACATTGACGACTAGATGATGTTGATCGTAAACGATACTTTCGAAGATCTTCCCAAAAACATAAAGTCCAAAGATGGGTCGATAATTTCAACATTCTGCCATGAGTTGTTTTTATAGATAGAATTAAGATAGTTCTTCCATTTTTGGAGCAAATCTCCATTATTAATTGATTGCTTAAATATTGTAGATAATGGTAACGCGATTTTGAAATATCTTATTACTTTCAACTCTTTTATTGGGATCTGCCCTTTTTGTATACTTTGCATTCATTTCTCATGAGACCTCAAATTGATTGTGATAATGAAATTATATGAGGATATGTCACTCTTACGTTGCTGAGACTGTGAGCGGATGTAAAGCTAGGATAGGAAGTATTCCAAAAACTATCGTAACTCTTAACGACATCAAAAGCCATGCGGTCCCCGAAGTGACTGAAAAGAAATCTCACCGTACCTACGTGATAAATTAGTGTAAGACCAGAAATGCCTGGAGATCGTTGCAGTGGAATCTTCACAACTGTTCTTTTCATATTTCCAGCACTCGTGCTGAATAATACTTGGTCGTTTTCTGTGTAAATTAAAAGCATCATAATTCAATAAGTTTTGTACTTTTTTTTGTTGTTGCAATCTGTATTTTTCCATAATTATTATTTTCCATAATAATTCATTAGAGCGCTTGAAAACCAAATAGGATAACCACTGTTTATAAATTTGGGAATGCTGTCAGCAATAATTACGTTCAGTTCGTCAACAAAGTGATTCAGGTTATCATCTATATTGATGTTTTCTAATTTCTAATTTAACTGAGCGATTATTAGAAAGGTTATTTTTTTAATATAATGAAACAAATTTCTATAATTTTGTAGCAAATATTTTCAGACGGACTCAATAGTTTTATAGTTTTATTATATACATTTTTTTTCTTTCTATATCTTCTATGAAAATTTGGTGACAAAAAAAGGAAATAATCTCATACGTAAAAAATGCTTGATTGCATTGAAGTGCATGTTATTATAATTAGTATTGTACTCCTTAAATATAATAGAAATACACTTTAAATCGTCCTAAATATGGGAAATACGGAACACGCTTTTGGTCAAATTGGTGAACTTTATAGAAATTTAAAATATTTTAAAACACTTTTTTGAAAAATACCTCGATTACACAATAACAGAACTTTCCCAAAACAATTTTTTAATTTTCTCTTTTGCGTTAAGTTATTGACAACCACGCACCCTATTTTACGCGTTTATTAACAACGTAACCAGGAAAACCCCTTGAGCAATATCTCAAAAGAAACAATTACAAACTGTAGCCTAATATTGAATTATTAGAAATATAATTCTAATGGCAAATATTAATAATTATAAAAACAACATGCTCTATATTTATTTTTTACTTTCTCAAAGACCTTGCAAAATCTCATAATTCCAAATGTCTCTAAGTATAAAACTACTAAATTTCACCGGTAGAAAACGATCTACCGAAAAAGTATAAAAATAATCCTTAACAGTATCCTTCGCGAAAAACGCAACTTAATTAACGGCTAATTTTAACGGCCCCGTTACACCCGTTATGAATACTTATAACTTAACGATATCGCAGCAATAAAATAGCCGGCCGTAAATAACGGCCGGTCATAATATGCTTTAAGGGCGGGAAGGTTAATGCCGGCGGAGGAACGGTATTAAAAGAAATTTGGGAACTGCCGACGCCGCCGCCCGAATACAGAGTGTTTTAAAGCCTTCGCCAATTTTCGCGAACTTTGATTTACGGCTTCGGCGGTGTGAATAATAAAATATTTACTAACGTTTAACGGTAATGGTCCGTTTATTGATATTTGATGTTTGTTTTTTTGTCTTTTTGTGGTCGTGTAATAAACGATAATGGTCTCCGATAACGGAACAAGGTGCGCTGCTTTTTCATTAAAAAATATGTACGTGTCTTCTTCTACGAATTATGAGCGCCGTTGTAGTGGAGTCCAAAAACTCGACATTGTTGACATTGTTTGAGGTTTTGTCTTCATGGAATTCAATATCAGTAGAATAAATGCACCACTCATCTTCAATTTGGTGATGACATCATCCTGATGATGGAACAGAAAAGTTATCTCCACGCCATATTTATAGACTTTAGTAGAATTTCTCAAAAAGGTGATTTATAAACATATAAGAGGAAAGACAAAACTTATATCGATCATCGATATAACATTTCAGTAATAATTGAAACCTTCCCCGTCAAAGCTATTCATGAATGTTCCTATTTGATACAAATGATTGACTTAACTTCAATAAAGAGATTACAATACGAATTCAACTAGGCTGAGCAGCTTCCAGGTGGTGTTTTCTAACTCAGTATATCTTGATGCTTAAAGATACAATTCATTATAACGTATCTGTTATAAGTAGGTATTGATACAATACACAAGGGATCGTACACCAACTCAATATCACTCGACGTCGATGGAGACAGCTCGTCGACGTTGAATGCTCGAAGTTTCTCTAGATAAAATTTAAAACTAAAGAATCCGCAGAAGACTTCCTCTATGGATTTCCATATTTACTTTCTCACACTTATTAGAAGAGACACAACTCACAGAAACAGCAAATAAAAATGAAAATGAGCCGGCTACATCTCTCATGGAACCGAATACTACTGAGAAAGGAAAGTTCACTGGTAGCGACCATGAAGGTCTCAATGGGACCGGTCTCCCATTAGGTGGACTGACGACCTGGTTAAGGTTGTGACCTATCGTCGGTTACATTACGGTTACAGAGCCATAGGTTGTGGAAGTATAGATAGAGACCAGCGGTGGGCGACCGACAACTGAAACGGCGACTACCATCATGGTAAGAAAACAAAGAATTTTATAAAGTTTGAAACATCAGATACATTTGTTTGAAGATTTAATCCATTTAAAACTTAAAATGAATTCCTTGCGATTTATGATAAATGAACGTTTTCCTTATTTTCTACTTTTTTTGAGATCACTCAAAACGTACTCAACCAATCGAACTCAAAACTTAGGAGAGACTTTTTTTTATTTAATAAACCAGAATTTAATCAGTTGATTCGTCTAAAAACAATTTGTAAAAAGGTTTTATGACAACTTTTTCTATCGATGTCTCTCGATCAAACTTAAAAATTTTAATGTAATTTACATTAATGCCAATTTTGTATTTTAAGGTTTAAAAAACTTGGGAGCGCTTTATTATTGTGATTACTCAAAATATATAATATAATACCTAGAAAGTTCATTTTTTTCTAAATATACGTTGGGTCTTTTCTGAATGACGTAAAGACTACTTTAATAAATTTTATCTATTCTTTCAAATGACACCAGTTCGGTCTAAAAATCAATCATTTTATGATAATTTTAAAATTTTCTTAGGAAAAGGTGTTTTCTAAAATCGCTTTTTCCATAAAATAAAGCTTTGCTAATAGGTTAATTAGGAATTAATTTTCGTGTGTAATAAGATTACGTTAAAAAAGACTAAAGAAATCATGTTAATTAGTGAATTACTTAAAGTGAATTCCCTTAATATCATCAAAGAGCGCTTAAAGAAGAAACTTAATTAGCGATGAATCCGTGTCCATTATTTATCTACAATTTACATATATACATAAATTATTATTTATTTCTTGGAACATTTCGATCATATAAATATTTCGAATGAAATATATATTGCAAAATTATTTTTGCTATATATTATATTATAAGTACCATCACAAAACATCCATAAATACGCATGGGTTATTTGGTTACACGTGAGTATTCACATTTAAACGAAAAACCCTTTTTTTACAAACGCGTAACTCCGGTATAAAATCATTATTTATTTGTGTTAATCTCTGTAATTTACAAAAAAAACATAATTGTTGGCCAGTGTTTATACCTTCATGACAATTTTTTTTTATTATGAAATTAAATTCGAAATATTGATTAAGAAGTTATGCTCACAGTGCATAGCACCGACCAGGTTCCTACCACAAAAACACACACACACACCACCGATCTGTTAGATCGATGGTTTGTCTGTCTAGATAGACTGAGTTAATAAACTTATCAATTTCAGCATTGTTTCGGTCGTTAAATCAGCGACGGTGGCGACTTAACCCATCTGACTCCCTGTTCTATAGAGTTTTCTAGAAAATTCATACATTAGGAAGAAAGGTTTTTACAAGCAAGTAGGTTAACAAAATTGAAATCTTTTAAGTTTTCGTAGTGACTACGACACCCATTCAAAACATTTTCTGTGATCTCGCAAAACACACGCTTGTAATTCTGTGGAACATTATTAATACCGCTTTCTCTTTTAGGTCAGTCGCAATTGGATTTCATAACAATTACAGTTGATATCAAATTTAGTTTTGTATTGCACGAAACTTTCAAAATCTTTAATTTTTCGGTAACAATGAACAAATATCTCGCCTTTCTCCATAACATTTCGTACGAAATGTCTGTCTCAAAATATTGATGAAAACATATTAAAAATTAATTGAAATTCCTTTTCCTTCTCAAGAAATTTAATAATTTCCTCAAAAGATATCGTCGCAAAAGCGGCATATTTTAATTTATTTAAAAACACTTCGCCGGCACAGATATATTTTTATTATTAACTTCTTGCTACGAAAATTGAAAAGTGTTCACTTAATTGGAAAATAACTGTTTCATCTCGATTTTCAAAAATCTTTTCAATTAATGTTTATGTGTGTGCGTGCTTGCATACATACCAGTAACATATTATATCACCTCACGTTATAATCACATATTTACTTAACAATTAATACTTAAATAATTATATGTATAGATAAATGATAAATATAAAATTAAAAAATATTATCATTTTATTTCTTTAATTTTTTATTAACATACAAAGCTAATTAAAAATTAAAAAGTTGTTATCCTTTTTATATTAAAAGTGTGCTTAGAATAAATTTCAACATTTCTATTATTTTACACTGCAGTAATACTGAACTTAACAAATATTTTTATCTTAAGTCAACCAGTAAATGTTAGTAAATACTAAAGACTTAATAAATATAAATTATCTCAACATCCCATTACGAGTTTTTAATCAACATTCACTTTCTAGAACAATTAGCGTGAAGTAATTACTACGCGGCCAAGACAAATGTCTTCTCGGAGCGGGGCAGGTGAAGGCAACCGCCGACGGCGTCGGAGCAGGCTTGCGGTTTGTATTGCATCTGAAGTTATGATTAATAGTCGGCCGTGTTATGTTGTACTCTACGACCCGAGGTGCTACAGAGCGAAGCACTTTAATCAACGTAAAATGTAAACAGCAATGCATTATAAACAAGTATATTTTGCATAACATATCATATATTACATGTCATAATATATACGCATGCCTGCTTCGCTCTGCGCCAATTAAAATTGTCAATTATCGTTTCCAATTTCAATTACCCTCTCGATTTCGAACGCGGTCTTTTCCAATACCGATCTCTACATTTCCTTTACCGTCTTTCGGATATCGCTACTATTTTTTGGTACATGTTCAATTTTTTTGTAAAAAAAGGATTATATGTTGCATTCCAAGAGGTAGTCTACATATATATAATATTTTACTACAACTTTCAGGCTATTCGAAAATTCTGACAGACAAACACAGATACATTCAATTTTATTTATATATGTAAATAGAACAATCTATTGCCTGTTGATTCTCTTCTAATCGAAAATCATGTCATATCACAATACATTTTAAAATTATTTTCTTAATATTTCACAATATTTACATTTCAAAAACTTCATTTGAGCCATCTCTCATTCCTTAAAAAGACTTTTGTCGTCCTTTTTATAATATTATTCAGTTGAGGTGAACATCCACAGTATACGAAAAAGAGATGATGCGCAGTTGCGTACTATTTGGATGGCGAAAAATGGCTCAAAATGTACATTCTGTTTCTGTCTTACATTTTATGATACCGATTTGCAACGCCAAAGTAAAAGAAAGTAAGAACACATTATGTATCATCTGACATTTCAACCGAAACGTTATAACATAAGGTTCATTTTTTAAATGCAAAGAGAACAAGTAACGATCATTTCGTTATTGGAAGAAAATAAGTCATATTTTTTACAATTTAAACATGCTGTTCTAAAATAAGACATCAATGGAGTGGTTTAATATTGTTTTAAATTATTATTTTGGTTTTTTGGTTGAATGTATGAAAAGAATCATAGTATATTTTTTTTCATAGTAAAGTTTAATGTGGTAATCACCTAAGATTAAAATTAATATGAATGTTTAATTTCAACATATCGGTGAAAATATTCACGAAAGTACTTATTAATTTCTAAAGTATATACATTATAGTAATATAAAACATTCTTATTATTTATATCATAAAATAAGATGACAATTAATTAAACATTAACATATTTTTGATGAACATAATACTTTTATATAATTTGCAAATAAAAAACAAATTAAAATATAATAAACGTAATTATTTTTGGAATAATTTTAATCTGATCTACTATTTCCTTTTAGAGGTAATTTTAAGATATGTATAAATATAAAACAAATAATAAAAAAAAATGAACAAGGCGACTCCATCAGTATAAGAACAGAGTCTCTATTAAAACTCTATTAAAGAACGCAAGAAAAACGAGACCGGTGTTGCTTAAGTCTATTTCTTTGAAATCGGTTTATATCTCAATTTTTTATGCTACTTTAAATGCAGAAATACAAAATGCTCATCTAGTACTCATTATAATATGCGATTGAGCATCTTTTATAAACAAACTAAATTTTGCTTGTCGAAAATAGGAAATACCACCTTTCTTCATAGCTTTTTAAGAGTTATTTTTGCATTTTTAAGAGACCCTCCAACGTTGTAACGGAAGATGCGATAAAACTACATTGAACGCAATGATTGCTAAACTGTCTATTTTTGCATTCATTTATTGCGTCCGTTTTTTAGCGCACAACTGTGCATCTTTTTTTTTTTATATAAAGCCATGTATGTCATTCTGGGCGCCACTCGCATATCACTTTTAGGAGCTGATAGTTAACAAGGAACCCTTATAGTTAGACCATGTCCATCCACCCGTCCGTCTGCCTGTCTCTCATTCCGCGACTTATTCGGAATAATAATAAATAAATTTATCCCATGGTGTGACGTATTGTTGCATATTTCATTCAAAAGCATTGCGAATTCGGGAAAATCATTTATCTACTTTAAGATTTGATTGCGAAACCTTAAGCTTTGAAGTGCTCATTTTTGTTAGAGTCAATTGTCCCCCACCCCACCAGGTATATGGTAATTCTTGGAGATGTGGCAAAATTCACGACAGCAGCATATATAACGAGATTAAGAGAATTACTATAGCCAGCCAAGTAAGCTTTAGAAGTTGACGAGTAACAGTCGACCAACTTATAAAATATACTTGATACAGTAAAAGCATAATTTCGTGTAAATTCAATTGAAAATCTCTTAGATGAAGTTGTTGATTTTTAGTGAATATAAGTTTATAGACTATGTAAAATTGAAATATAAAATAACATCATCATTAACAACTTCTGCTGTGTAGGCCCGTTTTAGATTTTATTAGCCGTCAAACTGTAAAATCAATTAATAGATCCAAAGTATCAAACAAAAAGTCGCCTTCTAAGTTTGTATACTGTGATGGACAACTACTACAACAATTTTGCATTGTGCGTGACCTGACACATTTGGACAGTTTTTCATAAACGGGCAACAAATATTTCGTCGATGTTTTTCGGATTTGCCGTGGCAACATGATAACTTCTCACGGGCAAAGTTACTTATGTTCATTTATTGAGAACGTTAAATTAAGCCAACTAGTGTCTCTTGCACTACACACAATAGCATAACTATACCGCAAAAACTTTAAAACTTTATGAGATGGCGTAATAGAGCAAAGAAGAATTTAAGAAAATGCGCTTTTCTTAATCTCGTTTTTCGAGAGAAAACAGTTATTTAAAAAAAACACGTTATGGCGGTATAAGTGCTCATCGGCTTCAATGAATCATAATATTAATTATACGTGTTTAAACTTAACAAGAAACAGACACTCAGGAATGCTTTCTGAAATTTGATTTTATCAAACAAAATTCAAAAATTTTAATTAAGAGTGCGCCTAACACCAGCGACAAAACGGCAAAAACACATGGTTAGTTCCTTAATTTCTTTACACAGATACTGTTAGGGGTTATTTATAAGTTACTTGAGCTCAAAATCTTACCATATCTCACTTAGGAGAAGAAGGTAATGTAATGTATCTCAATGTAAAATCTCATATCAATTTTGAGATTTATAAAATGTACTATTATTATAACATATATACATCGAATATGTTGGGTAATATGAACATGTTGAACAAATTCAATCTAAATCTAATCTAAATACATACATAAAATGCTAATATTGGTTTGTAAAGACAGGGTTTTCTCTATCACCACCAATTCCAATCAACTTCCCGTTGGGGTGGTAAACACCCCTTGGTCTCACGGTGGAAATAAGACAGTTTGGTTGCAGTGAGTGGAAGTGGGTAGTTGTGGTTGGCAAAAATGTGAAAAAATATATATTAGTCCTTCTCTAACTTATGAGAACGTCTGGAAAAGATCTAGAAAATTCAAAAATGTATGCAACTGTTAAAATCGATCCGAAATGTCCTTGAAGGTTCTAAAAATTTCTGGAATTATCTAGAAAGTTCCACAATGCGCGCAACTGTTAAAGTCGATGTGGAATGTTCTAGAAAGTTCTAAAAGAAATTATTAAATGAATTAATATTCTAACTCATTACAACTTTTAAGATTTTATAAATTTTGCCGCAGTATTCTAGAATATTCCAAAACGATCTAGTATTATAAAAAAAAATATAAAGATCCAGGGTGGTTTGTCACTGTCGGAAATAATCTTGAAAGTTCTAAAATTTTCTTTAACATTCCAAAACGATCGAGAACATTGTAGAATATTATAAAAATACTTATAGATTTAAGATAAGCTGACATTGTTGGGAATAATCTTGAATGTTCTGGTGATATAAATTTCGATGTATGATGATATAAAAAACGAAATTCATAAAGTTTTCGTCAGTTTGATCGTATTTGCAGTTGAGAGAAGATTAATTGAAATTGAGAGTGAACAGTAATTAAGCAAATTCAAGTGATTTTGACAAGTGAAAAACCTTTTTGATTGTTTTAGAGGGTTCTGGTATTAGATATTTCGGTGTATTAGGGTATATGAACCTAAATTCAGTGACTTCGCCAGTGTAATCAAAATAACAATCAAGAGATTAATTTTGTGTAACTTTATTACATTACATAGAAGAATTGCCAGGGGGTTGAAAAGTATTTACAAAACCTCAAGTGGACTCAAAAAGAAGAAAAACAGCAAGTCGAATTGAAACAGAAGAACAACGAGAAACACGGCTTTCGAATATTCGTAAAGGAGTGAAAAAAAATAGAGAAAATTTAATCGAAGAAGAAAGTACATATATTAACGAAGAAGTGCTATCCCGAATGAGAACTCTTAGAAATCGTCAATTTGCTGATCGACGTGAAGTGGAAAATAGAAGAAGTAAAGAAATAATGGCTACGTTAGCGTTTGAAAAGAAGATTGACTCGCAGCGCCGAGTGTGCCTGCTTATATACTTAACTGGCGGGATTCTCGAATCGTCACTCCGAATGTTCTAGATGTGATTTGAGAGCTTTCTATTTTTGAAATTACTGGATTTTACGAATAAACTGAATAAAAATGTATAAAATTATTTTTAGAGTTATTTTCGCTTTCAGTTTTACTCAAATTCTATTTTAATTACTTAGATTTTAATTAAACAACAATAAACGGAAGAATTACATTCCAGAAATGTCATTTGCTCGAATTTTCTAGGCGCAGGCGCAGAATGACCTTTTCATGCCAACAGATGGCGCCACATATTTAGTTTATATAAATTTTTATTTTACTATTGTGGGCATGGTGTCGCTAACGTCACTTTTTTCTCTTTTTCTTTACTTTAAACAGAAAGATTAGAATTCATTCGCCATAATCAACGAAAGTTGCGTTCGGATGAATACATCCATTTAAAAAATGCTATAATAAATGATGGAAACATCGATAACATGGAAAAATTGGTCATCTTGCCATCTACGTTTACTGGAAGTCCACGTCATATGCATAAATATGCTCAATATGCGATAACTTATGTCATAAAACAAGGCCGCCAGATCTATTTATAATGTTTACATGTAATTCTTCAGGGGTGGAAATTAAGTTAATGCTATCAGGCGATATTCCTCAAACGTCAAAGTGACAGATAGCACTGCGAAAGTAACGCCGGTAGATAAAATTTACGCTTGCTTAAAGAAGTGGGTCAATTCGGAGCAGGTAAAAATAATAAAATTAACAACAAATACGAGGTCGCAAATTTCGGGAGATGAAAAGGGACAACAATTTTCTGAAAAACTTTACAAATAGGAGAGGGCATCAATCCAATAACGAAAATACTGGCCAAACCACATTAACTAATGAGTTATGTAATGTTGTTGGAACACCGCAAAAACTTATAAATAAAGTATATCCAAGTATTGCTGAAAATTATACTTATTCAGAATGGTTACACGAATGAATTATTCTAGTTACAAAGAACGACATTGCCAACGGCATCAACAACATCATCCAGGAAATGATTCCGGAGCAAGAGAAAATCTACATGTCAAAAGAAACAATGACTGATTAACAAGAAAGCGTCAATTTCCTTATTGAATTTTTAAATTCACTAAATTTCCAAGAATGCCATTACATAGTCTTAAGTTAAAACTTGGTTCATCAATTATTTTATTACGAAATCTGAACTCACCGAAACTGTGTAATGATACGAGATTCTGCATCAAACAGTTACAAAATAACATTAACGAAACAAGTATAATACTTGATAAAGAAAAAAGACAGATAGTATTTATACCACGGATACCTTCAATGTCAAATGGATTGCCCCTTTACTTTTAAACACTTACAATTCCCGGTGAAGTTGGCTTACAGTATGACTATCAAAAAGCACGGGCCAAACATTCCAATGATGTGGCGTTTACTTAAAGGAACGATGCTTTTTACACGGCCAATTATCCGTCGCATGCTCACGAATAGGATTACCTCGAAATTTGTTCATTTACATTCCAAACAATAAAAGTATGAATGTAGTCTATAAGCAAGTATTGTAAAAAAAAAATATAACTAAAATAAAAAGTGTAAGTCTGTAATGTAATATGTATACTATAATATGTAAATAATTATGTAAGTAAAACATAAATTTTCCATTTACTAAGGTGTTTTTTTTTTTTATTTTAACTTATAATTACTTCAATTCATTAATTAGTTAATTAATTTGATACACTCTATATACACCGTATGTTTAATGGTCAAATAAGTCTCTCAATATCTAAGATAGAAATCTGTAATATTTACGTTAAAAATGGATCCTCAAATATTTTTATACCATTAAATACGTGATGTATTTTAACCCGAGCAACGCCGGGTTTTGCTGCTAGTTAGTTATAAAATAAGGTCAAAATCTCACTTGAATGGCGGGATCCATTCGCATTTAACTATATTCCGAAGAGGCGAGAGGGTTCGCACTTTATAGAAAAACACATTACATAATGCATGTGCTTTTTCATAAACTCTGAACATCCCTGAGACACCTTTAATGAACATCTCCTTAGATATTAGATTAGATTAGTTAGATCGCCAGCAGCAACATCCGGGGGTACAGGAGGCGCGCTGGTACGTTGTGTCTCTCTATGCGGCTATACACTTGCGAAGCGGCAACGGTGCACTGTAAGGTCTTTGCATATCATGGATTTTTTTCCATATGTGATTATAATATCAGTAACTAAGCATCTCTCGTTATATATTCCTGAAAAAATTTTGGCTTGTATCATTAACATCGTCATTCGCCAAAGTTAACCATAAACGTCGGACTCACCTTTAATGTAGCATCAGAATTTAGTACATTCTTACTTACGATGGTAAAATAGATAATGAAGTCACGCTGTTCATATTAGTTTTATAAAGTTTTGATGAAACAAATATTTCACTTTCTACATTCTGTTTATTTAATTGTCTTTCATTTAAGCTGAGCCTATTTCGTTGAATATCATTAAATCAATATTCATCCATCGACACTCATTTTCGCAACAGAATCAAAATAATGTAAAATAAAAAGGACCAAATTTTAAGCACCCGAAAACAATATGCTTGTATGAAAAGATAGATGGATGTCACTGAAGCAAGAAAGATATGCAAGATCGTAACATGTGGAAATCTATAGTCTCTGCCTACCCTTTGAGATTGGGTTTATGTAATCATTATTATTAGACGTGAGTGCATATTATAATCACTAAAAAAGTTTTAAGTATTAATGTTTTATAAATACCTAGCTTTTGACCGCGACTCTGCCCGCGTAGACAAAAAATTAATCCTATCGCCCTATCACGAAATCAAGTTCCCGACAACTATCCCACTGCCTTATTACATAAAAACAAAAATCGTTTCCTATTCCGGAAACGATTTGTGAGTCAAACCTGTTGGGTATAAAAAAATGTTAATCTTATATACAATTTTGAGCGGCTTTGAAGAGTTAGATTAAATTAAAACTTTGCACTCTTATCGAGAATCTATGAGAACACAGCAATATTGTATCATTGGACTGATCTGATGATCAGTACAGGATCGGTAGAGTAACTCCATAACGGAATAAGATAACCTAATCGTGTTTGAAGTTGTTAGAGTTGTCTTGAGGTGTACTCTCACCACGACCTATTTTCAGGGTCTGATGATGAAGCGGGAAGGCAAGCACTAACACTCAATAATAAAACAACATTGTTTAGCAGTGTCTAAGTTTTGTAGAATTTCTTCAAATGCACTTTCGTCATGATTATCAGCTTTTATGGTCTGATGATGAAACCGAATGGTTAACACTGGGATTCCATAACAGAACAACATATCCTAGCTATGTTTGGGCTTATTGGAATTGTCCTGAGATGCACTTTGAGCATGATCGACTTTCAGAGTCTAATGAATGAGCCAGAAGGTAGATACAGGAACTCCACAATGAGAAAAATCCTACTTATTTTTGAGCTTATTCTTTATTCATATTCAGAGCCATTATTCTTAATTTGCAATAATTATTATAGCTAAAATATAAATACTGGCGTCATTACATTCAACGGTTTAATTTTTCTATTTGAAAATTTAACTCTTATTTCACCCCCTCATGGTTACTTTGAAAACCTGATACATATCTTTTTTTTATAGTAATGATTAACTAAAATATAAATTTTCCAATAGCTTTAACGGTATCAATTTTCCATACAACATTTTACATCTTATTTTACCTTCTTCAAGGTTAATTTAAAAAGATGTATGTAAATAGTTTTTTTTTTTACTTTAAGTAATTAAAACCCTAAGTTTCTACATCTCTGTAGCTTCAACAATTTAATTTTTTCGTAAAACATCAATTCACTCTTACATCCCATTAGGGGTTGAATATCCAAAAATGCTATCTCAGTGCTAGTTTACCCTCTAACAGGAAACTCTTTGTAAAATTTCAAGTCTTTGGATCCAGTAGTTGCGGCTGTAAGTTGATACAAAAGTCAGTCAGTTTGCCTTTAATTTTATGTTTAAACTGTTAAATCGTTAAGGGAATGTCTACGTCACATCAAATTCAGGCTTTGCTATGTCGTACCATTAAAATTTTCTGACGGAAAAATCATATTTTATCAGCATTATGCATTATTCTTTGTTCTCAAATTCGATTTACTTGAACATCGGACACTTAAATGAAATAATTAATTCGTTTCAAATTTCTGAGAATTGTTTCTGTCACTAGTTAAATTTCCTTAATGTTATAAAAATAAGGGTGCATTTTAGTATTATTCTGTTTAATTTATTTAATATCCGATAAATATAAAAATTATAGGGCTCATTAAATTTTTACTTAAAATCTTTCAGCAAATTAAAAATAATCTCAGTGTTGATTCATCCATGGAAATAAATTATTTTATCATATCATCATACATCAACAATTCGTTACTTAGAGAAGAGTTATTTATCTATTTTGTAGATAAAATTAAAAATTACATGGCCCATTAATATTACAAATGTAATATTAATGGGCCATGTATGTTTGTATGTTTGGATTTTTGTTTCCTCAATCACGCTTTAAGGACTGAACATAATTAACTTACAGGTTAGAGTACTATAGTTTACACATCAGAATTACACAGGTTATAATTTATGAAGATACTAACTTCTGCAGGCGACTTTGCTTTACGTGATTGTGGAACGAGTTCTTTATTTATGCCAATTGATTATTGGTAACAACAATGTTCAAAAGAGATTTAAATACGATATCGATTCGGGATTGGAATCGCGAGTAGGACAGAAATCAAGACAATTTTATTGCAACCGGAAGAAAGATCACAGCACAACACGGACTTGTTACGGAACAGCAAACGTGTGTGTCATTGTGTGCGTGGGGTTTGTGAGGGCGCGAGTGAGCATGTGTGTGTGTACATTGTGTGTGATTTTGATGAAAAACAGTATACTAATAGAACTCATAAAAAATAGCTTCCTGTTTTTTATGTGCCTGTTTTTCTGTATATATTTCAATAACAAGACTAACCAATCTTAATAAAATTTAATATACTGAAAAATTACATATCTAACGTTCGAGATGTCTGTATTTCTATGCGTCTTCCTATAATTTGAAAATGCCTTGAATGCTGATAAAACTTATTGTCGCGTGGAATATAAGTTACACCTGTGTTATGCTTTAAAGGAAAAGTGTAACTTACTTTTATTTTATTTTGTCGAGCATGTTTGCATGGAACAGAAAAGAGATATAAGATTTCGAAGAAAGAGAGGAGAAAAAAAGGAGATATGTAGTGGGAGTGTGGAGAGAGGGAAAACGAGAATGAGAACGAAATCGAAACAGAGAGCGAAAAGAATTGTAGGGTATAAGATTGAGGTTGGTAATGCGATAAAAGTTAGATATAAAATTGAAGGTTTAGTAAAATCAAAATCTCGATAAAGATTCTCCACTCATGTATAATGGATCTGCGGGCCAAAACTAGTAAATAATAAAGTGCTGTAATGGATTGGATTTGATAATGGATTTGAAAATTAAAAAAAGACATGTACGTGTAAAGGACGTTAAATGGAAATAAATAATTATTCCAGAAATTACACAAATCGCTATTTAATTATTGATCAAAATTCTGTTCTAACATTAAATTCAAACAAAAATGTTTTTATTTTAAATAAAAGGCCTTGCATAATGTTCATACAATAATAATAATTTTTTCTTCTTAATTAAATCCATTAAAATACTAAACATGGAAACAAATACTAAGCGAATCGTAAAAATAATTAATGTCAAACAAAACCATGAACTTAATAAGTGTACCGCTCAACATGAGATAACTTTTAAAGAAAAACATTCTAAAAGCTTGAATAATAATGGCTGGAAAAGCTATGTCAAACGGTTAATAGCCCTTGAATTTGTAAAAGACAAAAACTCCCTCCGCGTGGTGCTTACGTTTTTCAGCAGTTTTGCATTTTTTTTTCCCTTTCTACAAACGTCTCCGGAGACTTTTAGGCCAAATTTATAAGAGGCTTATTTCGAGGGGCTTTGAACTCTTTGAATTGGCTACAACGTAATGTGATGCAAAGTTGTCGATTTAATCTTCAAAATGAACAGCCTTCCCGGCGGAGGGACGTTTTTTTTTTCGGCTACAATTTTCTTAGAACTTCGGCACTTTGTATGAAATTAAAATGGCAACCTCACGCCTGAAATCTCGCCCTTGAAATAGACTAGACAACTCCAGTGATCTGACGAGTATGGTTCATTTCTAGTGCTGGGTTCGTTTCTCCGTCAACGCATTTGTCTTATAGACGTCTAATAATTTGTGTATCGTTTAATCATTTTCAACTTTCAATAGCATGTTTTTGAACTTTATTGTATTTACATAAGTATATAGTTTTATGTACAAAACAAACATGGGTGTCACGATGCATAGTGTGTGTGTGTGTGTGTGTGTGTGTGTATATAAGTGTATATTTTTTAATAGGACATTCGATTTAAACCATGGTTCGAATATAGTGATTTTTTTTATTAAGCAGAAAACAATGTGACTATTCGTACTACGTCACTCTACTTTTTTTTCGATCCTGGTCACCCGTTCAGTTCCGATTCGGGTCCCGCTCTTATCCGCGAAACACGAGTAAATATTCTATATGACTTATCGTGACACAAATCATATGCGAGTGGGCTATACCTAGCGGTGGACGTCAATTGATTGTGGCAGAAACGAGCGAGAAAAATTTCGTTTTTACCAAACTTCAAGCAAACGCTTCATTCTCACACGTGTAACATTCTAGGGTTATAAATAAACAACATTAATAACAAATAATGCAACTGGCGTGTTTATCGCTCACAGACGACCTTTTACCCGTCGTTATTCGCAGCAACGGAGTATCGAGAGGTGTCGAATGACCTATTGGCCGTTTAAAGGTTAAATAAAATAAACTCGTTCACTAACAAGGAATAAATCAGTTGGCGTGTGCGGAATCAGATCGGCTGGCGACCGGCCGGCGCGCGGGCAAACAGCCCCGAGTTATCATGTCCGTAGTTAGCGATCGAAAAGATAATCCAATTATTTTATTCTTTTACTAATATGAGATTTAATCGTGTGTGATTATCGCTGTTGTTAACGTTGATAGTGGGTTTTTTGGGTTCCGTGGGTACAATAGAATAGCTTTTTTTGGGGAAGGGAGGGGGGATTTCCGTGAGTACAAATGAAAGAAAACTTCAAAGATCGTTATTCGTTATTAAATCGAATAGCTGATGTACATGTGAATTTCTCTGACGTAAACGTGGACTTGTAAGTAAATAAATGAATATAAGTGTATCACTTTTGGAGACATATTACAATATTTAAAAAAAAGTATTATAAAAAGTACCGTGTGAAATTTCTCATGAAAATGCTAATTTTATATTTTGTAATAGTGAAAAAAATAAATTTACTAAAAAAAATCACCTTTCGGTCTTACCTCCATAACTACTGAGCCTAAAATTTTGGAAAAATACTGAAAATAGTTCTTTACTTAAATATTACACAAAAACCAGTAAAAAACTAAAGTCTTAAATAACATAATACAACTCTTAAAATCGTGCGCACAAACGTACATTTGCAGTTGTTTAGTTCCCACAAACAAATTTGCATGAGATTTTAAAAAACGTGGTAGATAACATATTCATTGTACGGAACCATCTCCATACGGGATTAAATCACAATTGTTTGGCTTTTTTTTTGTATAAATGTAATTGGTAATTTTATAGCGCAAGCTGCGTGCTGTCTATTACCTGGTGAATCATATATTATTAAGCTACTCGGAATTATAATTGGCGCACGTGCCCATACTACATTTTTTAAGCATTTTAACAATATCTGTTACTAAGAATCAAGTTTATTACATAACAATAAACTCAAAATAGTCGTTACACAAAGGGCTACCCGAAATCGTATAAAATTAAAAAATAAAAGAGCGTCGACAAATATTTAAATAAAATAAATTTGGTTAAAAAAAATAGATGATAGTAAAAGAGTATAAAAAGCGTAATTATGATATTAAAATAAATATCTTTTATTTTTTATTATATTCTACTATTCAAATATTTAAAATTTAGGTATTGTTTCATGTGAGTTTCTACTCCGTTCAATTAAAATTCATTTTTTTGCCGTCTATCCTACAGCATCACCTTTCATTTTTAACCAACTTTAAAAGAAGAAGTAGATTCTATGTTCGTCTGCATCTAACTTTTTATGTATGTTCAGCGATGATTTCATCAAACGTGGACGGTTTTGGATTTTTTTTATTTGAAACGTATATGCTCAGATGGTCCCATAGTGGCAGGATCTGATTACGAGATACCAGGGAAGTCGAAGGATACCCTCGAATATTATAGGCACGCGTATCGTGTTATACCTCTTTTTTTAAAGTATCCTAGTTTTTGCGTCTGGGAGTAAACATCTCATGTCTCTGAGCTGATGATGGACGCCACAACACAGTAGGAACGCCAACTGCGGAATACCGAGTTGCGCTTGGTGATTTTCTTTAATTATCTGCATTTTCGATGAGATTACAACAATTCACGATATTTTTCGAGAGTCAATAATAAAGCAGAACCAACTTTCAATATAATATATTAATTTTTAAAATCAAAATTAGCTTGCGTACTACTATCACTGTTTAATATTTGATGGACATGAGGTGTACAATAGTATTGTTGGCGCAGTGGTTAACAAGGTCCCCTTCAAACTAGAAGGTAGCGGATTTGATCTTAACAACGGGCGCATTGACCAATGAGTTTTAACTGAAGTAAAATTAAACCACTGACGATGTACAAAATTTACATTATAACACCCTTATATTTTATTATTATAACCAAAATTATAGAAACAAAACAATATACCAAAATTATCTTTACCAATACACATTTAGTCTTTATTAAATAAACACCTGTACAAAAGGTTCAGATACAATAACTGAATATTTAGAGAGTAAATGGATATAACTATATAACTCGACTTCCGAAAGGTTTGTTTTTCTCGCAACAGTTTTATATATGTGTATATTTCTACATAATTCCGCTTTAAAAAAGCTACCCTCGACTTTCTTGCTTGTTCTTCTCAAGGGTTAACAGCTTTACGAACGAAGGTTTAAAAAAAAAACTGTAAATTCTTTAGATGTTATGAGGTACTTGAAGGGTTGTATTGTAACCCACGAGAATAAACATATTTTGAGTTTGAACTTACTTCGCTCCTCGGCGATGACGTTGAGACTTCTTCCCGGCCTGCTATTATCGCGGTACCCACGACCCACATCACCAGGCAGTGATCGTAGGCAGCGCCCGACTTGTCCTCGCTTGCCCCTCGGTCTCGTAGAAACGGATTGCGGGAAAATATATTTCACAATTGGGATGATTCTAATCGAATACGACAAGGAGTGTATTCATGCCTGAATCGAGTGTCAGCAACAAAATAACGGAGTTGGAGGAATCACGTCATAGTCTAATATCCGGCATTCGAAAAATATGCCCTCATCTGTTATTTGAATCAAATAATGTTTTAAAAGCAGATAACAATATTATAAATTTATGAGAACTATGTCTGCCACCGTGGTCCTGCTGCTATTAACATTAATTACTTTTTTTTACGTAGGCTGCAAATAATTTCACTGTAACTGTCTATTATAAATATATTTAGAATTTTGTAAACTTTACATATGTGTTAATATATTTTAATTAATAGATGAGGAAAATAAGTTCGGTTTATCTACCTATTTCCACCTGGCTATAGGTAGCTGTAGCACTCATAAAGGTCGCTGCCTATTGCAACAAAGTGTAAAACATTATATTCGAAAGTTTTGTACTTGCTATATGCACTTAACATAAGAAGCAAAAAATTTATTACTAATCAATTAATATTGTTGACAGCATCAGAATTACGGTGGCAGACATTGTTCTCATAAATTTATAACATTGTTAACTGCTTTTAAAATATTATTTGATTCAATTAACAGATAAGAGTAGATTTTTTTGATGCCGGATCTTAGACTAACAGGCTGTTTTGGAAAAAGAGCTGTTCACAAACTTTCAGACGCACCTCCGACATTCTTCAAGAGTCGCTCTCTCCGAGGTCGGGGCCCAACAAGCAGGAGATCGCTTAAAAAACTAATTAATTCCGTCGCTGTTGTTTTGGAAATTCTTTTCAGAGCACGACAAATAGGGCCCGTCCGGCCCTCGTCCCGACCTTCGACGCCTTCTCCGCTTTATTAAAGAGTCCGTGATAAATAGCAACGCTTAACGAACACATGAATACCTTTCGGAGAGCCCATTTATTCCTTAACGTCGAATAAACCTTAACTCATTAATTGGATTGAGAGAAACTTGCGTAATTTGTCTCCCCTATAGAATTTATTAAATTGATTAATTTAATTTGTCACATTTGCGCTGCCTCACCACCTTGATTTTATCCTCCGGCACGCGAGTTTGCCCTTTAATACGTTACTATATTTTACTCTAGTCCACAGCAAGGCAAAGTGAATTTCCTTCCTTACTCTGCTGCTAAAGGCGGTAACTTTTATTTTACGTTCTTGCCTTTCTTACATACTTTCTTGCAACAATGATAGGATGGCTTCAATAACTAGTTGTTGAAATATATATGAGAATGTGTGAAATATATATAAGTGACTCATATTATTTCTAAAATTGAATGTTACCCGCCTAAAAGCTTCCAAAATAACTAGAAATTATTTTAGCTTTGATAAAATGTAACATAAACTAAATTAATCTTATCAGCAGCTTTATGCAAAGCAATTATACTAAATTTTGTGTCTAATATTAACGAAATTTATAAAATAATGTAATATTCCACTTTGAATGGATGCATTTAATATTACACATCCAAAAAGGTAATGTGAAAGAGTTTAGTGTAGAAACATCTTACAAAATCTTCAATTAGTACAGTCCTCACATATATCCCTTGCTTCGTCGGCATCCGTTAAACGAGTCACCGAAGCTCATCATTTTTGAATACTCAAAATTTAACCACTCTCGCCGACTTGATCTGTATCAAATTTCATAACGTGCCGCTTGCCTACCCATTCATAAAGAAAAGACATCTTCAAAACGGGCCTGTAGGGAAATGTTTTAAAAACTATACTAATGTTAAAAAAAATACTCACCGAGAACCGGAAGCATCTTTGCCAAGGAACTCATTGGAAAGGATTTGACTAAAACCTAACTTTATATTGGTTATTCCGCTATTTGTATTTTTTATGTATGGTTGTATTTTTCTATGAATCCATATTTCTTTCTTTTTCTCACCTTTTCGTTTTGATATTTCTAACAATTAAGCACTATTTTATTTAACTGTTCTAATGGTTCTAGTGGCTCAGTGGTAATTCAACTCTCAGTCCGAAGATAGTAAATTCAATGCCAGCCTTATAACACTGTGGTACAATAAAACCGAAATACATTCGTTTATTCACCTTGCGATGATGGAAAACACCGCCAGGTGATGCACACTTCGGGAGGGAAAGAAAACTGTGTATTTTGTACGAAATCCTTAAACGGCGTTAACTGTAAAATTTGCTGAATCAGCACTGTTTTCTGCTTACATCATATCCGGAACAATTCCACGAAGAAATACACACTTGTACACACGATTTACACGAGGGCGTGCCAATGATGATGTAATTCGTCAGGCAAAAGTATTTCTAGAATATAAATTTGTCACGAATTTGATTTCTCTTGCGTTGGTAAAAAATAAATATTTTCTTTGTCACACTTTGGATACGGACCCGTAAAAAACAATACTATAACGTGTCCTTGAGCGTGAATCTATCATTCGAAGTCGATTTTTAGTTAATCAAATGTGTTTTTATCAAATATATTAAAGTGTTTTAAACAATTAAAATATAAAAACTGTTGATAGTTTTCTAATTTGGATAAAGCACGCTCAATTATCAGGTAGAGTTAAGCTGTTATCGTATCTCCTACCTTTTGAAGCCTAGCTACACTTTTAGAATGACACTTAGAAACACTCATGAAACATATTTTTCTTAACGAGAGAGTTCAATGCTAATCGCATTCCGGCTTCGAGGAGCTTTCGAGAAATTCAGGCATAATAAGGGGTGCTGAGACGAAAACAGAAGTTCTACGTTGTTTATCGCTAATGATATTATATCCTTTTTTAACGAACATATTATGAGTGGATATGTGTACCTTCTGCTTGTCCTTCTGAGAAATAGACATGAGTTTATATGTAAAAATAAAATAGGCAAAAGCAACTTCATAACAATCTTATAAAAAAAAAATATGCAAATCTCTAATTCTACAGCATCTACCTAATGGAGGTATCAGTAATGGTTTAACGTCTGAATAAATTAAGATGCTTTTTGAATGCAACTATTTAAATAGATGTTAATTTTTTGATAGTTGTGTTGAAATATCTATACGTTTAAATTTAGCTAAAGACGAGAAATTCTTAGTCATTTACATCTTATGCCTATATGTTAACAACTACTTAAGTGTGAAGTCGATAGACTTACTTAAGTCTACAAAGAATCCTTACGTTGTCGATAACCTTAGTCCGTCCATTCAAACGTAGCACAACTTCTTACAATGCTTCGGCCGTTGCTAAGCAATGCTTCCTCTACCGGATATTCTACTAAACAAATAACATCAAAAATACATTTCCCTATATTGCAACGCACAGGCATATCTTCCTCGTTATCCGCCGATATATAAAAAACTAATGCAAATACTTTTGTGGATAAATTAAGTTCTTTCAATTCGATGTTGTTATTGCATCAGATTTTAATCACCTCGCTGCTGAAGCATATCCTCCACGTTGGCCCAGGTGGGTCGGATGTTGTTGACCATCAATATTATCAATGCGGCAACAGCGTCTGAGGCGAACAGATTTACGAGGTGTCGCCCATGGCCAGCAGCGAATCTAATACCTTCCGGTTCGAAGACGACGCTCGTATCCTCTGAACCGACGCGGCTTTAATTTTTTTTTGACCACAAATTATAAATGATTTTATTACAGCGCAGAAAAATTATCGCGACATCGTCGACGTCCCCCGACGGAACGAGGAATGAATTTGATACCATTTATCAAACGCGAACACAAAACAGAAACATGTTGCTATTGTATAACGTTTGGTCACCGTACATTAATCTTTGCAATTTTTTCGTCTGGAAAAAAAATCGCTACGGAGTCCGTCACCCGTGTCGTCCTCTCGCTAGGCCGCTCTATCTAATATGTTTCTATGTATCTATATGCATGAATAGAATAGAAGTGTCCTTTTGCTGTTGAGGAATCATACAAAGAAATTTATGATGGCCGAAACCCGTTCGTTTAGAATTAGAAAGTAACAAATCCCATCCTAGAAAATTAATCTTTAAATTTAAGCCAAATCTGACCACTAGCTCAGTCCCTCAGTCGCCGTTCCCAGAACTAGATATCGCGTGGGCGACGATGATCGGCGACAGCTCTAGCCTTATACTAGACACGATGGCGTGCTTAAAGTTGAATCCCTTCGATCCAAAATGCTATCCTGCAAAGGTGGTGCATATGCAGAGAAATTATGAAATAATTTTGCATTTATCACATACCTAGGTCGACTCAGATATTAAAACATTTTTTTCCTTGTCTGTCTGCCTCTCGGTACAAAACAACTTCGTGGAAAATCTACTGATCCTATTCACTAGTACGTGCGCACAAACTGTAGAAAGTGACCACAGAATTCAATAACCTACTTGAAAAATTTAATTCTTTGTGTGAAAAATGTTGTGAGAACATACACAACATAAAACTTCGACTTTGCCAAAGAACTCTCCAAAGAAAATAATTAAATATATTTAATGTTTTTTTAGGAGTCACTATTTAGAGTATTGAGAAATAAAATTTGTTTGCTAGTAGGAACGCGTTACCTAAGTTTGTTACAAACCGTGAACTCGCTACATAGCATAAATAAATTGTGCAAAACTACTTCTTGGGAATAAAGCATTAAACATAAAACATTTGACACAGATTTTGGAATACCTCTTCACGATAACGGCAGGAAGTAAATGACGTATGTTCTTACATGTATTTTATCTAAAACTATTGATAAAATACAACGAAGTCTTTTCATTAAAAAAGGCGTTTTATTTTATCGTTTAATGTGTCATCATTTTCATATTTATTACGTATTAATAAACACGTGCTATTATTTTCATGTCGGCTTTTATACGGATTTAAAAATTAATGTGATTTTTCTACACTACTCTTTAAATATTTTAAGCATGAAAATGGGACTTCAAAATGTAACGAAATGCGTGCACACTTTTATGTACAATTTTATCATCATAAAGCCTTCGTTCTCCTTTCGGGGTTGGTCATGGCTATCATCAGATCATGTGATCTGATAACGGACATCCAGAGAGCGAATGGAGAAGACTCAAATTGCTATATACACCGACTTCCCACAAAAATCATTTAGACCAAGGATGCTCATTACAAAAATAGAGGAAATAGTAGCGAAACGTTTGCAAATCCTGACGCTAATAACTTCACGCGTTTTTTATTCCGGTTTTTACGGCCCTTTTAAATTCTTATAAAAATTAAGTCCTATGAAAAGTTCCTTTGTCTTTCCTACTTGAGATATTTATCGTTTGAAAAATTCTTGATTTTACGTCAAAGCTCCAACTACAAAATGCTATTTTACTGTAGTAGGTATGCAACTCACCTAACTTCAAAGTGTACGTGTCATTATAAGCTGATTCGCAGTAAAAGCAAAGCTGCCTCCGGTTGCTCGATGCCGAGTTGTATGCGAAAGACAAAGTTGCATAACAAAATGTGCGGGCGGACTTACTTTGTCTGTTTATACGACTTAAAAATCGTCAAGTTTGCGATCCTCGCGAGCGGTTGTTTTTAAACTTTATACTACCGGAGCGAAATTGAGTCTGTATGGAGACATTTTTGGTTGAAAATAAATAAAGCTACGACATTAGCGTTTCTCGTCAGAAAAGTAATTTTTTACAGTTTGATTCCGTTTTTGACCATCGCTGATAATAAGATTACTCAAACATTCAGCAGTAATTATGGTCGTACGTAGGACTGGCCATTTAAAAACTACTGTTAAATAAAAAAAAATAATGAAACTATTTGCCAAAATTATAATGTATTTTGTATTCGTCTGTCATTTGTTTTTACAGATTAGGGGGAAAATTTTTTTTTTTTTTTTCTAACGCCAATATGAATTTAACACGAGAATTTTTTTATGCAATGATTTTCTATGACTTTCCTTGCCATTTAAATCAACTACAAAGTTATAACAGACTTCGGTTAGCCATTCATAATTAAGCTCCATATCTTGCAATTGATTGTAACTGGTTTAACTATTAAAACCACGTCGCACTAATCTGACTGACTATCTGCGTGAGCGACGTTCTCCTATGACGACGGCCGAAGACAACATCAGTGCTGCGCGGCTTATGATAAAGACTGATAAAAGATTAACCTACCAGCAGATTTGGACAAGCTTAGGCATCGATATGAGTCAAGTGTACGAAACCTTTCGTGAACATTTAGCAGTCAGGAAGCTTTTTACTTTGTGGATACCTCATTTTGACTGAAGCTCAATAACTAAATATTTACCGGTAGTGATTCAAATGCTATACACGACATAGCTACAGGTAACGAAAGCTGGATTTTTGTTCTGATGGTGGAACGATCCTGAAACCAAAAAATAGCATGCTCGGTGGGTGTTTCTTTACAAGATAGTTGCCCACTAAAACAAAACGAGGTCGAAGAGTCGGAAAAACATGAATGCTTCTTTCTTCGAAGTGACAGGTCGTTATGCAGCAATTGTTTTAAATTATAAACACAACATAATAGCAATCTTTTGTTTTAAAAATAAAAATCTCTTGTTTTGGAAAAAGTTCGGGGAAAAGGACCTCGCAATAGGTTTCTCTTTCATCATGACAGCGCATTACCACATACTGCCAGACAAACAAATATTTAGGGACGTTATGTGTAGAAATACTGGCTGACCCACATACAACAATAACCTTACTACAGCAATTTTTATGTTTTTTTTTTTTAATAAAAGGGAAAACATTCAGGAAAGTGGTTTACGGACGCTCAAGACGAAGTGGCTGCATATGAAAAGACTATCGGAACAACCGCTAAGTACGAGTGGGCGAAGTATTTCTCTCAGTGATTCTATCAAATGTAGCGATGTACAGATCTCAACAGACACTATTTTGACAAACAATAATAATAAGAATAACTTACCAAAAATAATGAACCCACGTGATGTCCCGTTTTGAAATCTTATTCTAAATTTATTCTAATCCATTGTACCTCAAAAGTAGCAGATATAGACAAAGCTGTAACTCTTTATTTGAACTAAAATTTTGACATATTGTAAAACTTGTAAATCCTTACGTGTACAATAATAATTTGCTTATCCATAAATAAACAAATAAAAAGTGAAAATCATTATATTTTGCGCAAAATTACCAAGACATTTTTTTGTATTTCACTATAAGCGTACTGAATCCCATACCTGAACAAGTAAAATCTTCAAAGAGATTGTATTACTTTTCCAATAAGAATAAAATTATAGTGCCATCTTTAAGAAACACAATTAACTTCTTTAAAATTTATTCGGCCATGATTCAATTTGCGCAGGCGCAAAACTACTACCTAAGACATAAGCGATTCCTTTCGAAACTGGGGATGTATATGGTGCTAATTTTGTTTAAGCAATGGGAATACTCCTCGGTTATAAAAAACATGATTTAACTCACGAGATTCATAAAAGTAATTATTTGTAATTTTCAAAAAGTTGCCGTTTACTTTAAACTTTAAACTTATAGGCAAATACACTTTCATTTCTAATGTATTACTTTAAAAAACAAATGTTTTCTAAGATAAAAAAAAAATATTCCTTTTGCTATGGAAAACTTTATAAATTGTTATAATAATAAAGGAGAAAAATATTGAATATTTTTCAGAAACAAAAAAAAATGTTGTAAATCTATTCAAGGTCATTCTGATCTAATGACGCAACTGGCGAAAATCAAACGGTACTAACTAAATACCAATTGCAAACTTTTCAATCAAAATTGGTCCCGCTTTAGATGTTAAGGCTACGAAACAAAATTATGAATTGAAACATATCAAGAAATTGGCAAAAGGATTTACTTCTGCCGCACATGCAGCCAAAAGAATTCTGCGGGTTATGGATGAAAACACCGCGAGACTAGTTTACTTCAGTTAGTATCACAGTCTCAAGTATGACCTACGGAATTTCTTATGGGATCACACAGCCGATATCGATATAGTTTATGTGCTGCAGAAGCATTTCTATTTCGTGCCTTTTTTATAATATGCGAAAGATATCTCAAAGAAGAATTTAAAAGAAATTAATATTTTTATAGTGCCGTCATAGTATAGATGTGAAAACGCTATACATGTCAAAAGCAATATAAAACCAAAATACATAACACTCAACTTAAGAATAACCTTGCTGCTGGTAAAACCCGACTCAGGAGAATTGGCAAATCATTTAATGGACAATGTGTGTCCTTTTATAATAAGATACGAGTTGAAATTGAAAATCTATCATTTTATGAATTTTAAATCTTCTTTAAAATAAGTTACATGATAGGAATATCTTTTTTAATATATTAATGAAGAAACCCGTGACATGGAACTGCTTGGATATCAGGTTGTTTCATATCATTTCTAAGTATTGTACTAACTTTATTAACTATCCAGCAGTCTCAAAGGAAAAAAGGCAATACTTTGAATTTTTGGCCCATTCTTCGCAGGATGAAGCAGCATTTGGAATGAGTGGTAATATTGTATTAATGTCCAAACCATACAATAATTACGCATTTCAAGTGTGTTCCTATCATCTACGAAATAAAGATAAAATGTCCTCCCATAACGCCCAGGATGGTTTGTGATCTTACACGCATCGGAATTTATTCTATATAAAGACACCGAAATGTATCAATATTAGTTTATAACCAGTATCCGAAATAACAATTCTTAAGTATACAGATTATAAAACGAGGGATATTTAGTGAAGCCCTTTTGTTCTAGATATTGCACTAATCAAGGTAAGCTTTGCAAAGACGCCAAAGCGAGTCATTAATATTTTTCGAACCTAGACGTAGTTCCACTTTAATCAGTCCAACTTTGGTCTATTCAAAAATGTTTTTATCCAGTCTGTCTCTTGTACAATATGACTCCCGAGCGAATATTTAGATAGCCATTCAATCTACTTGAGCTGCACACAAAAAATAGTTTGTTGAAAAGAGCTTATTACTGTGGTCGCGATTATTTGAACGACGAGGCAGATTGAAGTTAGCATTCACGGAATCTGTGAATTCATAAATTTTTTCGCTGTTTTAAAGTTTACTATTTGTATTATAAATAACTTATTTCTAATTGAATATCAAAAACACAAAACTGTTGAATTCTTTGCCGCTTATTGTCAGGAATATTCATTTTTCGAAATGTGAGTAGTTTTTAACAAGCATAAACTCCATTTTATACATACTAGGGTAGCTATTTAAGTGTCCGGAACATCAAAAAGAAACGAACATCTTATGAAACCAATTTTTATAGCACTTTTTCCATTGTGATTGAGGTATCTCCAAAACGTGTATTTAAAACGCAACAACAGCCTCTTTGCGGTTCGAAAAACGTTGACCACGTAATTTATTCTTCACTCTAGAGAATGAATAGAAATCCTTGGATGCCAAATCGGAGCTATACGGCGGATGACCCGTCAATTCGATCTTTTGACCTTCCAAAAACCGAGTTGTTTCGGGTGACGTGTGACAGCTAGCATTGTCATGATGAAGAATGTTTCTGCGTTGTTGGTTGTTCTTTCTTATTTCCTCAAAGACTTCTGACAATCAAATTGTCATATACCACTTCGAAACAACCGTTTTACGATTCTCTAGTGGCAAAGTAAACCCTTTTTCATTGATACCAAAAAAACTGGCATTTGGCAGATTTCGCAAAATAATTTGGCAAAAAAAAACCATTTGCTTCAAAGTGCTTTTGGCATGAATCACTTTTGTTGAGTTCGGCTCATCTTGAAACACCCACACCTTGACTGTTGTTTAGTTGCAGGATCATGCGCATAGATCTAAGATTGACCACCTGTGTACATAGTAAAAACAACTGTTGAATCACCATGATTGTATTTTTTATCAGTTTATTGCGTGAACCAACGCGAGCCTGTTTTTGATCAATTCTCAATTTATGCGGAATCCAACGCGAACTAATTTTTTTTACTGCCAAGATTTCGAATAATATGTTATGTACGCTGGTCGTATTTACGCCCAGAGACGCTTTTATTCTACGATGTGCAACATGACGATCTTTCATTATTAGTTCCCGCACAGCATCATTATTTTATGATACAACAACCAATGTAGGGCAATTTCTTCAAATTCGTCCGTGAGCATAGACTGCCCACGATTTGACTCACTAAGCCGGTGATACACAGTGATTTTTTATAGTGCTTCATCTCCAAAATTCAAAGTAAGTTAATTGATGCACTGTTTTTGAGTTATTCCATGCCGAAATCGTAATAAATCATAGTACGAAAATTTTCACGCGTTATATCCATGATGGTAAAGACACGCTATTTTCAAAATGACGCCACAATGGTAAAACTATTGATAGTTACATAATACGAACTGTATCTACAGCCAAGGAGCTCCAATTTTAAATGTTGTAATTACTTTTTAAATGTTGTTTTGTATGTGACCAGTTACTGGATACATAAACAGCAGCCCTCGTAGAAGATATATTTTTTTCATTTCATTTAATTTCAAAAGGTGAGACTCTTTCATTATCTATTTTGCATTTCGCATTTACGAAAAATTCTACTTTGTTTGCTTTATATAAAGATCACCTTTAGAAAAAAAGATTTCACAGTTTGGGCTGTGCGTGGATATAGTATCACATATTTCTTATTTTCTATATGAATACGTATGCAAAAACCAACAGCAATGACGTTAGACAAAGTGTGTTTTTTTCGCGGAGACTATTTAGTCTCCGCGAAAAAAACACATTAAACTTCACAAATATATACTTGAGCAACTTGGACAACCGCGTTTCACTTCACCCGAATAATACACCTTGAACGTATCACTTCACAACAACCAGCCGTACCAGCCGAGGCGCCACCTAACCCGGAAATCTTCAAGTAAATATAAAAGTTTCTTTCGCTTTTCTTTTTATATACACCAGCTTTCTCATACTTTTCTCTACGAAGAATTCTCTAAAGATAAACTCGCTGAAAAATAATCCGTTGCGTAAGCTCCGCGATACCTCTCATGTTCCCGAGGTGCTTAGGGGTCGCCTCGCGTTTATGTTTCACTTATTCGCCTTCAGAAAGGGCTAAAAATGTTTGTTGCGAGCTCCGCATTACGTCTACCGCCGTCGCGTAAAGGGAAGTTATAACGTAATTATAATAATAACGTCGCGATATCGGCTTACGTCGTCCTCTCTGATGCTGGAAATAAACCGAAACAGACAGACAAAAAAGGTCATTCGCGAACACGATGTTAACGATGAGCGGTATGCTCGTTTCGGCCTCCAATAAGACTGTATAGCACCTTATACTGACTACTTTTTTTTACTTTTCTTGTTTTTTCTATATATTTTCTCAATTAATTGAAATTCAAATGAATGTTAATACGAAATTTGTATTTTCTCCCAACTTTAAAACTTTATACAACAAAATAACAAAAGGAGCCAGCCGAAACGTGATGTCAACAGTTATGACGCTTTAAAGGGAACTATCACTTTTTTCTTAAATAAAAAATGCTTACATTAAATTAATTTTAAAGAAATTCAATAGCATATGTGACCATTCTATTTTAATGTCGCTGAGACCCGTCATATTATTTATGAAATTATCATGAGGACTTTAACAAGTATAGAATACCTATCAAGAAAAAGAAAGGCGCATAGATGATACCAAGTTTGTTACATTTTGATTCTTTGCTTACTGCAAAATATTCATGACTAAGCAACTCATAAGCCATAGATGCTTATATGCTTTTTAAATTAAATTGCTTATAGCTGCAATAATACAATTTCAATATGGAAATTAATTTGAAAGCGCACAAAAATATAGTTCTTTACTAGTTCAAATGACTAGAGCTGAACTAAAACGATATTTAATACGTTTTCATGTAAATGTTGCCATTTTTCATAACAGGAACGCCAGACAACTTCGTGTACATACAACTAAATAATAGGAAAGACTGCTTATAGAAATATACATCTCAAAAAGTGACCAAGAGCATGTCGAATCATGCTCACTGTAGGGTTCCGAAGCCGTTACTATAAACAAATGCTCTGTAGATGAAAAAACTACGTTATTACACTTTCTTTCATGTTACCCGCACATAATAAGTATAAACACTTTAGTCGCCTACAACTAGCAAAACAAATAAGTATGTCGACCGTTGTTCTTGAACTAGAATAAACTAAAGTGCACCAGCAAAAAAGCGTATCTTCTAAGTACTTACGTCCTTTTGTTGAGAAGCGCGGTTTTTCGGCAATAATTCAAAAATGGTGTATCCGATCATAATCAACATAATTTTCGTTGGAAATATTTATTAAGCGTTAATCTTGTAATTTCTTTTAAATACAGCTTAAAAATAAAGGAGGGGACACAGTTTCTGCTATTTTCATTACCATTATTTTCGAATACATTCATCGTATAACAAAATTCTTTAGAAAACTTAAAATGTTTTTAAAATAACAGTCTAAATATATGTCACACGTTGATGTTTATTGAAAAACCTTTTTTACAGTTTCTGTTATATGTATGAAGTGCCCATCCCAGAAATATGTCTGTGTGTGTATGTGTGCGTAATTTGCTTTTTATTGGAGTTAAGGAGGATTGAATTCAGTATGAAACTTTTTTGTAATAACGTATGACTTTAAAGCAACATCATCCCTAAGTAACATAGAAATTTTTTTATTTTGATAGTGGCATATGCTTGGGTTTCACCTAAATTGCAACTGTGACCGGTAATCAAATTTGTGAACCGGTGAAACGAAATTGCAAACGAGACTAAGAGCAGAATCTAGAACGGAGACCAAGGTCGTAATCGACTGCGGTACCAAAATTGCAATCAAGATCGTGACAGGAATGGTAATAAGAAGGGATCTCTCGCAACTGAGAGCGAAACCGGGGTCAAAAACTAGATCCAAATTGAAACCTATTTAATTCGAGATCGGGTTCGGATAGTGCCACAAATTGGTATCGAGAACAGGACCGGGGCTAGAATCAGGGACAGCGATTAGGATCATGATTAATTATCGCAATTGGCTGATTATAAAATGAAGGAATTTATTTTGTCTAGGCGGACAGAAGCTACTCTTCGGACAAATTACTTTGACGAATATTCCCAATTGAAAAAGTCAAGAAATTCTCTTGGTACAAAAGTCTGTGAATATGTCCTGATTAACATGTATTTGTATAGACATGTACATACTTTCTTATCTTTTGATAAGTTTTTTTCATTGAGTTGAACCGGTGAATTCTTCATTTACTAAAAAGCAAATATTATATTAAGGATAAACTAATAAATGAAACACATTAATTACCTACCGTCCTACCTCAGAGTTAAACTCATGAAAATTTCCCGCGGACTCACAACATCATAACTAACCCGGGCCTTGTTAACATTGAAGAATTTTCACCTTTTCCGCGGCGAAATATTTTTAAAACCACGATAAGCCGGCCGTGCGCCGGCACACAAAGTTACCAGAATAAATTATAGGAGGGACTTTAACTTTTTTATACTGAGCTTTTTACTAAGCAAGTTTGCGGCGGGCGAAGGGGCCCCATTGGAACGCCATCTCGTTTTTGTTGTTCGTTACAAAATTTAGGGCCGGGAAACGATCCTTATGCTCAAACGTGACGCACTCTTTGGTGACGGTATCAAAAATCTTATAAACATTGATAATAATAAATCCAGGATCTGTTTGGGTTGTTAATAACATACTTGTACCTCATAACATTAACACAATGCTAATGAATTGCTTTTGACATGTACTATGTTTAAAGTATGTTTGATTATTGTGTAGTTTGACAATTAAAAACTTTGATGTTACATTTTTAAAATTTACTGCTATTTATTGATTGCTTTTATCTTCTTCAGGCAAGCTATAAACATGAAAATTGATAGTCCATACAGTTATATATAATAAAAACTTATTAAAATACATTTACTGTAAGTTTAGCATTTTAACATTCAGCATTTAGCAGGTTTAATATTTAGCATTTTCCTAATGATAAATAGAAATAATTGACTTTTAGTTTTTAATCATCCAAGTACCCAATAATCAACCATATTAGAAGTACAAATTAGTTTGGTTCATTTTCAAAAGCTGGCTCAATTTGTTTTAAATGTCTTATGGTAACAGCTGGTTTCTGTGATAGCAAGGAAGGTAGACATTTTTAAAAAGCATACAGTTTATATTGCATTGAGTTTTATAAGATTTTTTTTATTGTCTTGAATATGTCAAATTTTGTATTAACTAAGCGTCATTTCCGCTAGTTTTTAATTTACAGCTTTAATTGGAAAAAAGTCAGCTGAAATACGTAACTGCTATATATATATCAAGTAATAAATCGTTCCTGCATTTAAGAAATGATGATTTTAGGGACAAGTTTCCCCTGGACGATCAAAAAAAAAATTGAAGGCAAAGAATTGGAGGCATTATTCGATTAATGTCAAACGCTAAAGGAGCCGCCATGCAATTCTCTAACGACTAATTACAATGGGAATTGATCAAAAGCGAATAAATTGGATTCCTCATAGACTGAAACTTATAGACGTTAAAAGGGGATTTTTATCTTGCAAGCAACAGATCCGAAAGCATAAAAAGAAAGAATTTTTTTTACATTTTTTTACGAATTGTCACTGGGGATAAGAAGTGGATGTCATACGATAACCCCAAGAAGTAAAAAATACTACGCTATGCCTGGTCAATCATTGCTATAAACCTCAATATCAGCAGCAAAGTCATGCATACCGTACATGGTTTACCAAGTCAATCATGGTACAAAAATTGCGTTCTTCTGTATCCGTTTGGATCAAATGGGTATTGTGTAGTACGAGCTGCTACAGTGTTGCAAATCTATTACTGGCGACAGATATTAATTCTTTTGATCCGTTCATAACTAGAAGAACGACCAGAATATGAACAAAACTTGACAAAGTTATTCTTTTGTACGACAACGCCAGGCTTATGTCGGGAAAATCTTAAAAGTGTATTTTAAAACGGTCACGTAAGATATTTTTCCGCATTCGCTATGTTTGCTAGACATTGCTCCTTCTGATTACGGGTTGTTCCAACGGATGAAGTACGATTTGGCGCATTACCGGTTTACTTATTTAACAAATATTGAAAATTGGCTCAAAATTTGGATCACCTCAAAACATTTTTTCGAGATTAAATCATAAAATTCCCAAAGAGATAGAAGAAATCTCTAATCATGTGATGGACAACACTTTCTGATATGAATGCTTTTTTGACAGCAAAAACAGACCAAATTAATTTTACTAAGGATGCAATATTAATCTATACTAATCGAAATTGATAAAATGGAATTGATATGCAATTTAATAAGATTTATACAAATACGTAGAGCACACTGAAAATTTCTGGAATGAATGAGAAAAAATACTATGAAGGCTCAAAAATGAATTTATTGTTATTGATTGAAAATTATTTCTCTTAAGTTCTACGTTTTTCTCCTTAAAAAATTTATTCATCTATCTGGCTGGAATTGTCGTGGTGCAAGGTGACACACAGATTACCGTTATTTTTACGGAGCTTGTCAATAACTTCCGGCAAAAAAATAGTCGTGTACCAATTACTTCATGGTACGGTAATTCTCTAAAACAACAGTAGCCACGTGACCAGTTTTATTGAGAAAAGATATAATCATCCGCTTAGAATCTAGTAATCCTTCCTTGAATCTAGTAATTGTGCATAGCATTGTAAGCATGGCATTGCACTAAATAATGCGGTCCATTTTTAAGCCTCATAAAAATTGTGTGGGATCCACCGCGAGCACAGCTTTTTCATACCCTAATGTTTGTATAGGATTGATTGTATTTGAGACATGTCTATGCCTAAGGATGCCCGAATCTCATGGTAGGTCACATGCATGTCTGGTTCGATCACACGGCACACACCAACGATGTTTTTGTTGTTCACAGCGGTGGACGGACGACCTTCACGAAATTCGTCATTGAAATTGACACGATCGCGCTTACATTCTGCAAACCATTTATAAATAATCGTCTTGTATGGTGCTTCATCACCAAAAGCAATTCGAAGCCGAGCGAGGCTGAACTGTCAAATTGCGCTTAAAATCGCAAGAAATCAGACTAACAAAATTTTCACATCTTAAATCAATAGTAATGAAGACACGAAATTTTCAAAATGACGCCACGACGTAAAAGCATTTGGCAGTTAGATAATACAAACTGTATTCTACAGACAAAGAGTTCCATTGTCAAATGCAGTAATTACTTTACAAATATTGTGTATGAAAGTACCCATTTCCAGAAACTTATAGTGCGTATTATTATTTTTCTTTGTCGTTAATTTTAATGAACAATAATTTAGTGATAACACTTAAGGTGTTATTACCCGACGCTTGATTCGTTTTAGAATAGTTCTAATTCCGCTGTATTTTTTTTATTTAACTGTAGTTTTTAAATCTAAATTACTATTACTCGATTTACGGATGAGATAAGACGACGGCGCCTGTTCGCGTGGCGATAACGAAATGTAACGAAAGGAATGGATGAGTTAAATACATCATTAATACGTAACTGAGAGATTTCGTCAAGGACATATCTATTTCCAAAAATTAAATGGAAACGTTATTATTATAAACATTGCTATTATTATAGTTATATAACAAATCATCATTGTTTTTAAATCTTATAGCAAAATCAAAGTAATTTATTCAAATTCAAAGTATCATTATTTCATAGGTTACAAAATAACATTTGAAATACGTCATAATTTTTTGTGTATTCACACTCGTTCGGAAGGCAATTTTCCCTCAAATATAACGAGCAAGAAACTTAAGGGTGCTCTTTCTAATTTGCTCATACATAGCCAAAACAAATAAAAAACTATTAATAAACGAAACAGCCCTGTAAGAAGTCGAGCCACTGATGCCCATGGATATTTGTCTTCTTAATATTCAGAAATTGTATAATACCCTTTTTTACTGAGTGATTGTTTAATAACACTTTTAAATTTATATAGGGGTAAATCTTATATATCTACAGGAACCTTATTGAATATGTTCCCACAGAGCCCTCTTAATGAATTTTTGACTTTACTTAGTCGACTAACATGTAAAATCAGTTTATTTTTATTTCTGAAATTGAATTTATGTCGACTGCTGTTTCTTTTACGTATTTCTAAATTTTTTTTACATGTAATAAATTTTCATAAATGAATTGAGATGCCAGGGTTAAGGTTCCACGTTCTGTAAACTTATTTCTAAGAGATACACGTATATTTTGCTTTACTAAAGAAAAGTACAAATAGCACAGTGAGGCACATTGAAAATCAAATAACTTGTTATACAAATTAGTCAGAAACGTTTACTAAGCACGCGTTTTATTAAAACTAGAATAACTCTAATATTCATTAATGGTATCAAATGAATTCTTTCGTCTTTTGTATCGACCCTTCACATTGTCGACCACGATACTGATGTTGTTCCTACTTTAGATTTTAGTTTTGGCTCCACTTCTGATTCTATTTCTGGTCCCGATCTTGATTCCGGTTCTGCTTATAATATACATAATTCGCCCACAGCACCGTCCGCTTGGACATACAACGAATTCTTTATATCGCTCGATAACGCTATCGTTTATGAATCAGATCTCGGTTCTATTCTCGATTCCATACCAAAAGAACTCATTATTTTTCACCAAAAACAAATGTAAAATCGCTATTTTTTTATTATTAAGCGATTTCACCAACGCTTTTGATCCTGATCCCAATTCTGCGTCAGTAGTTGAAAGCATTGTCTTAGAACAACAAAGTACAGTGTTCATCATCGTAACTTGTAAATGGACAAGTGCTTTAAGTGAAATCAAAAAAAGCCACGTACTCCATGCTAAGGAGCGCAGTTAAGCGAATAGTTCTGAAGGATGTCTAACCTAAATTATAGAAATTAGAGGACAATGTTTTTCAGCAATGTCCATTTAAACCTATTAAAACATCCTCATGTTTATCCTCATCCTTCCAACCCTATCCGTTACAAGTTTACAACCCTTGCAGAATCAACTCGTTGTTTTTCTTCGCGAAGTTTTTTTTTTAACTTTGCGAGCTAATGAAGCTGTACAAACTTATTAACGAATTTCATTTAAAGATTTTCGAAACCGCTGCATTTTACCTCAACGTGTTTAGCAATAAAACTATATTAGTACTTTTAAAAAAAGCCTAAATACTATCAATTTTTTGATACAGCGCAATAGCAGTGTCTGCACTCGTTGATTAATAAGCAAATTAAATTAATGAGAACGTTAACAATGTGAACGTGAACTGCGCAAACTGCGCAGTGTGTTACGCGACACAGACCCCATCTAGCGGTACGAGTCAAAAGGGTGTGAGTGAAAGCTACTTTGCTCTACTCGACGATATATAAATAATCGTTCATGGCACGTAGCCACAGAGCCGCAGCCCTCACTGAGGCGACATGTTTTCGTTGCACACAGTTTTAGCAAGGGACCTCCTACTAACGAACTGAAAAACATTTCACGTCAAATGTATCGTGAAAATAATACTCAGGGCCCGAACTGTGGAAAACCGATTCCTTTATTTACGCGAAAAAAGTAAACATTCTTTTAAACATTAAATTTATTTTATTTACATTTATGATATGAATTGAAACCTAGCAATAGCAATTCCATTAGATAATATTTTTGTGTTACTGATTAAAATTGATTGATTGATTACAAGTAGAATTTTCAGAAGTTTATATACTAAATGACTTAGCAGTTGTATTAAAAAAACTATTATATGTAAGGAAATTATTGTCACGTTTTTTCTTTGATGATAAGTGTATTAATATTTTTTTAATAATAATCATTAGATTACCAAATATCCTAACTTATAAAGTTTAAAAAAAAACTACGGGTGCTTGTGAGTAACCTTTACACGCGATTTAAGAAACCCTTTTGTGTTTGATTTTGTATCAGATATCCCCACTAAATTAAAATCAATAAGTCATTTTATATTTAACTAGTATAGACCGAGTTCGGGATCTGGATTGAGAGAGAGACAGTTTGATATAAAAAATTTAAAAATTCATTCTATATCTCTCCAGGGAATCCCTGGGTCTAGATAGTAGTACATGACGTTAAGAAACGTATTAGGAGTTTCATATCGAAGTTGCCGTTTCCAAAGTTTGGCCACTTTGGATTTCAATACTCGATGAATTAGAAATTCAAATTATAAATGCGCAATCTGCATAAAAGGAATATTGACTTTAGTAAACGCATTTAAGTTCTCATTTTCGAATAATGACCACTTTGATTTTAATACTTCTGATTTGTCGCCAAGTTCTAAATTCAAATTATAAAAGCTGGAACTGCATTATTTACATTACTTCCTTCCGAAAGTGGAAACTCCGTAAGAACGTTATTCCCATTCGGAATCTGAGTAAAAACGTCACTCTTGTCCAGAAGCAGAAATTGCGTAAGAACGTTACTCGCATCCGAAAACGGAAACCGTATAAAAAGGCTACTCACGTCCGAAAGCGGACGCTGCCTAAGAACGTTAGTGCCACTCGAAAATGGAACCTGAGTAAAAACGTCACTCTTGTCTAGAAGCGGAAATTGCGTAAGAACGTTACTCGCATCCGAAAACGGAAACCGTATAAAAAGGCCACTCACGTCCGAAAGCGGACGCTGCCTAAGAACGTTAATGCCACTCGAAAACGGAACCTGAGTAAAAACGTTACTCCCGTCCGGAAGCGGAAATTGCGTAAGAACGTTACTCGCATCCGAAAACGGAAACCGTATAAAAAGGCTACTCACGTCCGAAAGCGGACGCTGTCTAAGAACGTTAGTGCCACTCGAAAACGGAACCTGAGTAAAAACGTTACTCCCGTCCAGAAGCGGAAATTGCGTAAGAACGTTACTCGCATCCGAAAACGGAAACCGTTTAAAAAGGCTACTCACGTCCGAAAGCGGAAGCTGCCTAAGAACGTTAGTGCCACTCGAAAACGGAACCTGAGTAAAAACGTTACTCCCGTCCAGAAGCGGAAATTGCGTAAGAACGTTACTCGCATCCGAAAACAGAAACCGTTTAAAAAGGCTACTCACGTCCGAAAGCGGACGCTGCCTAAGAACGTTAGTGCCACTCGAAAACGGAACCTGAGTAAAAACGTCACTCTTGTCCAGAAACGGAAATTGCGTAAGAACGTTACTCGCATCCGAAAACGGAAACCGTATAAAAAGGCTACTCACGTCCGAAAGCGGATGCTGCCTAAGAACGTTAGTGCCACTCGAAAACGGAACCTGAGTAAAAACGTCACTTTTGTCCAGAAGCGGAAATTGCGTAAGAACGTTACTCGCATCCGAAAACAGAAACCGTATAAAAAGGCTACTCACGTCCGAAAGCGGACGCTGCCTAAGAACGTTAGTGCCACTCGAAAACGGAACCTGAGTAAAAACGTCACTTTTGTCCAGAAGCGGAAATTGCGTAAGAACGTTACTCGCATCCGAAAACGGAAACCGTATAAAAAGGCTACTCACGTCCGAAAGCGGACGCTGCCTAAGAACGTTAGTGCCACTCGAAAACGGAACCTGAGTAAAAACGTCACTCTTGTCCAGAAACGGAAATTGCGTAAGAACGTTACTCGCATCCGAAAACGGAAACCGTATAAAAAGGCTACTCACGTCCGAAAGCGGACGCTGCCTAAGAACGTTAGTGCCACTCGAAAACGGAACCTGAGTAAAAACGTCACTCTTGTCCAGAAACGGAAATTGCGTAAGAACGTTACTCGCATCCGAAAACGGAAACCGTATAAAAAGGCTACTCACGTCCGAAAGCGGACGCTGCCTAAGAACGTTAGTGTCACTCGAAAACGGAACCTGAGTAAAAACGTCACTTTTGTCCAGAAGCGGAAATTGCGTAAGAACGTTACTCGCATCCGAAAACGGAAACCGTATAAAAAGGCTACTCACGTCCGAAAGCGGACGCTGCCTAAGAACGTTAGTGCCACTCGAAAACGGAACCTGAGTAAAAACGTTACTTCCGTCCGGAAGCGGAAATTGCGTAAGAACGTTACTCGCATCCGAAAACGGAAACCTTATAAAAAATCTATACATTAAATATGTTCGAAAATAACTGTTCTAGAGGACATTACAATCTTTTACAGAATACATTTCAAATATTTTAGAATTTTCGCGAACTTTGCAAAAACTTCTCGACGAAATTGGGTGCATTAATAGTTAGTTTTATATCTGGAAGTAATACACGCCATAATTTTTATTTTGCTGCTATTTTTTACATTTCGTATCATTAAAATAGAACCGGAATCTAGATCGAGACCAGAACCGAAATCAAAAGCGGGGTCAGCATCGGGATCACGGCTGACAATGACATCGGTCGGTACAAGATATAGGAATTCCTTACATTATGTTCAAGCGGGCGGAGCTGCGGGCGAAAGCTAGTAGGTAATAAAATAAAAAAAAATAGTGCGTGGAGTCCCTCCGCGCGGAAGAAGTGAAACTTCATAATGTGGAAATGAAAACAGGAAGGGGTAGAAATTGATCTTTAGTGAACTCATATTGTTCCTCTAAGAGAAACTTTATTAACATTGCTTACAATTCACAATTTATCGCATCTTTTAATTATCATTTTCGAGTGGAGAAATATCCAAATCTATAACATTTACAATGGAATTATGATAACTAAAGTAAGATACGAAATGTTTGAATAACCACGCGCATGTGCTTGAGATCTACCGACTCACTCTCTTTCTCTCTCCTACTTTCTACCTTTATGTATCTTTCTTTCTTTCTTCTTCTTGCGTTGGAATATTGGACGCTACTTGTTGCTAACGCTCGCGCTGGCCTGTAACAGGTTATAGTACGCGCATGCGTTCGAGTGCCACGCATTCACTCTCGCTCTGTCTCTTTCTGTTCCCCTTCCCCAGAAGCGTTGAACGTTTAACGCAACAGTACTTTCATATCCCCTCCATGGTAGCGTTAAACGTTTAACGCAACCTTGTTGGAATTTTCATTAGAAGTTTCACTTCAAAAAGACTACTCACGTCCGAAAGCGGACGCTGCTTAAGAACGTTACTCCCGTTCGAAAACGGAACCTGAGTAAAAAAGTTATTCTCGTACGAAAGCGGAAACTGCCTAATAAGATTACTTTCACCTGAAAAAAAAGTTTTGAGTCACTCGCAAGTCACGCCTAAAGAAGTGTTACTAAAAAAATATTCAGCTCGTTTATACATTGATAGTTTATTTTGTATTGCCTTGCCAAACTAAACTGATGAAATTCTAATATGTCACGTTTTGGGCTCTTGGTGCGCCGCCTACATGCTGAAACAAAGAGGCAATCGCTTACCGATACCAGTCCGATACCCTCAATAAACTACGGGTGTTTTTAAGAAAAGAGCGTATTTTTTTTAAGGGGGCGGCACTCCATTGATGACTTCTTTGTGGTTGCGGGTGTCCATGGGCGACGATAACCCTCTACTCCGTGGTGGCCTGCATGATCGTTTGCTTCTTATTGTGCAAATAAAAGGTTAGGCTGGCGAACTGACAGATACTCGGTCATAATGTTAATATCTATGGCAACTCGACACATTACTAGTCAAAATACTTAGAAACTCCGGCATCAAACTAGATGCGGTACATATTTTAATACTAGAGCTTACTAATACCTTATATTTACTGTCATTCTGTAAACTTTTCAGAAGTCGTCCCATAGCTTTATAAGACGCTCTTTAAAGATATATGAAGTGATATAGTTCATAGTAATTCGCGAACCTCACAGACAATTCTCAACTTCCCGATGAATCTAAAACTCAATTATCTCCTAAAAAAAAGCTAACCCTCGAGCTTATCTAACGTTAAACGGTACAATAATATCCGACCATGCGGAACACGGCAGCCCCCGGTGCGAATAAATCCGAATGCTACAATATTCTTTCATGAATAATTCAGCCAACTGAAGTAGAATAAGTGCTGAGATAAACAGCTCGCGGGCCGTGCTCGCTGCGGTGATCTGATACATTAATAACCTTATTTATGGGGGACGTGTTAGGGGAATGTGTGGCGTGTGATGAATTTAATGTAACTTATGGCGTTTTGATTTATTGCAGAAGCCCCCATGGCCTGGAGGGAATAAGAGCTTCCGTCTTCGATTCCCATTTGGACTGATTATCTGTAATTTTTTTCAGGTCACTCTTGGGAACTATGCGTATAGTACTGCTTAAATTAATTAATTGAACACAAACGCATTAGCTTATATACTTAAGTGTAAGGCTTGGATACTACATGGTCATGGGCAAAGTATAGATCCCATTTTGACAATTAATTTGGTTAAAATTATGTCTTTATATCTTTATCACGATAAAGTATAACTAAACTCTCTAACCCAGCTGTTTTTGTCATATACCTATTATATTTCTCAAATAACATCAATGGCATATTTGTATTATGAACTCTACTTTCAAATATCCTATTCAAAATGAAAACTGATTGTGCTAGCGCAAACACGACACATCACACTTATAGTTACAGATACACTGATAACATGTCGGTGACGCGAACTTATAAGATTTTACCCATAAAAAGTAGCCCAAAGCAATCATAGAAATTTACACTTTAAAATATTTTAATGAATTAGAAAGCTCCACAAATATGATATAATAAAGTTACAAAATTGAGGTAATATTATCAGAACAGTATTATTCATTAAGTATAGATCACTTACTTATTTTTAATAGTATATTATAGTAATTTTGAGCCATCCAAGATATTGGCTATAAAATTTGTAGAACGTGATATTATGTATAATATGTTTGATATTGTGATCTTGATCTGAAATTCAAACATCATCGTTTGTCTGATCAGTTTAATAGTTTTTAATCTTGAATCTTTGTTATTTTTCGTTTAGTCTAAAGAAAAATAACATTTACGCCATGCAAAAAATACATTTTTATGTTTGAATGGCTGTGTTGTGTGAATGATCGACCACAACTCATTACGGATGGTGGGATTCTATTGTTTGTTGATGATTAGATTTTATAATTTATAGACATCAACTAGTTTTTGGTAAGGTAAACGGAACCATCTCTGAAATATTTGAGTGGTTTAGTATTAGTAATCTTCTTCTCAGTGAAATGAAAACAAAACTTCTTCAATTTTTTTAATCTATTTGCAAATTGATCGAAACAAATGTAATGGTCAAGAACTAGGTATTGAATGCTGTAAACACAACCTTATTTTTGGCCTCACTTTAGATGCTGAGTTACGTTAGAATTCTCATATTACGAGATTAGCGAAAAGGCTTGGTTCTGCAGTATATGCAGACAATAAATAGAATTCGGCCACTTACAAATGAAAGCACCGCTAGACGATTTTATTTCTGTTTTTTTTTTATAGTTTCATGACTTATGGAATTTTTCAATGGGGTCACGCAGCCAATACTAACACAATTTTCGTGCTGCAGAAGCGAGATATTCTTGCTGTTTATGTTTTGAGACCAATGGAATCTCACTGAGACAAATTTAAGGAAATTAATATCTTAAATTTAGTATCACAATACATATACGACAATGTGGTATTATATCTCAAGAGAAATATGGAATCGCTTGAAAAAGGGGCCGACATCCATAACATTAACACTACACATAAGAACAACCTAACTGCTCATAAAACCCCACTGAGTAAATCAACAAATAATTAAATGGGCAATGTGTTCGCTTTTATCATAAGATTCCAGCTGACTTGGCATTTTATGAATTATAATATAATATGACAAAAATTGGCATTTTATGAATTATAATATAATATGACAAAAATTGGCATTTTATGAATTTGTTTTACTGGGAAAAGCCCATGGAACTGTACTGCTCGCCTATCAAGTTACTTCATGTTATTTCTAAGTATCCACTAAATTACTAATTATTCAATACCTTGTACTGATGAGTAAAAAAAAGAGCAACCCTTGAATTTTTTCTCATTCTTCTCGATGTGAATCAGCATTTGGAATGGGTGGTAATGTCGACAAAATTTATTAAAAATATATCTCAAGTGTAATTTCATTACTTGCGAAATAAAGATATTTTTCATCGATTTTGATTTGATTTGAATCCAACAAATATAGTTAACGCCCTTTCCAGTATTCAGCTGCCCTTTTAGGGTCCAGTTTAATTAAATCATCTAGCGTCGATGCAATTATTCTAATTGGCCGATCGCAAGTAAGCCATGTGTGAAATGGAGCAGCATTGCAATTAAAACGCATTGCACAGCATGAAATCTCATTAACAGCGTCGTTTTATTGGAAAACTTATGATTGCAACAACGAATGCGTTTGTGTTATCGGATTTTTCATTGTGCAGTAATCCACGTGGATTATGACTTTATTGCGCCAGGTTTTATCGTCTCACTGCAGAGGCGTACCGTCAAACATTTTTTTAACTTCCCGCTATGAAAACTGAAAAAAAAATCATAAAGTGGAAAGCTACTGTTTTTGGTACAATATTTGAAAATCAAGTTTTCGTCATTCTTGACGTTTTAGAGATTTTAACTTTTGATCAGTTTAATCGATTGAAACGCAGAGTGCAACATTTGGAAGTAGTGCTCTCAACTTAGACTTCTGAATCAATAAACATATTCTGCCTATTAGATTATGAGAAACCACAATAAAAACTAAAAAAAATGCATTTTTGTAATAAATTTTGACTACTTTACCAATTAATTCTAAAATCTAATTAGCTCTTTTCTGCTAAATAGCTCAACTGATTGCCGCAAACTGCATAAAAATTGGTTCATTTGTTACAGAGATTTTGTTGGAAAAAAAATTTACAAATAGTTTTAATTGCAATTATTTTAAACTGCTCTACCAATTAATTTCTATATGTAGCTGTAATCCATAAAAAACAACGTAGACTGTCGTAAAACGTTTAAAAATGCGGTCGGTTCATTCGAGAGACATCGTTAACGAGAAATTCAGAAAAAGGGTATTTTTCAAAATCGCTTATGAAGTTCTTGATGGGTTAATGTTTGATACAGGGTCACCTTTTTCTACTTATACAACTGTATCGACTTTTGGAGAGCAGATTAAAATCTCACTACGCGTTAAATTAATAAAAAATATCTTTTTTTTATATATTTAGATTTAACTTGAAGAGCTCGAAAAGTATTAGAACTATATTTTTGAGCTCAAAACTGGTAAAAAGTTTCAGGGATGGCCTGCAATGTTAACCGTCTAACAAACTCAAAACCTCATAGACAACGTTTATGACTCGTGCGGCTCAAAGACATATCGATGAATATCACAGCAGGAAGTTTTAGGAACGGCCTGCAGGGTCAACCGTTTTTCAGAATTACTTCATTTCAAACTGAAGAGATTATGTATAAGATAATTGTTTCAAATTAATCGTAACCACATCTATGTACAGCGAACGTTGCCGGTTTAATTGTTGAAGTATTTGTTTTAAAAGCAGAAGGCACCAACTTATAGCATGCCTAAGGGCAAATTGTCCAATGGATTTTCAAATTAAATCAAATTAAACTATTAACGCATCGGGATTTACATGAATTTCCCGATTTCGGGCGTTACCATAGTATTGATGACAAGTATCATGAACAACTGGCACTGCATCAGCCTGGTCTTAAAGTTATTGTGACAAATTATGACACAGCAGTGAGGCGGTTGAAACTTAATCTATGCAGAGCTTATATAATCGTAACGAATCTTAAAATGTTGTAAAGCTCACACGTATTGATCAACAACTTTTGTCTGTAGATTTAACCGAATCACCATGAAAACTACTAAAGCTTCCATCATGACGACGGCATAACTTTGTAACGACGTTTAAAATTTTAACGTTTGTTGTTTCATCCACGCGCTTATTATTCAGATCAAAAAGTCGGTACTAATAGAAGTCGAAGCTACTATTAAACTAAAACTAGGATTTATTATTTCGTGAATTCGATAAATGTTGGTGAGATATTTTTAGGTCAAGTACAAACAAAAAAATATTTATTTTTATTAAGAACATTATTTATATATTCTAATTGTTTTACATCATTTTCATATATTATATCCATATTCAAATTTATCTGAAGCGATTGGGCCGATGTAGAAGTTTACGAAATTGAATATATTGGCTCCTAATAATTTGACGAACTCACTTCAAGCTAACTTCATTTCCCTAATCTTTTTCTTCTTTTATGCAGCAGAGATGATTCTTCTCTGCTCTTAATAGTTGTTTTAATACCTTGCAAGTTCAATTTAATCTTTTTGTTTAGGTGTTCCTTTTTTTCCGTGCTACATTAAGTTGCAAATTTGTTGATACGAAAAACTAACTGTTTTTAATTTAAAAACATAGCTAATTTTCTATTCTTTAATATGCATTTTTTTTATCAAAATTCATTACCTAGCTACGAAATTAAGTCACTTTTAATTAAGTAATATTCGCTCGAGTACTCGGTCTGAGATTATTATTTTATAATCGAAATAAGTCAAGAATACATTTGGTGTGTTCAACAAACGTACTTTTAAAATGAAATACCTCTTACTTTTGTAACTTATAAAGCTTAGGGTAAGTGTGGGTATTACCGCGGCTAGATGTGAACGTCTAACTTTAAAAGCATATTTCAAAGATTCACTATAAAATATCTTCTTAATTTTTTTTTTCTTGTCGATAATCAACTTATTTTAAACTTTGAAAAAAATTAAGAGTATGATTTTATGTTGAATTCATTAAATAATTAACATTTGAAAAGAAATTATAAGTGCTAGTATTACCGTGGACCTTAAAATGACTTGTGACAATTACCGCGCTACAATTACCGTGGACGTTACAATTACCGTGTGACAATTACCGCGGAATCTGATGGAAAAAAATTAATAGAATAAATTATAAGGACAAACGTTTAGTAAAACAACAGTTTTTTATAAAAATTAACTTTAATAAGGCACAGCATGTTTCAATTTTGGTATAGCTGACTAATACAATTAAAACTATTAGATACATAAAATATTTAATTCAGTCAATATCATTATTTTCATTTCTGCTTCTTTTTTGAAGTTCAGCGATTTGTCTTTTCAATTCAGCTGCTTCTTTTTTTCAATAATGATTCTTCTTTTATTTTGTTTTAATTTCAATTTCTTTTATTTTTGTTCTTGTTTTATGATTTTTGTTTCTCTTTCTTGAGTTTTATTTGCTCCTTTCTAAGTATTTCTTCTTCTTTTCGAACACGCTTTTTTTCTTTTTCTTTTTTCATAATCTCTTGTTTTTCAATTTTAATTTTTCTTCTTAAAACTATTGCTTCTTTCTTTGACTGTATTTCGTTTTCTTTGGCTTTTTTAATCGATTGCCATTGAGTGCTGGTCAGCACAGATGGAATTTTCATCGAATTAATTGCACGTTTTTTATTTTTTGTTGAAAGATCACACCTTGGCCAATGTAACAGTTTTTGAAATGGATCAGAGAATTTTTCAACTTCTAGGTCACAATTATTAGAGACATCTTCAAGTGGAAGAATTTTTTCCCTGTCAAAATTTTCAGAAGTTGCTAGAGCTTCATCAAAACTATGAATTTCTAATTCTAGAACGTTTGGTCTTATGACTAGTGACTTTTCAGGAATAACTTCTCCTGATTCAGGTACTTTTATCTCCATAGCGTCTGAAGCGACATTTGGAGTTTCTTCAATCACCAAAAGTCGTGGTTCTGGTGGTATTAGTGAAATGGTTGGCGTTTCTTGATTGGAGAGGACAGAATCTTCGGGGACTGGTGTTGAGGAAAGAATGTCCGTAGATTGGTGAGAGTCAATCACAACTGGTAATTCTGGGGTCAGGAAATTCTCAGTCAATTGTTCTGTTGTATTTAAATCCTGAATCAGATTTCCATGTATATCAAACGTCAATCCCAATAACAAATCAACGTTATCATTTTCCATAGTCTCATCATCTTTTGACATATCCTGAAAATTTTTCATTAAAAATATTATTATATATGAATCATAAAATAGCCTGTATAATTCGTAATTATTTTTTTTTATTTGAAACATGATTTATAAATTTCTTAAATTCTATCAGTTGATGTTCAAACACACCAATGAATAATCTAGATTATTATCGCGACAGAAAAAAATTGATTAATATTAAAAAAAATGGATTAATATACATACAAATTGATTAATATTCAAAAAAATTGATTAATGTAAAGATAAACTGATTAATATTAAAAGAAATAGTGCTAAATTAATTTTTTTTATAAGTATCAAATAACGTAGCAGTGAATCATTATTTAATTATCGTGTACATTGACTGTATAATTAATAATAGGTATTAAATAATTATCGTACTATTGGATCACTCAGTGGCTCCAAGTTTTGTTCTGGTGGTATTGCTATGTTGTCAGCATCTTCTAGATAGTTTCCTTGGAGACATTGTGGTTCCTTCAAACGAAAAATTCTCCTGAAATATAATGAAAAAAATAGTTTTGAAAGTTTATAAAATAAAATAATTCTTTAATTAAATAAGTTTAAATATAAACCAAATATATTTGATGATTTATGCATCTCACAACTTACCTCAGGGAAATCAACAATTTGATCAGTTTTTTTGTTATTCGTTGCTAAATACCATACATCAAAGAGACTTTTATCTTCTTCTAGTCCAGTCCAATTAGAGCTGCCATGATTTTTAAACGATTCTAGTTTAGTTTTATCGATTAAACTTTCCAAAAAAGCTAATCCTTCAATATTCTTTGTATTTTCTTCTGTCGTTTCTAAATTACTTATTGTTTCACTAGATGAACTTTTTAATCTATTGAAAACTTTTTAAAGTCAATAGCATTAACATCCAAGGGACATAGTCCACATGCCTTGAATCCATGTTCCATGATTTTTAAGATCTAATTTTTAAAAGTTTCTTCTAGCACAAGTGCAAATTGACACTTTTAATACTTACAATACCGCATTTCTGACAAAAGCTTGAAAGGATTTTGCCAAGCCATTTTAAAAGTACGGAACAAAGCCGTCCAAAGGTTGAAGAATGTGCGTAGAATTAGGATACAATGCAATTAGGATAATTTTTTCTCACGACAAAATTCACTTAATGGCAAAGTAATGTGTGAAGAATGTCCATCAATATATAATATAACTGGTAGTTTTATCTTCTTGTCTATCAACCACGGATAAAAAACATTTGCTATGTACTCATAGAAGTTTTTAGCTGTCATCCAACCATTCTCCGAGTGGCCAAAACTATAATTAGCTGGTCCTACCTTAATAACATCTTTGGGTAAACTTTCTCCACTAAATAGCACCAAAGTCGGAGCAAGAGTACCTGCTGCATTGGCTGTTACTAGCACAGTGACATTTTCTTTTTCATTGTTATTCACAACATTATATACATTTTTTAAACCTTTTGGAGCAAGAACAGTTGGTGGCTTTGGATTTAATGAAACTGCAGCTTCATCAGAATTAAAAATCCTAGTTGAATCAATTAAAAGTAGATCTTCATCAGTTAAATAAGATTTAATTTCTGTAAACCATGAGCGTATGTGTTCCTCAGATACTTTAGCTCGATTCAGTGATACATTTTCAGCTATTCTTTCAGACAGAGTTGGGTGATGCTTTAAAAAACTATCATACCAACCTCTTCCTGGTCGATTATTATTGAAAGGAGTTTTTCGCTTATCGTGATCACATATTAGTTTTACGCTTTCAATTAACTGATGTTTTGTAACTAGAAATCCGCGGCTAGTACACAAAAAAATCCAAGCAACAAGTTCACATTCTTCTTTAGCACTAAGTACTGTTGATGGTCCTGGTGGTTTGTCTACATATTTACCAATCTTTCTATCTCTTATCGTTGATTCGGGTATTTGATACTTCCTTGATAGTTTCGCAATACTTTTTCCCTCTTGCGCTTCTTTCACTGCCAATATTAAATTTTCATGCTTGTAGTTACACTTTTTTTTTTTAAAGCTTACATTTTTAACTTGCTTTTTTGTATTTTTAGAACTTTTTTTAGTTTTTGCCATTGTATTTAAGTGTTTACTGTGAGATCAACAACACGAGATATATTAATTTAGAGGTTATAACTAAATACATTTCAACCGCGGCAGTTGTCGCATCCGTCAGATATTACAGATGTTTCTATTACCGTGGTAAAAACCGCGGTAATACTGACATGCAAAAGTCCGTGACAATTACCGCGGCAGTAAATTAAAAGTGATAATCAATTAAAATTCAATATTTGTTAGGATTTTAAGCATTAAAAGTATAATCTTACTCTGAGATGTAATAAATATAGATCTCAAAGCATTAATTCATAGAAAAATACATTTTAATCGAACCTACAATTGCACACTAACTGCAAAAACGATGACATTTTCTTTCAAACGATCAATCAGTTTTCAATCATTTATAACAAACTATAAATAATTAAATTTCATACCGGGTCGTTTCTTAATTACATTTTAGAATTAATATATTTATTGCTGAATTTTTTTGAAATTACAAACAATTCTGTGTAATTAGTTTATAATGTAATGAAAAAAATCCGCGGTAATACTCGCACCCGCGGTAATACCCACACTTACCCTAGCACCATGAAAATTTTCGTGTCGCTATATTTCTGAAACGACCCCCTAACCAAGCATAAAACTTTCATCGTATAAAAGCCAAAAAGTCACGCACGTACAAGGTCACAGTCAACGATACGAAAGCGCCGCGGCTTACAAGCGGCGAGACGACGAACTTCTGAATCGCCGCGGCTAATTGTCGAAACTTGTTCTCGATTAACTACATGGGGTTTTATCGCGTTGCCTTTCGTGTCTAAGAAGAATTTTCGCCGAAGCGTTTCCGCGCAACCGCTAATGGCGGCCGTCGATCCGCGCCCTTGCGTTATCACCGAGTCGTTAGGGCTTCGTTTTTGTTACGATGGCTCGTACTTAGGTCTTATGCATTAGAGAAGTCTTTTTCTTTTTAAGCGACCGAACCCGTGGTGAGCTTTCGTCTTTATAAGATTATAGTAAAAAATTAGAGATACGTATGTAACTATAAAGTTGAAAATAATATTTATGTACTTGTATTTATGATACCTATATTGTAAAGAGCTCAAAATAGCTGAAGTATGAAATACTAATAATTATTTTGCCATCCAGTATTCGTTTTTTAGAATTCCGTATCGAAAATGGCAAAAACGGAACCTTTATAATTTTGTCATGTCCGTCCGTCCGTATGACACAGGCATTTTACTCAAAAACTACAAGATGTATATTGATAAAATTTAGAGTATGGGTGTCTTGTATAAGCGCTTCTGAGTATGGTAGTTAAATAACGAAAATGAATATTTCTAGAATAGCACTTCATAAATGTAACAGAATCTTGAAAAAAAAACAGTAAACAATAACATGTAATATGTTTCAATAGTTCTTTCAAAAATTTTTAAGTATTTCAAGCTTTTTTTGATCAAGTGAATATGTTTGAAAATAATCGTTCCGAAATTAACATATATTATATCCACTTTTATCTTTTAAATCGTTTGTCGGAAAAATATGAAAAAAAATTACAAAGATAACGCTTAATAAATATTTTGAAAGAAAATATTTTCAATATGATCGGATATACCATTTTTGAGCTACTACCTAAAAACTGAGCTCAACAAGAGGGCTAAATGCCATGAAGGTACATTCTTTCAGTGGTGCATTTTTTCACATTATATTATTCCATTTTAAGAATGTAGTAAGTGTTATAATTGCAATTTAGTACATAATTATGTATTTAAGTACATACATTAAAATGATAATGCTTTACAGTAAAGTAACTTAATATTAATAAAATAGACTTAATATAATCTTTCTATAAAAGAAAAACAGAATGGTTGTTTTTGAATAATGTTTGAGAAAGTGTTACACTGCATCTCTTGCAAAATCAAGTTATTTGATGACATTTTTGGTTGTGTAAAACAGGTAGTAAATATATGTTTACGAACCATGTAAAATTATGGGAATATGAAATCATATCATGAATCATTAACATCCGTTCCATGTGCGCCCGTTTTTAGACGCTATGAGCCGTTAAACCAACTAAATGAATAGGTTCATAGTACCAAACAAAAAAAATCTTCAAAGTCCGCGTATTATGACGAGTACTTTACGAATACGACGGTACTTTAAACTGCGACCAAGCGCATGTCGCGCACATGCGCTTGGTCGTTTTTTTTTTATTTTATTTGTACGTTATATTAATTAGATATTATAATAATATTAATAACCGGAATTTAAAGATTAAAATAATAATTATTTGAATCATATGTTCGTAAATGTAAAATTATTATCGTTTAGATAGCAATTCTTACGACTTGACGATGAACTGGGCAAGTGGTATAATACAACTTAGTTACAATTTGCTAAGCTTACCGATGGTCGGCGATCGAAACCGCAGCCTTCAAATTTCAAAGCAACACGCTAACTAACCGACCGGCACAGTACTCATAGTTTCGTTTTGGAGCAAAAAATCTTTGTTGCCAAGTTTTATTTAAAACAAAAACTAACTTTCAACGCACGCATGCACACACACACACCTGTACAGAAACACATAAATGCATACAACACGTACACGTACATACGAGCTTTATAAAAAAAAGGGTCAAACAACTTCCTTAGGCCTCAAAGAGATGATATTTTATGAAAACAAAAATTAGGGCAGAACTAATGACTCTCCATTTTTTCTAAAATTTTTCACTTTTTTACGATAAGTTAAGAATATTAAAGCTAACAATATTTTTCTCAAACCATACTCATTTATTTCGAACTGTGTTTTTTTCTTTTATATTAAAATTAAAAACATTATATCACTACTACAATATCTACCTAAAATCATAATATTCATAATTTTAATTGAAAAATGTTTTAAAAACAAAAAATATCTTTCAATAGCTATAACTAGAAATTTCCCCTTACTATCCCACCGAAAAGTTTATTTTTTGGTTTATAAAAAAGCGTCGAGAAAATTAACTCGAAAGTATCCCTAGAAGCAAATGTTTTAATTAAAAAAAAAGTATGTGTATAGGTACTAGAAGTTTTAATTAGTTTAAAAAGTCATATTAAACTGAAAAGTTTAAATATAACGAGGCAATTGATTTTTTTTTTGATAACATGCTAGTAAACTTATCTTATGCCTCTCTCCGGCAGTTTCTTTGTGTTCTTGCGCAACATCATCTTGTACTAAAAACTTTTGAAAAACATGGCCCAAAAAGCTTAATTTCATAAATTACCAATACTTACTTAAAACGAAAAAAGTAATATGTAAAGGAGCAACATTCGAGGTTAATGTGTACATTATTCAAATTTCATCCCTGCTTACAAATGCAATTACATTACATATTACAAATAACTAGTGCGTGACTGCTGAACCCAATTACAGTAATTGATGTTTATACTATTTGTCTTATTATAATAACAAAATGTAAAATTTTGGGGTTATGATAAAAGACCGGTATTCAGTTTTCTATTACTACATAAGTATATTTTTCAGATATTTGCCGTGAAATCACAAATTTTTTGACTTGTCAACTTAGATACGAATCATTAACGACCGCTAAATGAACACATAGAAGTCAGGAGACATTGTACTCGATAGATACCTCATAATTCGACAACGACAAAAAACGACGCAAAGTGATGCAAAGATTTGCCGGTAGTGAGTTAATGCTGAATTCGACATGATTACTGGCGACAAAAGTTGCCTTCACTAGTACGACCCTAAAACCAAAATCCAGTCTGCTTGGTGGACGTTGCCTTTCGAGGATTTGTTTAGCAAAGTAAAACAAGGTCAAAGTGTCGGGAAAAAGATGGTGGACTCTTTCTCCGGAATGACCGGTCATTATGCAACACTTGTTTTAGAAGATAAAAGTAGTACCTGCAAATTAGCACTCTAACAATTGCATGCCTCTTGTTTTGGAAATAAGTACGGGAAAAACGACCTCGCATTAGGATTTTCCTTATAGCGTGTGTAGTGACAACACCTCACGACATACCGCCAGACAAACAACTAACTATTTGAGGACGTTATATATACAAATACTGGGTTAACCGCCTTACAGCCCTGATCTTGCACCATGCCGTTTTTATTTATTTCCTAAAATAAAAGAAAATCTTCCAGAAAAGTGGTTTATGGACGCCGAGGAAGCAATAGCTGCATATGAGAAGGCCGTCAATGCAACGCATAAGTGGACAAAGTGTTTCTCTCAGTGGTTCCATCGAATGCAGCTATGTATTGTACTCGACGGAGACTGTTTTGAAAAACGATAATAGTAAAAATAACATGGTAGTTTGCTCAGTTTTTGTTTTCTATGCTCTTTCAGATTGACCCACACCTTGTACAAAAATGTATAAAATGGAGTACGCTCTTTTAAAATTGATTAGTTCAATAGAAAATTTGAATTGGAGAAAAAGTCGCCTATCGAATAGCTTATAAACCAATCACTTAAATCCCTTATGTAAAGGTGAAGCGTATGAAACAGAAATCGGAGTGCACCAAGGTTTTACACTCAGTTCATTATCTTTTATCCTATCTCGTTCCTTGTATGGAGCATATGAAGCATAAAATAATAAGGCCACTATTTTCAAATTCGAAAATATTTATGGAAATATAAACAATTTGAAGGCATTTACAATTCAATGCATCATTTCCTTTTATTTATAACAATATTTGATTCGAATTGCATGTATTCAGCGACATGAACGTCGGCATGAAAAAGTAATTATTGCTCCTGAATTAAACATAAATTGTTTGATCCAGACAAACTAATCGACGCTGTCAACGTCAGACTATAATTCTCACTTCTCTGAACGCGGTTCGTTTGCCATTTACGGCGAATATCGTTTAGATCTTAAACAGTTTTACAATTAATGGCCGGCTTTCACTTATAATATTAGTAATAACTTTGTCAAAGCTTAGTCTTACAAGTTATCTAAGATTAAAAGGTGAATTATCAATTCCACAGTTATTTTCGTTTGAAATATTACTTTATACTACTTTCTTATGCAAAAAAAATCAAACAATTTTTATCTAGTACATAATTGGAGATGAATCAAAAGCCAAATGTATTCTTTAAAATATCAGACGGGTAAAAGTAGTTTTTGGAGTTTATTCTTTAAGAATCGCTTTTCATAATAACCAATGGTATGCAAATTAAGTCAGGAGCACAATCGAGTGTTAACAAAAAATGAAGTCGTTACGTTGCCTCTCCGCGCAACAATTTGGGTATCTTATACTGAACACATACATTTTTCTTTCGTCGCCTATTTTTAGATTTCTAACTCGTATTAATTAAGCTACCGATATGTAAAGGGTTAAATTTTATTGACACTATTACCAGTCGTTTAATATAGAGTTTAAGAGTTTTAAAGTTTTACTATATAACGTGATTAATGCAAAATATTTTATCAATTCAATATAAATAAATATTAGTATAAGTATATACATGCTTTCAATATTATAAATGAAGCGTTTATTTGCCCTCTCTGCCTATCGTATATATTCAAAGGTATTTCATATATTCGCTTTTATTTATTTCCGATATTTTTTTATAAAAAACATACGGAACATAATCTTAAGGAATAAACTCCAGTCACACGCCGAGCTTGACATCCTTCATTTTTAACATTTGTTTTTATTTCCGTTGTGTTGTATCACATTCTTCAATTACTCTTCTACTGAGACCTACCACCCCTAAAAGTTAACTCTATAACTACAAACAGTTTTTCAATGTGCGTTTCTCAGTAATACTGAATGAACCCCCCTTATATTAATATCTTTCGTTGTTTAAAGTTTCTTAAAAATTCGGAATGTAATTGCTGATACAAAGGCTTAGAAAAATGTCAAGGACACATTTCACGACCGGAAAAAACACGGAGTTTGAAACTAACTCGTTTAGAAGAGAAAGTTTGTTAATAAATTTTACAATTTTTTTTAAAGACAAGCATTCTCTCTTTAATATCAGGGGTTAGATTTGTTGACATCTATAGTTGGTGAAACTCCAAAAATAAACTTAAAATACTTACCTTTTTTTAATCAATAAATCACGATCAGAGGATTGAAAACATTGGTAAAAAATACATTAAATAATCACGTAGAATGCCCTACATAGAACATATTCTACTTACTCTTATAAGAACTAGACGTGAACATATAAGTAAATATCGAAACAAATCAAATGTACAAACATTTATTATAACTTCACGGATTCTGCCGTTCCCGTGTTAGCGGCGTATTTGTTAAATGAAAAGTTACCGTCCCACAATTATACTTTACCAACTCTAGCGTAACTCGCACGAAATACACAAGAACATTTGTGTTTAGCGGAACTTCAGCAAACTACCTTTGTGAAGTAAAATCCACAATACTTTTCTGAATTACCTAGGCGCTTCAATTATACAGAATTTAAATATCTGAGTTAATGTTTAATATGTAATCCCAGATATATACAAATATACTAATAATTTAATAATCGGATATAAACAGCTGTGTTATTAATAAGTACACCAAAAACTGTAAAACACTAATATATTTAATAGCTTTCTCCCTATTCAAGATATATGTCACCGCGGCGGGGTAAACGTAGTCTTTATTATGTAGATTTATAACTAAACTGTTTCATATTAGTAACATAAGTACACCATGCTTCAAAGCTTAATATCGGCATAGAGAATACAGAAACAGTAGCTCGCGTTTTCAATGTTGTAAATGTGATTTCGTAAGTGGTCTCAAAAACTAAAGTTTACAAGTTAAACTAAGTTGGAATTTTTAGTATCATTTTACTAGTAACAGTATTGGTTTCTTGTGCTAAGATTAACAAAACCACTAAACGACTAATATTTACAAAACTGAGACCGATAAATTAAAGTTAATACTTGTCAAAAAATTTAATCGATCTATTAGATCTTCATGCATAAAATTTATTTTGTATATGTAATAACATTACAAACGCAAATAACTAATATAATTGATTGTAGTATAGATCATAATTTGAAAGTTTAGTTTGTTAGTCATTAGTTTATGTTCCAATGGTACACTTTGTTTTTATGGAAAATAAATTTCTTTTCAAAAAATAGTCCTATTTTTAACTCCTAATCAACATTCTTTCAAAATTCGATTTTTACATCTGGATTAATATCAGAATATCTCGTGTATTTCTTTGTATAATATCAATTTAAGGAGAAATCTGCCTATACATTTTATCCAGAAATGGATCTCATATGCTAGAGTGGATGAGTAGATGAGATGAGACATTCAGAAACAATGTTGTGTAAAGCAGCTCCATCTCTATCATGCGCCCGGTACGAATAGAAATTATAAAGAGGAACGAAGAATATAACACGAGAGATCTGATTCAGGTCAAGATGTGGTGTATAAATTTCTAAAGATTTTAAATAGTCCTATTGTATGTACAAGACAACTGCATTTCACCGACTCCATTTTTGGACTACCGTTCGTGAATGGCCCTCTGTTTCTTCCTACGCTGCGACTTAATATAGAGCAAGAAGCGAGAATCGCCGTACTCCCACAGCATATTAAATTCGACTCGCAACCGAACAAATCACCAGAGTTTCACCCTAAGTGGGGTCCAAGTGATTCCGGCCTGCATAAACGGGGGCAAATTGTTATGAGCTAGTGGCGCCCTACAGTCGATTTCCGTTTCCCGTGAGCAAATACTGGTAATTAACGCTAAACCCTGGAGCGCAGGTTTCACGGGACCTCGTTTGAATTACGCCACCTTCAGCTAGCGCAGGGGACGCCCAATGGCTTTATTAAGAGTCGAATAGGAACAACTGTGAAAAAGTAGTACTACGAAAATCTTCATATATCAAATGTCATAAGTCAGAAGACGAAAAGATGAAAGGTTTTAAATAATATTTTTTTTCTGGATCGCCTAGAGGAGGACTTCTAATATATAAAAAAAAAACATGAACTGATGGCAATAATGTTTATATTTTAATACGAAGAACTAATATTTTTAGAATTATTTTTCCAAACTGAAATTGGAAAATATATCTCAGGAAATTTATACAAAATGGAGAAAAAAACTTTTACCACTACGCCGTAGTTTACATCACTTATTTTCTTTGTTTCTTAACTCAATCGTGGGAATAGTTTCTGTTTAAAGAATTTTATTTACTTATTATTAATAATACATAGCTAAAGTAACATAAACAATCAATTTTTATATATTTTCTATTGAGCACTATATTTATTAAAATAGAATTCTAAAGATAATAACCATTAGAAATACGCAATTTACAAAAAAATTTACTTATTTTAAATAGATTTAGTGTGTATTGAACAACTCCTTCCTTTATTCCATATTTCAGCCTTTAACAAGATTTTGTAAGTTTGTGATATTTTTGTGAGTATTTTTATGAAAAATGCGATGAAGTCTATAGTATGTGCTTTATTCTGAATAGGTATTGCGATCAGAATAAGAATCGAAATCGTATAGCCAAGGCAGCGTTTTGAACATTCCAAGCAAATAAGTTATAATTCTAAATACTCTACTATTATATTATATACATTAGAACCTAATCAAGGAACTCAAAATGTTATGTCAATTTTTTTAGAGCATTAGTAGACTAATAGTGGATGGGTTAATCCTGCATCAAAAAGATCGCGGGTTCAAATCCGAGTATGTACCGATGGCCTTTATTTAAACATAAACGCATTTAATTGATTAAAGAAAGCGACTGGCTGACGGCGAAGGATAAATAAAGTTAGGAAACCCATACTTTGAGGGTGGAGTGATTTACTGTTATGCACGTTAAACCGTCTAAAAAGCGATTGGCACCCGATCCGTCATGTTAGATTCAAGCAAATTCCAACCATAAACATGCACCGAGTGTACAGTCTCTGGATATGACATTTTAAGAATCACTCGTAATTATAATAAAATGAAATGAACCTTGTCGCTGATATTTACGTGTAACTTACAAGGACGCGTTAAAGGACAGACAAGAGCGGCGCTGGCTCAGAGCTCGAGAGCTTTGAACTTTTCGTTACTGGGTTAGCACGTACGATTGTTGATCGATTGACCATTGATCGATTAATTGATGATCAATCATTATCGACCTATGAATTTGTAACTTAAGTCGAATTGACACCTCTCGCACTGTGTCTCAGAGATAACTTTAAGCCGACGGTCGCGGACTGTATCATCGTATTGTTAAAGACGTTCGTTTACTGACCACGCCGGGGGGTGAGCTTCAGATGCCAACTTCTCGAATTGAAATAATGAAATAATCTAAATAGATTGTGGGGAAACATGCATCGGTAGTAAGGTGATAGAAACTTGGCAGAACAGTTATAGAGTTCCTTGAAAAAAAAAACTAAGCTTGAAACATTTTCTGCGATCAAAGATAGCTTCCACTTTGTGAGTGAGAATAAGATTTTGTCCAAAATGAGGCATTCTCTTATAATTCAGGCATAATTTTCGAATCTGTATATGCGTTGAATGATAATGCATTGAGTAATACTCAAAAATAGGCATTAATGAAATAAATAAATTCGTATCTTCACGGGCGCGCCGGACTCGATCTAAAAATATTCTTTGACCGAAAACTTCCCTTCCACAAAAGCATGAAAATTAACTTAATTTCCGCAAGTTCCGATAATTAACTTTCTTATAACCGACTGACGAAGCGGAAAATGGAATTCCTCCTAAGGTTTCGCCACACTTCGCCGGATTATTTCGGGATCAGTACAAAAAGTCTATGGCACTTCAGAGCGATGATTGATTATTGCCGGTTCCTGGCCGCCGAAATTGACGTTTATATATTTAGTAGCGCCTCGTCGCTTGGCCCGTATCACGGGACGATATCTCTAAATACAGCGCTGCTTAAGTAATTTTCAGATGCAAAAATTACTGAAAAATATAGTTAAAATAAACTATAGTTCGTTGATAATCATTAGTGCCTACTATTAATATATGCATAAGTACTTAAGAATCGACTTGTAATTTCGTTGATAACTTTTTTTTTCACTTTAATCACTTTAATGGTACTGTACGTACAATATGGTACGGTATAAGGTTTGAGGATATTTATTTTTTGAATTCCGTCATTTTTTTACTAATAATGCCCAGCCGAGAGGAAGGGTAACCGCTAATATATTTATAATTTATTAGATTTTTTGATCTTAGACCATTCGTAATCTGAGAAAGAAATGACAGGCAAACTGACAAACAAAATAACATTTTTAGAATGTTCATATTACCTCACTAGCGCGGCAGTCTGCTGCATACTTATGAAGCAGGACGAGAGGTCGACCCATTGCCTTCGTATCAAAAAGTACAGAAACCAAAACCTGATCATAAGTTTTAAGTCAAATAATACTATTTCTTCCGTGCCGAGGTAAATCGTTAAGACGCCGTACCTCGTAACCATCTCGATGATAGCGGCTCTTAGCAGCACCCAACGTGCCCTCGAGCCAGCATGGAGAATGACATACAAGGCACACAGCCTCAAACAAAAATATTGCGTGCATTTATGCCTTTGCGGCATGGTGAAACTGACCTGGCATAAAAGCTCTTTTATAGTTGAAAGTTCTTGAAGATTTAACAATTTATAACGTAACGCATTAATAACGAATGAAGCGCTAAACGATTTAACAAACAGAACATACCAAATTCACGTAAAAACGGCGTAAAACATTTGAAGAACGACGTAAGTAAAACTGACGCTAGACTGTAACAGATTGTCTTTGCCCTAAAATCATAGTCTCCCTACTGGATCTCCGATGGCTCGGGCGGAATAATTATAAAAAGAAAATAGGGACATTTTAGATGATTAATTCTGTTTCTTGAGATAATATCTAACGCATATATTAGTTTCTTCGTTTTAATGGAAAAAGATCGAGGTGACAATCGCTAACATTTGCTTCCATTTCTTTAACGGCCGATTCACCTCTTTTTTTTCCTTGTTATTTACAACCGTGGCTTATTGATTAATAGAAATTAAACCTAATACTGTAAAGTTTATTTTGAACTGATATAAATTATATTTAATATGGAAACTTAGAAGTTGATGAAAATTTTAATTTGATGGAATCTAAATGTATCTTGATCCTTTATATATAGTAACTCATAAACGATTACTAATTGCAATCTAGCAAATAGCAAAAAATAAACTTAAAACTTAAGCTCTAGTTTGTTCTATGAAAAAATTTAGTGTCTGGTTTGTATAGCGCTTCTGCTGAGATGCGTACCTCCTTTTATTTTCTACATGCAGACTCTCTGTGCCTGCGACTTGCGTCGAATTCAAATTTCGTTCACGTTATCCATTTTCGGTATAATAAAGCCCAAGTACTGCTCCAAATTAAGCAAAATTTCCTTGTTTATATTTTACCAAAATACATTCGACAGTTTGGGAGATTAGCCTATTCAAACAGAGTTTTAAAATGTATTGTATTTTTGGTTTTACATCATCTTCCGTCATTTTATAAATGTAATTCATTTGGCGATGCGTTCTATTACAGGTATATGTTGATGAGGCACCCGAATTTCTTGATTCTTGACCCGATGAGAGATACGGGGACTGTTGACGATGACAGCCAAGGTGATGACAACATCAATGGAACGACGTGGATTTCCGCGAATTGACACCTCACACAATGGAATATTTAAAAACAGCAAGCCTAGCTGAAAAGTTGAAATTATATGTTAGATTAACCAAATTACACCCGTTGGCAGCCCAAAATGTTTGGTTTAACCAGGAAAGCAAGCGTCTTAATGTTATTCCTAATTATATTAATGTTCGTATCAATAATAAAAGTAAAGCGGCTAATATACCATTCCTAAAATCTGATAGGATCTGGCTTAATGAGGAACGCTGTAAGTGGTTTAAACATAGAGTTGACTTTAAAATAAATTCTACTTCATTCCGAATTATCCTTCAAATTACGAGTACATAGCATCGAATTCGATTTGATCGATCAAAAAGTCAAAGAGTTGGCCTCTATAATCATTCACAATAAGTTTTTAATACAAAAAAAAAATTACAACGTCTAGTGATATATCTAAATCAATCTAATGATATTGATAATTTTAACCAAAACAATAAAATTGATTGTCCCTTTTATCCGCAATAAAAAAAATATATAATACGAGACTTAGTAAGAATGAAGAATCGTTTCCAAATAAAGGAATAAATTATAATTTCATTAAAAATTCAAACAATAAAACGCTTAGGGCGATACTAGTAATAGATACTGAAATATCTTTGCATAAAAGTAAATCTAATGAGTCTACAAAATACAAAATTTATGATTTGTTAAAATTTAATAATAATAGTAATAAATCGTGCCGATCCGTCCAGTAGTATCACATGCGCAGGCGTCAACATACAAACTAGCTAAATACATTAACAATATAATAAAAGAAAAAATTGCCTTCAACATAAAATACAGTTTAATGAATAGTTTAATCCTGGTAAACAAAATTAATTATGTTATCCTTCCAAATAATAGCAATTTGATCTCATGCGACGCTGACAGTTTGTTTACTAGTGTTCCTTTTAGATAATGCTTAGTAATTATAAAAAAACAAATTAGAAAAGCAAACATTAAATCCAAGAGAGAAGGACGATATCTAAAAATTAACGGGATTGTGCGTGACTCAAAATTGGTTCCGTTATAATAATCAATTTTCTATGAAAAAATAGGGTCTAGCTATGAATTCACATTTTAGTCCATTAATTTATTTATTTATTTTTTTTTTTTTCTATCCTGCGACTTAGCAATCTGTTTCTACAGAAACAATAATCTAATTTGATATCAGATTTACATCAGAGAAAGTGAATTAGCTGAGATGTGTCCCCAGTGGTACCATTCTCATCACTTTTCGGCAAATCTTATTGCTAGATCTGATATACTGTTTCTTTTTAGACGAGAGTATCTTAGACTGCCCTCCCCCTGTAGTTCTGTGACAAGCTGATTGATATGTTGGTCAAGTCTTGTTTGGCAATTCTTGCTGTAGTTCTCTATTTCCTCTTTCACCGTTCTCAGATTCAAGTCAAGTTATAATAATCAATTTTCTATGAAAAAATAGGGTCTAGCTATGAATTCACATTTTAGTCCATTAATGGCGAAATATTTATGGATGAATTCGAAAATAAATACATAATAATAATAAAAATAACAATAAAAATATCAATAATATAAAATAAAAATAAATAATATGAAACAAAATAAAATTAAAATAATGATTAAATAAATAATAATAATAAAAATACCCTCCATTATTTTTGATATGTAGGTGATATTATCATATGTTGGCTTGGTAATTCGACCGAATTAGAATCGTTTCAAAATTATATTAATAATATACATCCCATAATTCGATTCAAACTCGAAAAGGAAATAAACATTTCAATATTATTTTTTTTGGACTTGACTGTAACTAGAAAAAATAATAGACATGAATTTAAAATAAACAAAAAACCCACTTGCACAGATACGACAATACCTATTATCTTGTCATCCATGGCAACACAAATTGGCGGCTTATATTATGATACATAAAATAGCATTGCCAAACGGGTACAGTAAAAAATATATTGATGGATTCATTAATAAAAAGCATAAAAGTATTATAAGCACTTCGAATACAATCAAAAGACCAAAAAGAATATGTTGTTAGTTTAACATATTATGCTATAATTTCGCAGAAAATTTCAAAATCATTAAAAAAAAAGTATAATATTTATAAGGGATTGAAAAAAGATAACAATTTAAAAGCTTTATGTAACAATAAAGATAAATCGTGCATTAATAAAAAATCCGGAATTTACAAATTAACTTATGATAAATGTAAATCGATATATATAGGACAAACCGGACGTTATTTTCAAACTAAATACAAAAGATTCCTGTTGAAAAAATTTAATAATTACTTTTTTATCCTGAAACTTCATTTTTTTCTAAAACTTTCTAGACATAAATACGCATCGAATGAAACTTTGGTCATAATTTTCTATAAAGGCGAACAGGAATTCCAAGTAACTGCACATGTAGACTGGACTATTAAATCCAGTGACAAAACAAAACAGTCGACTACAGTTTTGAACCCATTGTTCATACATATAATAAAACTTTAACTGACCGATACCACGTCCGTCGTGGGACATTTATGAGAAACTTATAACGCAGCTCTTTACGTAATAAGCGCTAAGAAAAGATTTTACATAATTTTTGACTGTGTATCTGTGTCTAAATGTTGGTTGTGCATCAAACAAAACTACTGCACTGAATTGAATGCGGCTTTCACAAATGTATCGCTGAAAGAATTTAACAATGGACATGTTTTATCTTCACACACCTGGAAGTCGAGTTGCTTAAATTTAGAATTGTAACTGAATATACGAAATCAATTTTGTAATTTCGTGTCTGCATTGTATTAAGACAAGTCCGACTCCTTATTATTACACCTTCGAAGACTGAGACAAGACAAGATCGGGATCGAGATCAAAGCGGACACGGAGCCATCAGCCGATATGAAAGATGTAGGAGTTCGTTCTATGCACAGGCTGGCGGGGGCGCTGCGGAAGACGTCTAGTATATAAATGAACATTCAGCTTTCGCAAACATGTAGGCATTGAAAAAACAACAACCTATTAAGACGGAACGAGACTTTTTTTCGGCAGCGCCTCCCTCCCGGGCACTTAGTTAATTATCGCTAATACAATAAGGGTCGGGATGACGTCACAGGTATTGCCGTTATTGTGGCGGCGGGGCTGAGTCATTTCGGTTGAGTGGGCCATTGTGCGGGCCGGCGCGAGACGCGGGCCCTGAATGCCCTGTAACCTGCGGAACCCTCTGAAAAGAAACGCCATTCGGCGGGCGGTACAAAACGCTTTTAAACCTACACAGCGCAACAACGCGAAGGCTGCCCGTTGTTGGGGTTAATCTATAGTTTCGGGATGCGAGCACAATGCGTTTGAGTGCTGTAAAGTGGAACAATTTGTGTGTTTTCAGGTAAAGGCGTGTAAATAAGCGAATGTATTCATTTTTCCATTTAAGTGTTCAAAGAAAGGTATTGTTATCTGATGAATTTGAAGAGATTCCAAAAATTCCAATTTAAAATTTGGATTACCGATTAAATAACCCATTTAAACATACAGAAGATAAAATGTACTTGCCAAAGTTTGGTCATTCAAAAACTCTTAACCAGCTCCACAGCCTTACTTGCAAATGTATTATTATAAAAAACGAGAAAAAGTATTTTTACACACTTATATTTGTATCGAGGAAAAATCAAACCAGTTCTATAATATAAGCTACACAAAAAAAATAAAGTATGCTGTTGACAAAATACAGCTCTGTTTTGACGTAGAGTAACTTAAGTTGCATAATGTTTCCAAAAACATTCATCATTTGATACTACGTCACGAAGAAATCAAATGTCAAATTCATATGAGAAAATATAATACGTGGTTAGTAAGGAACAAGCATCAAACGCGACGCAAGTTCACTTGTTCGTTATGATTTTAAATTTTTGACTACCGTCTCATCTGAAGTACAACGCCTGTAATGGTTTACTTGTACACATTTGCCTGAAGCAGTCAATGACAATATTGATTCGTGAGTATTGACAGATATCCAAAGTCTAAGTAAGTGTTCGTTTTTCAACTTATGTTCGCTGTCAATCAATTTCTGTATAATTTCTAAGTACGTTTTCTGCAATAGGGCGCAATGTCTGATTGTGAGTAACGCAATAGCAAGTAGTGGAGGCATACTGTGTTCAACTTGACTGAAGTACAATAATGGGCAGGCTTCGCCAGTAAGATACCATAATCTCACAGAATATAGATGTGAAGTAATGTTGCGTTTCGTCCAGTGAACGAAAGTTTCGATGGTTCGTTCTCCTCCTCCTCCTTCAATTCCCCCTCCAACAGATTTATTATTTCAACTCAAGAGGCCGACAGCACATTGATGATTCCTTTGGGGTTGCAAGTGTCCATGAGTAACGATGATTACCTACTCTCTAATGACTCGCGGACTCGTTTGCCCATCGAATATTCAATTAAAAAGCAATGAAGTTAGCTAAGTAGTACCTTACACGATAGAAGATTACTTTTACTTGTGCTTAATTACGATAGCTATTTAAGGAAGTAGACCATGTACTCTTATAAGACATTGATAAAGGTCAAGAACTTCAATTCTTGATTAGAAATAGCAATAATATTATAATCTAAATTATCATCTAAAAACATTTTACTACGATATCCGACGTCACGCTATTTTAATTTAAGCACAAACAGTCTAAGCTAACAATCAATAAACTATTTGCAAAGTCAAATTAGTGCCAAATAACTTTAAAGGATGCCAGAAGAGAAGCCAAATGTCAAAGAAGCTTTAAAAGATGCCAGACATTAATTGGTTATCGCGGTGTCTCAATTATTTTGAGAGTATGATGCATTGGAACCTTGGCCAGATTTTTTTGTTTGTAACAATAAAAATAATTATTGTTCTAGGTTTAGATTTAAACAAGACCCATACACACATATCCCAACAAATGAGTAAAAAAAACCTAAGTATAAGTTTCGAGACTAACTCAAAAACGAAGTAATATTTCAAGAATCCCAAACACAGAAACATCTAGAAATTCTGTATGAAAGAAGAAACAATGAGCAAAAAATAAGTTCTAAAATTTCTTAACCCGTGATGAAAAGAAAAATAAATGATACACGTATATCGTAAATATCTAACTCTCTTCGCCAAATTTTATACCCATGTTATATTACCGTTCCGTTGTTGTCGGGCCAAAATATGAATATTAAAAAAGACTTCTGTTTTTTTTGTCTGTCTGTATGTCGCAACAGGTTTTGTCGATGAATAATATTACGGAAATTTACTTATATTGAAAATATATTGCTACTTATATGCAGTAAAATATATTATTGAAACTATTTAATGTTCCTTTGTTTTCATACTTATTCATGGTGAGAAAAAAAATTTTACATTAGTAGAATAATAAAAAATATTTTAAGGAGAAACTCGAGTTTTTTTTTTCTTGTACACTATAAAGATTAACTTACAAAATTCACCCTCTTAAGATTCTTTTTTTTTATTTATTCTTAATCACATTAGCTTTTGACTTTTTCCTAAGTGTGTGAAAAATCAATGTCAGCGTGATTATCTCCATAATTTATAAAACGAAATGACCTGTAATAATTTATGATCGTAGACGATTTTATACATATGATAGGCAGAACAAAACGTGCTTCGAGACCTTTTCATTCTATGAAAAAACAAATTAAAGAACGATTTAGCTCATTTGTAAATATTAAATATATTGCGTAGAGCCCTAATGGAGCCCGTATTATTTAAATTGCCATCGTCTCTAACAATCTGTCCTGTTAAGTCAAAACCTTTGTAATCAAGTACAAAAGCAATAATATTCAATTTCGCTTTGAGGTCTCGCTTGAAGTATTATGAAAATTCCCCGACGAGTTGTATAAGCTTTCTCTCGTGTATATTGCACACTCAACTCGGGCCCCAAGCGGTGAACTTCGGAAACAGGTGTGCGGCGCGCGCGCACTTCAGGAATTCATTTTGGTTTTTCAAGTGGTCCTTAATTAGCCGCGATTAGGAAGTGACGGAACGTGTAATTAGATACCCATCGCGGCTTCCCTGCGAAATACGAAAGGTACACGCATGTGCAAACATTTCTCTGTGCGTACGCGTGGATGTGGCATTTTTGCCCATTTCAAGACTATCGCTCGTGTAACTTGTTTAGAAATAACTTGTTGCTAAACGACCTTATATTTAAATGATTAAAAATCATCTCGTTAACTTAATGTTTATGGTACTTAATGGATTGCAAATTTTCTTTTATATTCGAAAATCGCATAAGAGGATGTTCTATAAATTAAAAAGTTAATTAATTTAGGATTTCCATTAGCATACACATGAAAAACCAAATATCCAAACGAAACTGTTTTTCAAGGTTCTCACTGAAAGTTTATTTAAAACTTATACAATTTAAAGGAACATGTCGAGAACAAATTTAAAACATTTGTTTTTAAATTGGTTGTCAAAATTTTAAGCGCCACGCTACTGAAACACGCTGTCATAATTCCTTTCACGTCCTTTTGGCTTAAAATTCAAGCACTCATGACAGATGGACATTGTAACCAAAATAAAATGACATCCAGGACCGACAGCTTAATATGTACTCAACCACACGGAGCGAGTGATTTAATTTAATTTGAATTAAAATTTTATCGGTCACTTCACCCGTAATCAAAATCGTATACGAACCTTTCTACTTTGAATACAATACTCTACACCATGAGCTTCTATATCAAAATTTTAATACAAAAATTCAAAAACAAGTCTTCAAAACCTATCACTTCCAAATGTTGCTTAAATAACATAATTTAAAATTACAATAAAACACAATGCAATGTTTAAAATTATATTAAAAAGCTATTAATAATTAGTTAAAACAGATAAAACATACAAGTTTATTTATACCACAAAGTTTTCCCTGTAAATCAAGTGTCTGGCTATAATCGGATTCGACGCGTCGGCCTGTATTCGTAAGCCTGGCGCCGCCCGCCCCGTGAGCCGCGCCGCCCGCCCCGTGAGCCGCCGCCCGCCCGACTCAATAAGTGCTACTTATCCATCTTAACTTGTAATTAAATTGGCTGGCGATAAATTATTCGCAACTCCGACAGCGGTCGCGGGCTTCCGTCGCGTCATACTTTGCTTCTTTGATCTCGGCTTTGGTACGTCGCGACTGAGCTTCAATTATTGTCGTGTATAAAGATTGTAAGTTTGTTACTGAGCCACAAGTAAACGGGTGCGTGGGAGGTGAGGGACGGGGTGAAGGTTAGCAGCCAGGTCGTATTATATTCTGTGAAAGCAAAATCCTACGTGGCGATGACTATATAATTCCATAACGGCCTATCATATATATTATACCTTGAGGTAATACTACAGCCAAGAAAATCAGAATGCGACAAAACTCTTCAATGTTCCCATAGTTCTTCTAGAGTTAGTATTATCTTGCTACCAAAATGAAATCGTTCTTTGGACCGCATGATCTGCAACGTATATTTGTAAAATATATGTTCAGCATACGTACTTACAGCATAATTTTATTTTTTGTGTTTCGGATTTATGTCATCACTTTTTAAGAATATAATATCTCGGTTTTTTTTTTTTTTAATACATTTTAATTCTATGAATGTTTAAGTGTTAAATATTATTTATTTCTAAAATTTTTTACATCGATTTATACAACATTTTTTTAAGCTTGACATTTTGTCATTTTATTCATTACACTATCAAAATTGCGGCGGATCACGAACGAAACTAAAAAATATGTATACAAGTATTTCGTTCCACAACTACAATTTTATCATACTAACCGAAATGTGGTTCACTCCTGCAATATGCAATGACTAATATATTGATTCACGTTGTTCAGTGTTTCGTTGTGACAGAGACCGCTTGATCTGTAACAAGAAGGACGAAGGTCGAGTGGTGATTGCGACACTTGGAGAGCACCACGCCGACGTTCGAGTCTTGCATACCACGTCTTAGTACAGATCGCGCTGAGCAGCAGAGAAATTATGTTATTAGTACGCCTTATATATCACCGAGTCAAAGGGCTAACGCCTACGACATATATCTTAACTCTTTATTAGGTAATATCTTAACTCCAGACGTGACACGCTTCTGTGTAGTCGGTGATTATAAACTACCCTTATTAGAATGGTGCACTTAAGGTGCCCACAGCATTCCCGACGTCAGTCCTCCTGTGTTCTCGGTGGACACACATAAGATTTATTTTATTTCCACATTAAAAGCTGAATAAATTAGGAAATAACAATAATATAATTGGAGATCTCTTTATTACAGACTTGGTGCAATGTAGCATATCTCCTGCGCCACTCTCCTTGGTGCCTCCCAGTGACATATATCCTCCTTTTTTCGTCCTAATTCTAATTCAGACTTACACCCGAATTAACAGTCTACCCCGTAAACGTTTTCAAAAATATAATTTCTATAAAGCGAATCACGAAATAATAAATACATTAATTACTGGTTTAGATTAGTTAAAAGAACTCGATTGATTATCCGCTGAAAGTGCAGTGTCACAGTTCTATGAATGTATATACAAACTTATAAAACAACATATATCCTTTAAAAAATTAAATTCCTCTCTTTCTTCATATTCGTATGGGTTTATATATTTAATTATAAAAAATCTCCATGGACAAAGTGGAAAAAAACTCAAAGTATATATATAGTCACCATGAAATGTTATCTATGTGTAGAAGTAGGTTTAAAAGAGAATCACATAAACGTTATCGAGATTACTTGTATGTGGTTAAGGATGGTGTACATAGTAGCGGTAAATATTTTTGGACGTACGCATCAAATTTAAATAAAAAATTTCAAAAATCCCCAAAATTGTATCATATGACACTAATTTAACCTCTGATTTTATGGGTGTATGTAACTTTTTCTATGTTATTTCCATTAAGTTTTTGAACTAAATAACATCCCATCTGTTTTAATCTTAGATGACATTATACATTATACCGATGAAAACCATGATTTAAATATACAAAATGTATACATAACCCAAGATACTGTACTCAAGAAGTTAATTATCTTGATTAACTTCTTGAGAGACTTTAGATGTCACTAAAGGATCCGGAGCTGATCACATACCTCCAATGTTCCATCAAAACACCTCTAATGTTATTTGTACACCTTTACTATATAAGTTGTACAATAAATGTTTAAGAGATGGTGTGTTAAATGAAAAGTAACCAATATAACTCCCGTACACAAAAGAGGCGCAAAAGATAATATCTAAAATTACCCACATACATCTGTTTTAAATGTTCTTTCCAAATTGTTTGAGCGTTTAGCGCATAATGACCTAAGTATAATTTATCCTCAAAGACATCGAATTATTATTTTAGAACAACATGGATTTGTTCAAAAGAGAACTAACTATTACTATTTTATTAATTTATTCAACCTACATATTCGAGGCTTTAGTTAATAATTTCCAAAGTGATACTACATGCCGATTTTCAAAATGTCTTTAATAAGATAAATCATATGTTGCTTCTTCAAAACTTGCCTTTTACGGAATCAGATGTAACCTCTAGCGTTGGTTTAAGTTGTACATAGTTAATAGAAGACAAAAGTTGTAATAAACGAATTTAATATGTTACATCAATTTTGATTATAAGTTCCGGGATTCCTCAAGGTTTTATTTTGGGACCATTACTATTTATACTTTATATGAATAAAATTAAGACTTCCTTCAAACACTATATTGCGTGTAATATCCTTTTACACGCAAACGATATTAAAATTTATCATACTATTAAAAGTAACGTCGATTGTGTCCTATTTCAGCAAGACTTAAACAGACTTTGATGTTACTGTACACGCAACAAACTTTAATTAGCTATAAACACATGCAAATTCACAACTTTTTCTAAAAAGGAATATATCTATAAATATATGCACTGTGTGAAACCAACCTAAGTGAAGTTACGTTTGTCAGAGATTTGGAAGTCGTTTTTTATTGTAAACTTCGCTTCGATTTCCATATAAAATATATTGTAAATAGGGCGTTCAGTAAGTAGGGTTTTGTTATAAGATCTTGCACTAATTACACGAGAACATCAACATTCTTGCAATTGTAGAAAGCTCTCATTCGATGTCAACTAGAGTATTCTGCTGCAATATGGAACCCATACTGTGATAAATATAAAGACAACATATAGATGGCACAAAAGCGATTCTTGAAAGCAATGCACTTCAGGTATTGCTTTCATACAGATGTCTACTGGAGAAATATAATTTATCGGACTTAAGTTCAAGACGGTTCCAGCTCTATGTTCCAGCTCTATATTCCAGCGCTATGATGTTTATGTCAAAACAAATATTACTGTGTGACTTCAATTGGCACGTTATGCTATCGTGCGTGTTCCCTACCGAGCCCAACGAAGAGAATCTCGGCCGGGCCAGTTGTTTGCTATTAACCGCTGTCGTACCATAGTTGGCTCACGATCACCGATGCGTCGCTCGTAGACATTTACAAAACACGTTTTAACGCTGTCGACATCATCGCGTCGACTGTTGGATCCTTCAAATAAACATTTATAATACCTTAAACCACGTTTCTGATGGACGAACTTCTCTGTATGATATTCCATATTTTTCTGTATATATTTCTTTTTAACATATAGAATCTTAAGTATGTTTAATAATTCTCCGTGGTTTACTAGGTTGGTGATATCCACACATATATCTGTATATACTTTTTAAATTAGCAATTCTCATGTTTCACTGTAATATAAATACGTATTATTTTAAAACGCTAGATAATATTACCCGTAATAATGCGCCATCTCAAGAAATAACCTGAGAACGAGGCACATGTTTTTTTTAAAGCAAAACATTATAACTCTTTTGCTCTTCCCAGTCTCGAGATAGAACACCGCACTTAATATTGTTTTATTAATATGGGTCTATAACGTCAATATGCTTTGACTTCAATTCAATTGAAATTCGATTATAGTCTTTGATTAGAAAAGCTGATTAATGTTTTAAAAGCTTCACCGAAACCAATTAAAACCCGCCTTAAGTAAACGTTTATGAAAACGTCTCTATTTTAGCCGCTGACAAAGCCACGAGCATTTCGCGTAGAAAACGGAACTTTGCGGTGCGTAAAAAAATCCAAGGTATTTTGTACAACCTAAAAAACCACTGCACAATGAACAGCCTCGGCGCAGACGTCCCGACGTGTTTCGTACGTTAACAATACTCTTAAATTAATCACGTTAATGATTAAGCAAAACCATTGTCATTGCACGCGGCGTACGGGCACGCGCTCTGCGATCTACGAATCGTGGAATTGGATTGAATGCCTTTAGGGCTGCCAATTTTCAAGATTGACAAATCGTAGGGCTGTTTCGTATTCATTTTGAAATGTAGTCTTTTTTTAGATTCCTAAATGCCTAGAATTTAAACAACCTAATTTGTAGAAATACTTGTAACATATTATTTGTGCTCTATTGCACGTACTATAAGAATCATCACAAACATGCACTGATTTATCTTGCCAATTAATTAATTTGAAAAATTATTCAGTAAATTTTGGAAATGTATAAAAGCTGGAAAAAATATAAAAACAATCATAAATACATAATATATCATGAACTTAATGAATATACTATCGTACACTGATTTTCCTTCTTTTTGCATAATTCATAAATAAAACAGTTAATAAAATAAAATACTTATTATTTTTCAAAATATTCTTTTTTATTTTTTATACATCCATTTTCTCATCATATTTAAAAATATAAGAATCATTGAACTAAGGATATATTTTTCACGTACCAGTCGAAGGTTATTTATCACAGCATTCTCTGGCTCCGTAAATCTCAAACCTATCATGAAATCGTTAATTTTTAGGACAAAAAAGAAGGCAAATGGAAGAAAGTCTAGACTGAATCCAGAATGAGTCACGAGCTCCACATTTTCAGAAACCAAAAATTACTTCATCGCATTCGCGGTGTGCAGAGAAGCACCATTCAAGAAAAAGTAACACCTCAGTCTTCTTTTCCAACCATTTTCGGAAGTACTGAACGACCAAAAGATAGTGTATCTTCACAGCGTTTACTGTTTTTATTGTTCAATTGGGATCGTATAAACTTAACTTTGTATGAAAAAAAAATCTGTAGGTGTGCAATTCACACACGGTAGAAGTGAAACTTCAGAAAAGTAACCTACGAGAGAATGAGGTGAATATGAAGTATCAGGAGTGGGATAATTGTAATTTTTTTATAATATTTTTAACAAATTTAAAAATTGTTTTACATTTTAGTGAGGTTGTATGTGTGATCTATGAGCAGTATGAAATGGGAATGAATTTTATTGAGCAGAAAATACTGAATTAAAATTTTGTACTTAAAAAATTAAGAAAAAATAATAACTTATATTTTATACTATTGGTGAGCACCCCCATTTCATAATCCTATTTAATAGTACTGTAATCTGAGAACTAATTGCTATTCCGTTTAAAATTTTGAAGAAGATTTTCAGCGACCTCTAATTACTACATCATGAAACCCGAATCAAATGAATGTCGCCTGCTGACTTGCAGATTAAGTACATTTTTTATAATACTGTTTTAATCTTGTACTCTAAACTCCGAAAGAATACTATATTTTTAATTTCTAACGAGAAATACTAGTCACCTTAACACGAGAAGTTTTAACCCATAAAATTAAATGGGCAGTTTTCTTTAAAATTGTTGTACATATTGCATCGAGAATGATATCGGTCTCTTTCAAAGCAGTAAGAAAGAACGGCTGTACTGTGATCGCCCCGCCGCCTGAACGCAGTACACGCAACCGCGGACGACGAGAAGCAAAGAATGCGAGAAGACCGTATGTCTCACTCTTTTCCGACACCCGATGATACCCGAAAACAAGCGAGATACTGCTACCACCTACCCGACACTGTGTTTACCCTCGACACTTTCCATTACACAAAAAGGTTGTGGATCAAAATTTCAAGACCTCTCAGAGAAAATTTCATTTCAAAAAACAAAATTATTTTTTATATATCACATAAGAATATTTGCAATAATATGTCAGAGATCACAGTGATAAACAGACATACGAATAAAATCTTACATGTTCATTAAATGCCATAAACTATTTCATGCAATGAAATATTATTAACTCTACTTGTCTACCTTATAATTACTTTTCGCATTATATAAAATAGAACATTGTAATATACACAGAAGACATCGTTGTAAGTTTCAGCCCTTCAACTTTCACTGCTGAATTTTCTGAATATTAAATCCTGGTTTATTTGTAAGAAATAGACGAGCAGTTTTCCCTGTACGTAACAAAAGCAAAACAGTGTCAATTCGATGTTTTAGTTATGACACAATCCATAAATTTTCTTCATTCCTACTTTTCTATAACTAATATCTTCATTTATCATAATTTTTTTTTGTCTAAAATAGAATAGCTTTTTTGTTCACTTAGTGAAACGGATTCTTAGGTCTACAATAAAAAAATACTAAAATATTTTTAGAGTTCATAGAAACACAATGTAAGTAATTTCTTAGGACGAATTTGTACTGTTGGGAGAGAATAATAAAAAAAATAGTCTTTTGTTTCGGACTCCTTTAGTTCGACAAACGTGTTTTCTATAAGTATATAAAAAAAAAGGAAATAAAAAAAAATCGTTAAAAGGAAAACGAGTTTCGGTTGACATAAAGAATTGTCATGGATATGTGTCGTTGTTTAATGGCACGCTTGACCATCTTTAAAAGGAAAAAGAAAGGGAACGTACACAGTGCGTCTTATACTATATGAAATTAGCCCTGATTTGTCTGCCGAAAATATTAAAGTTGAAATTTTGTTATGAATTTATATATATATATTTCACTTCATGTATTGTTACCGCGTTTTGTTCACGTCTTTTTGTTCGTTTAGGAAAAATTTATTATAAGTATCATGAGTGACATTATTGCATATTATTATATTTGACCTTATGAATTGAATTAGGTGAGATATTAGAGTATTTAGATTTAGATGTTTTAGGTGAAGTATCGATGATTTAATTGTTTAGGTATGAGTTGATTATAGGTTTACTTAAGGTGTTTATTATTAAATTAGATGAGATGCGAATTATCGCTTTATTTGACTGGTTGGTATAATGGTTAATTTATTTGATTGAGTAATTGATATTCATCGGTAATTTATTCGATTTTATTTGATGATTATAATCTTAATGTTTATGTTAATTCAATACTTGAATTGGGTTACTATTGTTTATATATTTATTTTGTAAGTTTTAATCAATTTTCATGTTTATGTGTTTTTTACATGAATGTAACAACATACGGCAATGTACGCACTTTTGCGTAAGTGTCTTTAAACAAAAAAAGGAGAGAAAGCTGCATTTGTTCTTACAAAAACAATTTAATGATAAATGAAAAAATGAATAAAGACGAGCGAGCTGCTAAGTTAAGGAGCATTCTGTAATCCAGCGAAAAAGTCGTGGAAAGTGGCTACCAGGAAAGAAACACTGTTTTATTACATACTTGGTATTTAATTATTGTCTTACGTGTGTACAGATACCCCAATAAATACTTATCTTTCAGGCCGCCAGTTCATTAGCCTGAATGAGCACTGGCTCCCGAGAGCTGTCCCTAATTTTGAAAAAAAAGTTTATTAACAGAATGGATTAAATTTCCCCTTTTACATTTGATCTATCTCGGTGATGTCATATTTAAAAGTACCGGAAGTAGATAAGCAGGACTAATATGCATCAGAGCTGTTTGTCAAGGGTTGTATTGGTCCCCAAGCGGGGTCTATTTGCAAGGAGGTCAGGTCAAACTCCAGGCTCCATTGTAAATTTTACTCCTCTCCCCTAAAGATGTTTCTAGTATACAAAAATCAAACATTGTAATAAAGTCACGTAATAAATAATTTGCATAAATAACTACAGTTTAAATATAGGAAATCTTGTACAACACGATAGTGATTATATATTTTAAATGCTTAACTATAATATTTTACTGTTTATTTTGAATTTTATTTTGTTTATTTTCTTCAATAAAATTTTTTTGTGATACTATTTTTATATTGCATTTTAATTTTATGGTGAAATTTATTTGAAGTTGATTTATTTGACGAAATTTCTATAATTAGCCTTTTCATACGTATATTAACGAATTGGTGCACTCTAGCGCACTTAGACAATTCGATCGTAGATTTCAATTATTTTGTTGAGATTGATATTTTATTTGATATTATTATTCTCATTTAAGACCTGAGTTAATACCAACCGATACTTTAATGATATAATGTTTGATTTGATTATAATATAGGTAGTCTCCTACTAAGCTTCTACGTTGATAGCCTTAGTGCTAAAGACGTTTATACTGAAGTTGGGACGCTTGAGAAGTCTCGAGTATACCATTATATTTTATACAGACATTTTCAATGTGACCGAAACTCTCAGTATTAATTATTTTTATTCTTTTTAATTGACATAAAGGATATACATATACACTTAATTGTCTATACTTTATTATCATTCGGATTGGAGAGGCTGCATTGGGTCAAATAATGCAATTAAATAGGCTGCGAAAAATGTGCCGCTCGATCCCAAGACTTAAAATAGTACTAAAAATCTCACTACGCCAGACTGATGTCCGTACGAATCTGATGTCTGGACGAATGGTGAAACAGCCTGACGGTGTAAGTACGGGAAGAGAGAAAACAGCTCTATCTTTTGTAGAACGTGAAAAGCACGTGAAACGAAACATCAGCCAGTGGAGTTTTGCGACAATCCGATAACACCTATGTTCAGATCGTGAATCCTGGAAGAGTCGAACTTTTCTGTTAGCGCTACAAAATTTAAAAATTATTCGACTAGATGATCACGCGTTGTAAAGCTTACATTTGTAATAAGACAATATATATATATATATTAGGATGTTTCAAAAAAATATTTTTTTTTTATTTTTTTTGCCAAACAGGCTCAAAAGTTTCCTTTTACAGTCCCGAACCACCAGTGAAAACCGGAGCTTTTAATATTAATATTAAGTATGTCCTCATCGCATTTTTTTAATTCCCATAAGAATAACACGGGAAAAATTATTTTTGTTTCTTCTGATTTTTGTACTGTTCAAACGACTAATCAACCAATGAATCGCTGCTATAGTTATTGTAGGGAATTGAACGCTCTACAAAATGGGACTGATAAGATTTTCGATTAGTCCACGTGTTTAAGAGTTTTTTACAATCAAAATTCAATTTTTTTTAAATTTGATCGAAAACTCTAAATTTTACTAAAATTGTTAGCTTTATGGGAAAAATAGGGATCAAATTTTTTTGTTAAACACGAATTTACCTTGTAATAAACGTTTACCAATAATGCTTTAATTGATGATAAAATTAGAATTATTAATTTTATCAATAATTGCTTACAGGTAAAAATTGTTAACTCTAGCTCATTAATACAATTAAAACTATTATTTTTAACTTATGCTTATTAATTTTTTTTAGATGTCTCATCCTCGAGATGATTACCGAGAGCTTTTATTGTTATCTTTAGTTTTTCTTGGTAGTTGTCCAACCGATACGTACATTTTTAAGCGTCCTGGCGCTATGCATCATGCACGATGGATGTCAAAAGCCATCTATAGTTTAAAAATTTTTATGTTTCGGGACCAATTTCGTCTTTCCGCTCGTGAAATGAACAATTTACGTCAAGTATGTATCTTCATTCTTTTATTTTACATTGAAGCGTGGTTCACAGCAACATCTGCTATTTTGGCGCCAAACAAAGATTTAGAGTTGATGAAAAAATTGATTTCGGATAAACACATCATCCCGGCGGTATCAAAAGAAGCTTGTAGAAAAATGAAGGAACATCTGTGGTATTTGAATTATGAGTTAGCCACGATATCATTATTTGATGACAACGTTTCAGTTGATATTAAAAGAAAAATTATTGATGCAATTAACACCCAGGAAGGCTCTACATTGATGGATCAGCGATTTCATGTTGAAGACAAAGATCTACCATTGTTGTTGAAAAAAGATTTGAGCAACTTTGTTTCAAACAAGTCATTGGAGCTATTTACAAAATTCGATTTACCCTCTGATTTCTTAGAAGAAGATATTTTATCGTGGCCTGATAATGAAAGCTACAAAATTTGTCTGGATTTTTTTAAAACCTTAAAAGTGACCAACGACGTTGCTGAACGGGGAATTGCGTTGATCGAAGAATATAACTGCTGCCTAACCAAAGATGAAGACCAGTTGCAGTATCTATTACAGGTTGTTCGCAATCATCGACAACAATTTCCCGATTGTAATAAAAAATCTCTCCAATAATAGATATTTGATGTAATTAGATTAGTAAACGTCTATGAGAGAATTAATTAATGTTTAGCAAATAATTTAATTCCCATTTTTCCCATAAAGATAACAATTTTAGTAAAATTTTGAGTTTTCGATCAAATTTTAAAAAAATTGAATTTTGATCGTAAAAAACTCTTAAGCACGTGGACTAATCGAAAATCTTATCAGTCCCATTTTGTAGAGCGTTCAATTCCCTACAATAACTATAGCAGCGATTCATTAGTTGATTAGTCGTTTGAACAGTACAAAAATCAGAAGAAACAAAAATAATTTTTCCCGTGTTATTCTTATGGGAATTAAAAAAATGCGATGAGGACATACTTAATATTAATATTAAGAGCTCCGGTTTTCACTGGCGGTTCGTGACGTCAAAAGGAAACTTTTAAGCCTTTTGGAAAAAAAAAATTTTTTATTTTTTGAAACACCCTAATATATATATATATATATATATATATATATATATATATATATATATATATATATATATATATATATATATATATATATATACATGTAGGCCATATGGAGTTCCGTTTTATTGGTCAAGTGAGAGCGTTCAAGCTGATCTACAAGCTGAAAATATTAAAATATATTTAAATTTGTTCACATTAACATCAGAACATTATAAACTACGTAGATAGCCAGATCGGCTTCACACTTGGCATGTTTTATTATTTCGTCAAAGTCTATCGTAGTCTTCAACATCTGTTTGAAATCACTTTTTTCTTACTCAAACCGAGTAAAAGTTTTAGTTATGGATCATCATAGTCCAATTATACTATTAGCTAGCTAATTAGATCAAATGTTTTCGTATTCCAACATTTCGAAACTAATTACAAATTTGCCAAAAATTATACCTAAAGAAGACTATTCTATAATGAACTCCTTACCTAAAATCACATTACTAACGACTTATTTATTCCAAATTTTATCTCACAAAGGAACTTCGAACATCCCTTTTGCTTAGTTTCTAAAATAATAGTTCGCCGTTTTATTTTTGCCCTGCGGCGTCGTAAAATATAATTAAGGATTGTATGAAGTTATTATAAGTATTATGACCGTCAGCATGTATTAAAATAACCATCAATAGATACTACAAGAAACATACAGAAAAAGGTACTAAAATTACACTTCTCTTTGCCCGAAACTGATGTGAGGTACTCTCCGTTTGTTAGTAAAAATAATACTTTATTTTTGACAAATGCTACATGTACCTACTCTGTTTTACAAAGCAACGACATACGCATAAGATAATAGTGAAGTGCCATCAAAAAAATTGTAATACATAGCGCCATGATGTGGCGAACTTAGTTGCAGCACGAAAATAGGCCGGCTCGATCGGTCAATATTGCACTCTCACGGAATGCAGACGCGAGTAGCGGTTTTCGATGTTGTATTTCGTCCAGTGAGTGAAAGTTTCGGTGGTACTCTCCCCAGGTATCGTATATTTTCCTAAAAGAAATCCAGATACCCATTCCCCCTAACAAATACCCTGTAAGTATTAGTATAACGCGCCGACAACACGTTAGTAACTCACGTCCATGGGTCGATGATCATCTACTCCCAGGTGGCCCGCATGTTCATTTGCCTCTTTAAAATGTAATAAAAAACTTATTAATCTGAAAAATTGAACAAGTGTCATCAGCAATCAATGCTATCCTGCCGATTTTTAACAATATGTGGTAGATCATTAATGAAAACTAGGAATAGAAACGATCCAACAACTGAACCCTATGATACACCCATATTGACTGCACATCCTGACGGCTCTCACCATTAATATCAAACCTTTGAATTTTACCACTTATGTAAGACTTTAGAAATGCAAATAATCGATCCATGACACCATAATGATATACTTACCTGATCAATGTGTCATGATGAACGGAGTCAAATGCCTTGTACAAATAAATCACAGAAAACAGCATTTGCGTCCCGTAAATTCTGCCAAGCAGCAAAATCTGTTGAATAAGCCCAACACCGGCTTTAGTTGTTGGGCGACTTTGTAATTCAAATTTTTTAACGATTATCAAATTATTATTATAAAATACCGCAATAATTGATTAGCTTTACAAAATTTTACTGAGTGGATAGTATTGATATCGGTCTAAAATTAGAAGAGTCAGATATAGTACCGTATTTGAATAATCGATTAACATTACTGTGCTTCTTTAGATCCGAAAACACACCACAAGCAATGCAATCATTAACAATCACTACATTGCATACAGCAATGCAGTCTATTATTGAATCTATTATTTTTTCAGTTTTATACATTTTAATAACGTCATTGTAGTCGACATGAGTAAATTCTTGCATCAGTATTTTGCTTCGTCAAAGAATTAGCGAAAAGTGGGCGAAGATTTTAGAGATTGTTTAGTTAAAACTGAAATGTTAGCAGAGAATTTTTCAAAAGAAAGGTAATTTTTATATCTGTTTAAAATTCTATTAACAGTTTTTAATTGAAATTCTGTATGACGGTGTATGTGTTTTCAAGTGTATAAGATATATACAAGTGTATAAGATTCTTAAAAAATAATTACAGTAAATGATATTTTATGACTAATATTGCCTTGACAGACCTACAGACAGACAGTCGGACACATTAAAACTGTTAAAATCCTCGATTTCATTAAGGAACCCTAAAATAACGGTACGTAGCTGAAGCTTTGATTTGTGATCTCAACTAGGCTTACTTCAAAAGCATTTCGTAAGCGAACATCAGAGGCTTAATCGAAACATCTCTGCTTTTGTCTTCAAACGGCGTCACGATATGTGCAAAGGTTGAACACATAGCATTGTCAAAAGGACCGGCTGACGATAGATCACGCCATGCGCTATGCCACGGGAAACGCTTAATATTGACAATTTGGAGTTCAAAACCACTAATAATCTCATATTTTTTAGAGGTCCAAACGGTCAAAACAGACTCAATATGTTAACAAGAAATATACAAAATTTGAGTTCAATGCAAGACAAACAAATAGTCAACAGTTTATGTATAACTAACATATGTTTTAATCACATGTAGAGCACTCAACGTATTTAAGATAAATAGATTCGATAGCTTCAGAAAATAGTAAGAAATAGCATATAAGTGCTAGGAACATATAACTAAAAATCTATATAAAACTAGCCATTTTTTTCACTTTAAATATTTCAGACGCGTTTAGTATAACCTTAATTTTATCTGTCTTTAAAGTAGATACGACAACACTATACTACTCGACTCGTTTTTTTTTAAGATTCATCAGTGGCTTCAGTTTTCATTTTGGCACTTGTATCAAGTTTTTATCAATTTTTGTTGTCAATGCTCGAATCTTTAGTGTTTCACGCTAACTTAGTACAAGTTAGGGATTATTAGCAATCGTTGTCACGAATGTGTTTTCTTCGGCAATAAAACAAGTACTTCAAAGTGCGTCGACGCACATGGTGATTTTGTTATATCAATAAAAATCTTTGACATTCTTAATTAATCGTATTACGTTGAATTGAGAATGTTCAATGAAATACCAATGTAATTTTTGTAAGCAATGTCTTCCCATTGTTCCTCTAAATCTCACATCCCAGAAGCGAGCGCAAAGTTCGGCGGCGAGTTCGCAGCGCCCCCCGCCGTTATAAACCCGCCCCGTTATTTGGGTGTTTCTCGTTAAATCCGTCAGGGCCGATAATTATTTCCCCGTCGGAGATTTATGTACCGGCGACTGTCAACGTCAATGGCGGGCCCGACGGCGCAGAAAATAAGTTCCAATTTATCCGCTGCGCCTACCTGGACGCCGTCACGGCTGCGAACACGGCTGACAGCGCGGAATTGCCGCCGGCCCCGGACCGGCCATAACGGATACGCCACGTTCTTGGTCATATTTACAACAATATTACGCTGTCAACAATGTATCTGCTTAGTTTCAATTGAACAATCATTCGAATAATATTGTAATTGTTTCAAAAGTTTCAAGTATCCGATCAAGTTTTTTTATATTCTTGAAAAGAAAGGTACATATTATGTGACAGACTAATTTTGCAATTCTGAATCACAACTTCACGTTTCTTCGACTGAACATTTTATGATTTCGAAGTGAAACAAAGACTACTGTTCTGAAATTACTCAAACTAATAGCCTGAATCGTCTATGACATAAAAGCTGAGAGACGGATACGCACTTAAAGTGACCCTTTGTGCGACTAGTACTACCAAACTCAAAACAGAATAAGTCAATAAGACGCAAATGGCAAATGCCAAGTATAGGATCATGAAAGACAGAACGCAGTACATTTAAATGAAGGGATTCCATCCGTGTCCCACGATGGTTTGGTGACCACGGCTGCTCACCAACGAATTATAAAACAACAAAAGAATCCAACGCTTTTTGACACAGATGTAAAAATTTTATTGTTATTTTTATCAGGTGATTAATGCTTCTACACAGGACGTACTGAAAAGTTTTAAAACGAATGAGAAACAATTACTAGGAATGGTCAAAAATGAACTTACTTTTCTCAAAATATTCTCCGTTAGCATAAATACAATTTTTCATACGATTAAACCAATTTCGAAAACATTTATGTCGCTCCTCCCTGGTAACCTCGAAAATATGTTATTCATGCTATTCTACAGCGTTTTCTGGTAATGAAAATCGTTGACCACATAATTGATTCCTAATTTTTGCGAACAGAAGAAAATCACAAGATGCTAGGTTGAGACTTTATGCAGGATTGCTGATAAGTTTAACGTTTTTTTCTTTCAAAAATTTATGTGTCTGTATGGCCGTGTGAGAACTGGCTTGTCGTAGTGCAAGATGTTACGAAGATGTAAATAAATGGCCGTGTACCAATCACTATTCAGAGTACGACAATTCTCTAAAGCAACAGTAGCCATGTGTCCAGTACTCTTAAAAAAAAAACAATCATCCGCTTAGGAGTACTTAACTTCTCTTTGGTTGATTTTGGCTCATCTCGACAGACCCATACGGTCGATGCAGTTTTGATTTGAAGTCATAGCAATAAATCCATATTTCATCATCTGTTACTATGTCCCGTACCATATTAGATGCCCCTTTCTTGAATCTGGTAGGCATTACATTGCGCTAAGTGACACCGTCCGTTTTTAAGCCTCATTCAAATTGTGTAGCATCCACCGCGAGCACAGTTTTTCATACCCAAATGTTATGTAATGTTAACTCATTTCTATGCTCAAGAATGCTCTAATTTTATGTTAGGTCACATATCTATCTCTTTCGATCATACGGCACACAGCATCGATGTTTTTCTATTATCCACATCCATATCGGTAGATCCACATCGGTGAACGGACGATCATCACAAAATTCGTCACTGAGATTGATATGACCGCGTTTGAGTTTTGCAAACCAGTGATGGATAATCGTCTTGCATGGTGCTTCTTTGCCAAAAGTAGTTCGAAGCCGAGAGAGAATCTGCTGAATTGTCAAATTACATTTAAAATCGTAGATTACATTTAAAATCATAGTACGAAAATTTTCACGACTTAAATCCATAGTGATGAAAACATGAATTTTTTAAAATGTTGTCATAATGTAAAAAAAAACAATTGACAATTAGATGAAACAAACTATATTCTACAGCCAAAGAGTTTAAATTTCAAGTGTAGTAATTACTTTTTAAATATGGTTTATGTAAATGGCCAATTCCAGAAACTTATAATGCTCTTCACGTGTAAAGTATATTATGTATTGATCTAAAATTTATGATTTTATTATTGAAGTGTAATGAAGTATTTTGTTTATTTTGTACCCGAACTATGATGAAAGAACAGAAGGGTAATCATTTTGACACCGTATTTACGTATTATATAAGTATGAACCGTAGTTCCAGTTTGGCGTCGCTCCTGTGGAATCGATTTGGTCAAATGAAATGTCTGTCGATTCGTTTTCATTCTATAAAGTTTCTAAATTATATATTTTTAAGTAAATTAATTAATATGTCTTCTAAAAATTATAAACTAGCTTAGGTCATGTTTTTTAATTAAGATAAATTAATATAATGGTTTCCCGAAATTGAAAATTTTGAAACTAAATTATAGATAGTAAATGGTCACAAAAACATGTTAATTTTCAGCAATACTGAGATACAAAAGTTCACTACGGAATCAATTGATCGCACTTAACTAGTGAATGCGCTGATCTCGTAAAAAATATAACCTGTCGGCTCTCTATATTTATTGTGTATGAATGATGTAGTACGTTCTCCAAGTCTTAACAAGGTCATAAAAAATTTACCATAATGAACACAATCTCCCAATTTCTAGAATTTTCTAACAAATCGAAGTGCATAAATAATATAATTAGCCACGCATACGCATATCGAGATGAACGAAGTATATATACTTTTATAAGAAAGAAGTTATTTTGTTGTTGAGTTGTTTCGTTTATGAGCATAGTTTCCACCAATAGTAAAGGTGTGAGAAAAAATATAATATGCATAAATCTATTGCTTCTATAATAAATTTACTAGTTGACTTTTGTTGTCGAACCATTATTATTCTTACTTATCTCCTTTTAAATTAACACTTAACAAAAAGTCACTTGTAAGATTCATTTTGCTTTTCTCGTCCTCCTTTTAAGAGTTTTAGGGCTGAAACTCTTTAAAAGGAATGTAAATTTTATTTTAATAGTCACTTTTTATTAAAAGTTAGTTGAAAAGGAAATGGTGGAAGAAGCTCTTAGCAGTCTCTTTTCAATAATCAAAAGAAATTGTATACTATCAATAGTAGTTATAGTATAATATTTTGGAATTTCAGTGCAAAAAGTGAGTTACATGTTACTTATATAAACGTACAATTTTCTAAAAAAAATTAAGAACATTATTAATCTGCTTATGTTTAGTCCATCCTCTGAAACATAACGTCATTTAAACTGAAATGTTAGTTCGACTGTTTAGAAATAGGACCACAAAAGCGCTTGAAATAAGCTGTCTTTTTTCAATAGAAATTCTACCAGGCTAATTATACAATAATATGTCGCATATGCCTGATTTTCTTGCTTTCTTCAAGGACCTAAGCAATCCCCCACGAACTAAATCATGTTACTTTTGGGAGTTTTCTCAAAAACATGTAATTTAGGGGGGAAAAAAATTACTTTTTATATTATAATTGTTACAAAAAATATGTAATTTATTTCGCATTTAAAATTTGGTATTAAAGAAGAAATTTTTGTATCCAGTACGTGAAAATAACTATTTTATGTACACAGCAACTTCAAAAATTAAATGTACAGCGCATACATTATGTATGAGTGTTTTGCACAACCAGAGTTGCCATTTTTCAACTCAAAAATGGTTCATACTTTATAACATTTTTTTTTTGTCGTTGCAAAATGAATATTTCATCGCTTCCGCAGGGGTGATATTTTCGGCAATGTGGCTATATTTTCAAGAGTTTCAGATGGTTGGAATTTAAGGATATGCAGACCTATAAGAATTCTAAAATAAAAAAGTGTAAACCTTTTATTTTTAAATGCATAAATTTGCTGCTTCTTATGATCTACGCGTTTTCAGAGGACCTTAATCGGTTTAAATGAGAAAGATTTTTGAATATTTTTTATTATTAAAATACACAAATTAAATCAAATAAAAATAGCATAATTTCGTAAGTAATACACTTTAAATACGTCATTAGCGATTTTTTTTCGACTTTAACATTATTATCGCAGGAGTTCATTTGCTACCGATGTTTTTTTATCGTTTTGAAATATGTAGACAAGTTTTTAAGGTATCACCTTCAAGGCGAACACTGTCGCGACTTTTCGTCTGCAGTGACTTACACTATTATTTATCTTAACGAAAATACAATGTTTTTAAATTTAAAAATTCTTGATCTCTAAACATTTGCAGCTCTTGTTGCGAATACATTAAAAAAAGAAAATTATAATTTTTGCAATATTAATTGTTTATTATTAAAAAAAAATTAGATAATTATACAAGTTTTATAGATTTATTTTCAAAGTCATTCGATATTTGTAGCAGTATTTTTCTTTGTTTTATCACATCTTAAAAAATCATTTATTTATGCAAATACTTTTTATTGCATTTACATAATTTTGATTTCATAAAGAGGATAATTATATACCTTACAAGTAACGTACTTAAAATTTCTAAAAAATTCATATTAATCGATTATATAGACTTAGAAAAATCTTAAAATGGTTTTTTGAGAGTATAATTTACAGTTCGTTTTAATTACACGTCCGTTTGTGTAATGGGCACGTAATGAATAAGAACAACGTCTTATCGATATGAAACGTCTAATCACGTGTTTGGGTGATTAGACGTTTCAAGTTATTATATTTTGACTATCACCTATCGTCGTCGCGACATATCATTCGGGCGGCCTCGGGTGTCGTCGGCGCCTTCCGACTATGATTCTGTCACAAAACTTGTACAGTACAACGCACGACACTCTGCCGCTGTGAAGCTAATCACGAATGCGCCGCAATAGCGTGAAATAGGAACCCAGGAGAGAAGAAGAAAGGGTCGGGGAACATTGAACCTGCGCATTGCCTTATTCGTAGGCAATTCAGAGGCGGCAGACTTTCATGCGTGGTACTGCACTCAACTGCCCTTCATAGACGCCACTTTGCGTGTGTTTTAATGTATCAGCGTGTATTTTTATACTAATGCTAACAACCTAATCCGTAAATATCGGTTCGTTGAAGTAAATTTATTTTAATACCTTAAAAGTGTTTATTTATTGTAAATGTGAATGACAGTGATATTAAAAGAGACAGTGACAATATAAAAGTTACGTAACTAAATGCATCACGAACAGTGCTAATTTCCATTTCTACGTTTTTATTAACTCGCTTTCTGGTCTCACTGTTTATTTGTTTGTTTGTCTGTTCGGGTGTAATTTTTCAAACGGGTTTAAAGTCATTGACGAGCTTGAAATTTGAAACGTTAAACTAAGCCCACAAACAGATAATAATGCATTATATTAACTCAGATTTTATCTTTGTTTGTTTGTTTTTCTGGTTGATTGGAATTTAGCGATCGATTTTAAATTGACTTTTCGATGAACTACAGAGTTGAAACTTCAAGCGTAGCCCAGAACTAGATTACAATCCTATATTAACTCGCTTTCTTGTCTGTCTGTTTGTTAATTCGGTTTGTAATACTTAAAACTTTAAACGAATGAAATGAATGCTAAGGCAATATTAATATCCTGCCTTACCCGTCTATTTATTTGGTTGTTTGTTTATCCGTTCGAGTTTAATTTTGTAATCGATTTTCCACAAGCTATGTTCAAATTCATACCTATTAAAAATTCACCTCAGTCAGTTGTAGGATTTAGGTGCAGTTATAAAAATAATGGTAAAATTTAAAATTAAAAACATATAAATACATGCAATAATAATTACATTCTTGAAAATATAAATTTATTGTTTATTAATTTCATTGCTAGGGACTTGTGTGAACTATTTATGCGTTAAATAAATCCTATGTTTTTCGTTTCAAATATTACAAGTATTTCTGTATCTATTAAAAATTCACACTAGAAAAATAGATTTGTTTTTGTTTTTAGTGGTAAAAAAACGGGATAACTTATTTTTCTTTTTCATTTTTAATATTTCAATACAAAAAATAAAGAATTGTAAGTTTTAGGTGCCATCTACTAGGTGCCATCTACCAGGTGCCCATTTTTTTTCTTATTGTTTTCTTTACAGTTAATGAAAGCAATTATTATCGTACAAATAAATAAATGTGCCGATACAAAAATATTAAAATAAGCGACCAAATTAAATAATGGTCAAAGTAATCAACAAACAAACAACAACGCAATAAAACTTCGTCCCACGTTTAGCAAACACGTCGCTTGTTTATTTTCCATTGGCCGATGATTTATAGGGCCCGAGCTGCCAGTCAATAGCATCTGATACAAAACTTCCTGCACCATTAATCAATACACAGATAGTGTTGGACCGTGATTGAAGACTCCCAGTTGACGCCGCCGATTGATTTATAACCTAACCATACAAATAACAACCCTATTTACCGAGGTTACAGTTAATATTTCATCGCGCTAAAAGCCGTGATGGAGCGGGTGCATGAAAACGAATAGTGACGTGGTAGAGGACAGTCTTTTTTGTTATACCAACAATAAAGTCCCTTTAAACGTGTTTATACTTAATAGAATAACTATTCACATCACAACTATGTTTGTATTTAGAAAAAATATATTTTTTTGGCATTTTCATTCCAAACTTGATATTATGTTCTTGAAGATTTGTGCCGGATTTTCATATTTTTTCAGGGCTCGCAATAAAATTTAATGCTAAACCGAACTAAATATATAACAAGGTTATAAGAGGACGGGGCGTAATAATATCAGGAGAAATGTATATATGGTATTGTCACATAAGTTTTGAAACGAGTTCAGAAGTTCTGATTTCTGCATAGGTTACTACAAAAATAGTAAAAGAGGTATCCGAGTATGGGGGCGGACATGTACACGCCGAGGTTTGTCACCGACGCACACGCCGCTGGAGGAAGGAAGTGAAGAATAAGCAATTAGCGTAGAATTATTATACGTAAAAAGTAGAAGAGGAAAGATTACTCAGAAAAACTCAGAACAAAGATAACCTTTATGTGTACGTGCAGTTTCTTTTTAATGTACAAAACCAACTCTAGAGTTCGTATTGAAGTGGATGTGTTAGACACCTAACGTCATCCGCGTATATGACATGTGGAACCGAACCGTTTTTCAATTTCAAATGTCAACCCACACTAAGCGACCGACCGCGCGCGACGACCGAGCCGAGACTAGCAAGCTTCTGTGATGGTCCACGTACAGTGAACGTGTACCTATTTTATAAAAGAACATTATTAAACTCTTGACGTTTCCAATAACAAATTATACCCATATCATTTTTATAGCCTTAAGTTTCGCAATTTTAAATCGCCAACTATTCACAACTTTCCTGATGTTCCAAATAACAATTTAAATAAACCATTTATGAATCCAATTTTCTTTTGTCGGATCCGTCGGAAGCGCTTGTCGCTAATTTAAGCAATGCACTTGACCGATAATAATATGACACAGAAAGTGAAACGTTTTTCTAGTACCTACCATGATTCCTCACGACGTGATGATCCCTAAGACACCCATGGAAAGGCATCTAAGTCAAAAGCAATGTGTATTAGAGTATCTTTTTAATGAGTAAAAACCTCTCGTTACTGAAGGACTTGGGTTCACGACATTTTGCACTTTCGCCTCTGAACGAGCAACACAAAAACTACATAATTCCATCTCCAAACTCCAGATAATAAACAAGTTTTAATGAGCATACGGTAACACCGTGTTCACAAATGGTCATTTATAAATAATTATTTCGATATATTTGTAAAGGTCGTTAGATATTGTGTCAGCATAGTGAAACAATGTAGTAGTCGAATGATATGATAAGCAGACATCGGTGTGCGATATGATTTTCGATGATGTCGTTCGGGATAGCGATAATGTTTGATCTCTGTTTCGAGATCGGTAAGTGAGAATTTATCCCATAAGCACCCGGATCGAGCTGCGAATGTCGGCTATTAAATTTCGGGAAATCAATTCCATAAAAGTCGACAGTAAAGAACGTATCAGTGCTCTTCCAAGCGTCACGTTATGTTTTCACTTTAAAATTTCTAATTGTTTGATGTGTCAAAAGTCTGCAATTTAAAACTATTGCTTCCAGCAATTTCAGCAACGTGACTCACGTGATTCGCAATTATTAGTATGGTATTGGAAAATTTAGTGTAGTCTAACTGTGCAGATGACCTTCAGGATGGACCCTAAGGTTTTAAATTTTCTCATTTCTGAGGTGTTTTAAGCATAGGTAAGTAAGCTGACTTTATGCTTACCGCTGCTACGAAACGTTTTGCAAAACAATGTTGTACAAAAGCCGCGCTAAACTCAGCCACGTTTATGAACGAGTAACGGGTAACTTTGAAGCAGTATATTATACTTAAGTACACCAACGGACTCTTTCTACAATTTATTTAATTGTGCAACTTAAATAGTTGCTACCGCTCGCCTTAATTAAATTAAGTTTATTTAATTCTGCAATTTTATAATTATACGGGACTAAACCTGCTTATGATAAAGTAGATACAAAAGATGGTATGGTGTACTGTTAAAAATTTATAAATATTTTAAATAGGTATTGCGAAATACTTTAAATAGGCAAATTGTTTATAACAATTAAATAATTATTTGAATTTATCGTTGATTATTTTTTTGTTATGTATAAATTCTACCATATTTACGGTATATTTATAATAATAGATCGATATTATAATTTTTACTACTCATTTTGATAGTAATTATAGATTCGTGGAAGTACATTAAAGAAATTTCAATCATGATTCAAATCTCTGATGTTTCGTTCGTCCTAATATAAACAAGAATGGGCAAAAATGGGTTTTTTTTAAATGTGTTATTTATATTGATATATATATACATATATAAAGAATTTATATACCTTATTGGATATAGCTTTAACTCAGGAATACAAAATTGACATCTTTCCGTTTTTCTTGAAATAACTTCTTTAAAACAATTAAAAAACTTTTAATGGCATATAATTACTTTTATATATTCTAAAACTTATTCTAGCGAGGTGCTATTTTAGTATCGTTCTATTAAGTTTTACTTTTTACACTTCCTTGCGTAATTATTTCTTGTTATCACAACTTTTTAATATTGATATAGCACATAACAATTAATAAGATGTGATTTCTTAGTTCGATATCTAATTTAATAGATAAATTTTATGTGATGCATTTTTATGAAATTATAGACACGAATTTCTTTCTGGCTTTATTATTGTTATATTTTTATTATTATATTATATTACTACACAAATAAACATCTTCATTAACAAACTTCAATATTATATCAATTTCAGGCTCTAAATCCTCAATCCTGATGATGCTGGGGTAATGTTGAAAACATGCTGATTGTAAAAACATTTTGATTGATTCTATTAAATAGTCCAATCCACACAATTTATGTTTCTTTAACGTGACAAGAAGTGTGTGGTGTTAGGGTGAATTAAAATTATATGGTATACATGGATGTATGCATACCATATGATATACATGTCAAGGGCTTGGTCGAAGATATAGCCTTATTATTATATTGAATATAATTACACTAAAAAGCTTACAATAATAAAAATAAAAAAAAAACTTAAAAACGGTTTTATTTTATCTAAATAAATATACATGTTATCCAATAAATTATAATTAACCACAAAATTTAATACGAAAGCTATCAACAAGTGTAGTGCCTAATAGTGACTCGTCTTGCTCTATCATCAAAAGACAATATCCGCTTTAGGTTGCTGAGTCAGCGAAATAAGTAAGCAATCATGGCCTTTAATCATGCTTCGATCAAACGGTAGAGTGGTGAAGATATAGTAGGTCGAAAGCTCTGCCCGGTGAATCTTCTAGTTTTGAGAAAGCAATGAGATTACTTGAAGGACTCGTATCATCGTTAGGTGTATAATACAAACATATTGGTAATGAATATTTAAGTTGAAAATTTGCTTTTTAATTGTAAGCGTAAATCACGCCCATATAACTGAAACGTTTGAACAATAATTAAGTAGTTTGTGTCGTTTTCGTACAAGATCAGTGTCAATGAGAACATTTCGTATGTGAGTGCGCGTGTGTTAGTTACATGCGAAAACACAATAAGTCTTTATAAGATCGCTAAATTCCCGCACTGTTTGACTGATTATCGCAAACTTAGCACTTTTAACAAGAAACGTTTAAGTGATATCCAAGGATAATTTGTTTTGTATTATACCTACTAGCACTTGTTTTCGACTTCGTGTTTGTGTTTCTACTATTGGAACGAATACACCTAAACTGTTTTTTTTTTAATTCATAGTAAACTATACTATCCCTGAGTAATTTACACTTGAATTTATTTCGATACTGATATTTCTCTCGTCTTCGTACAATTCGGAACAGTGACTGATAACGGTGTCAATATTAAGCGTAGAACCGGGATTAGAATTAAGAACGTGACCGGCATCGAAATCGAAGCGCCAACGGGGATTGACAGCGAGATGGGCAAAGGAAAAAGCAGAAGGAATACGTTTTATGACCATACTGGAGAAGATGTAGATGAAAAGCTAATAGAACATATTGCGAATTGTCTCGACTTGACTTAACCGAGTAATCTTTTAAAAATATAAAAATGAAAAACTTAATAAAAAGATCCGACTGCATAAAAGCGAACCGGCTAAAAGTTATAAAAAAAGTTGCGGTAAAATATTCTTCGGCGACAGCTTTGCTACAGTTCTGTCTTTAAAAAAATTGAGAGTATATATAAAGAGCACCGAATTTAAGGTCTAATTTAAGAAAAAAATTAAATTAAATGCTCTTAGATTTCCGCCAAAAAAGAAGTTGAAGGTTTCCAAAATCCTCTGGAAAATATAAGTTTTAATTCAATTTAAGGAAAGCAAGTTTTCTTTAAATATCTATCTGTGTGTGAGTGTGTCCGTGCGTGCGCGTGCGTGAATGTGTGTGTGTATGTGTGTGTATACATATATAGAAATTTGGAAACAGAAGTATAACATATTTCTGTTTCCAAATATCTACGCAGTCTAACTACAAACCCTATTGAAGTGGATAAATTTGACCAAGGTAAAGTAGAAATAGAATTTTCAAAAGAACGTTTTACGAATAACTATTTAACAAATTAAATGATACAAGTCGTATTTAGGGTGTTCGAAATAATTCACTTGAATTTTTTCAATCATTTCAGTTTAATCATTGACCAAGTTGTGAATAATTAAATAATTTATATTCGAATAACTATATTTAGTGACGAAATCGATCTTTATGAAAATGTAATCAAATTTAATCTTCAGTAAACTTCATCATATATACATATTGTAATTGATAATTATAATTTAGAAAAAGCTTAAAAGTGAAATTAAAAAAAGCAAGTAAAGTCTTTAAAATTTATTTGTTTTATGTAGTGCTTTCGTCTACAAATGGATAACGTAACATTTAATAGTTTGAACTTAACCTGTTGATCAAGTTCAAAGTTATTTTGAAAATAAATGTTTAAAAAAATTTTTAAAGCTACTTGAAAAATATTAAAAAATTATTGAATATCGTAAAGATTCATAAATCAGTTACTTAAATCGAGAGGCATCGTTGGTGAGATATGTACGTACATGCGTATACTTTTAAAAATAACTATAAATCACGTATTTATTTACAGTTAACTATGTGTGTACATATTATATATTTGTATACATATATGAGTGAATGTGTGAATAATAGATCGTAGTACAAGACCTATCGAATCGATTGTAAGTATCAAACGTCAATTATTTTTTATTTAACGAAAAAATATCATAGATTAAATTCTTTCAACAAATAATAATCAATATGACTTTAAAATGGTAAAACAAGAGAACATTTGCTACTACATTGAGTGGGGTGTCATTCCATAAACTATTTGAACACGTCGTGAGTTTTTTTAAAAAATACTGTCAAAGGTCATACCTATGTCACATTAAGTCGAGTAGAATCACTAGATAGATTGTTTACGAATGAACTTGATTTCACAAAACACTTGATAATTTTCACGATCACAATAATTAGTATTTAAGTTCACTGGACTATAAAATTCAGAACTTTTCGTGCTTATTCCATTTATTACACTTGTTACCCCTTCGAACTTTTGCTTGCGACTTCACCCGCTTGAACAGGTTCATGTCAGCAGTGGCTATCACGTCGCGGCTTTCGCACCGAACCAAATGCGCCCACAGCTCTGCCCCATTCCTGATTTACTATAATCCGGTTTTATTATTTCATAAATTCGTCTAGTTTTTAATGCTTTCAATAACCTAAATTACCAGTTAATCTAATAAAAAGAAGCTGAAAATTTCAGTGAAATTGGTTGAATCACAATGGATTTTAGTAATCTTCACGGAAACTTTAACTATAAGACCCAATAATGTAAACCTTTGTAATAACTATGTACGGCACTATCAGTAACAAATACGTAACAGTATTAGAAGAAAAAAACCTAAAATTTAAAACAAGTTAGGTATCAGATAAGAAAATTCGAAGATATCTTTTATTGCTAATGTGAAATATTTCATATTTTTCAAACATGAAATGATTTTTGAACTTATGCTTCTTTTGGCGCATTATCAAAATCTAATTAGAGTTTCTTTTGAGCATGTTACGCGCCGATGTAACACATCATGCGAATTCCGAGTACCAGGACAACATATGTAGGAAGCAGTACAAAAATTTATTTAATGCGGCGTATACTGATTTAAAAAATAAAGTGTCTGGATCGCCGATAGATAAAAAAATAATGTACATGTACCAAAAAATTATTTAAGTACGTCAAAGAATCATAACTTCTTACATGCGCAAATAAGTACACGCAACAGTATTGTTTTATAAAACTAAAGATACGCATTTACCAAAAAAAGTCATATTACACCACGCATATAAGAGGGAGTTTTAGGGAATGTGTTAATGCGTTCTGATGGCCCCAAAGGGTATTCTCCTTGGGGCACCAAACAACACCATGAATCGACTCCCTTTCCATAACAGCCAACCCAAAGCCGGCTTTCACGCTAATGCGTTTATTTATAAACGATTTCCCCGCCCCTGCGCATCACTTTGATGGTACTTGGGGGTGCATTCGCTTGCATTCACCGACAAAACCAATATCGGAGAAGTTTATAGCTATACCTTTGTTGATACGATATTTAGGCACGAAAGTGTCTTTTGGTTTTTATTCATTGCGTTTGTTTTCGTATTATACTCGTACTTCAGTGGCAGTTTTCTTTCTTTTGATTGTATTGTTTTAAAATCTCACCAATCTTCTAATCACTAATATATTTTCGTTAAAAATTGTTAAAATCTTTCTATAACCTAATTCAAACAGATTAAAAATTTGTTTTAATTTTTTCATTTTATGGTATCCTTGAAATTAATAAAAAAAAATACATGAGAGAATATTATAATATTAACGTTACCTACATCAATTTTTTTATCGTTTCTGGAACACTTTTGGAACGTTTCTTGAATGTTTTGAGTACAACTTTCGTGTTTCGTTCATAAATTGTAAATACTGTTTTAAAATATTTTATCTAAGATAAAATGTTCAGTAGATTTAGATTATCTTGGTCTATGACTTTAATTTCAAAATTTCAAACAGTTTCCGAAAGTCGATTTTTCCTAAGAATGTTAATTTTACGAGATCACATGATTTTTATTGACCTTCGTAGAAAATATCTAATGAAACTTTTTTGAACAACCATTAATACTTCAAAAATGTTTCATTGTAAATATATCATTAAAAATATTCATTATTGTACATTTAACATATGTATATTTTATGTGTTTAATGTACTGTATTAATTTTTAATTCTCATGAAGGTTTCATGAGACATCAAAATTCTTAAGAATAAAAATTTATACAGTAAACTACGCAACTTGACTGGTAACACTTCTTCTTTTTAATGAAACGACAAATTATACGAGCTCTGATGAGTATTTTTTATCTTTTATGCCAGTAAAATCTCTTTTGTCAATGGCTCAAATCGTGCCTTCAATTATTAAAAAATCATCCCTTTAACTCGGAATGCACTATACCTCGAATTCCCCGAGGGAGGCCCTAAAGCATCCCTTTTATTAGTTTTTGAAGCCCTTTGAAGTGGTTAAACATGTGTATAAATCAAAACACAGTAATGAAAGCAGCTACACAAATAATGTTCGTGAAATTATATCGTACTTAATGTATAAATATTTAAGGAAAGTCTTAATATTTTACTTTCTAATTTTTGTTAAATATGTTGTGGTATTTACTAACTAGTTTAGGACTACTACAAAAATATTAAATGCTAAATTTGAAATTTTCAAATCATATTCGAATTTTTTAAAATATTTATGCACAATTAATTAGTAGTCTTGCTGTCATAAAGCTTATTCCGATGTTGTTATCGATGTCGGTTCCTGTTCGACTGTTAGTTTCGATTTATATCCCGTTGTCATTACAATGCCAATCCTCATCTCGACTTAATATGTAGTTAACGATTCTCTGAAATACAAAAATTAGTAATGGCTAAGTTGCTGACCATACGACTGAGCTGCGCGGCATAGTGTTTCGCTGACGTTACCGCTCATGCAACTAGCCGTCCCCGATTCACGTTGCCGCCACCACGCAGCACTGTCATTGATGTGCGTACTTACATACATTTTTCCAGATTAGTTGACGTCTATAGTCACTACTATCACTGCACTACGACCTTTGGGTCGTAACTGAGTTATATAGCCTCTAACCTTTTTCAATAACTATTTATACAACTTAAGGACTATATAACCTAAAAATCAAATTGAGATTAGCGCGTTCAAAATATCGATAACCTTTCAGTGTTATATATGGTTTTAAGTATATTACAGATAATTTCATCCAGCGATGAAATACTAGGGCGTGGGCTTTTACAGATTCGTGGCATTCCTGTTTCACGACATCACATAGAATTAGAGAAAAGTACAAAACAGAAGCATGAAAACGTGTGAATCAGAATAATCACCGTTAATAATCGCATAAGATAACAGCACCCAGAAAGTAGCGAGCGAACAATTCAATCATTTATATGAAATAGAATATTTAGAATATTAGCAGCGCTCGTTTTTCACGCGGCTGGAACCGCGGATTCTCGATCGATATCAAGAACGATCGGGGTGGAAAATCGAATGGGAATCGAGAGCAAGACTGAGGTCGTAATTGGGAAAAAGACCAGATATTTATAGTCTAAAACATGACTGAGATAGGGGTCAAAATCGACTAAAAGATCGCCCAACACCAAAGATGAATTCGATTAATTCTTGTCTAAGCAAACAAAATTGCAGGTGAAAGCTACTTTCGAACAGAACGTCAATTAGGAATTTTGAGGTCCTGTGACACGGAAATTAAAAGCGATTCATAATCAGTCTAAAAGTGAACAAACAAATCCGATAAGAGCAACATATTGCTCATTGTTATGCGACCTATTCTATATTTGATTCCCCGCAAAATACGTCACGGGTACGTGGAATACGTGAAAAGGTAGCAATGAGGAGGGTTGCACGACAACGCAAACAGTGATTGAATGGTAGCTGCCGCAAGATGCCCTTGCCCAGAGACATAGCGCAATATAGATGGCTGAAGTTAGCATTACGCAAAGATAATACGTGTGTCACTCTTTTGATACATCTTGTTATTGGTTATATCGTATTAAAGCTACATTCAGCTATCGTTATGATTGGCCAAATTCTTGGTCATCGATTGAACAAGTATCGACATAAAGTGTTTATACTCATTGAAAGCTAAAGATAACATACCACCGGTTTGGAAACGAAAAGAAGAACCGATAAGAAACTCTCTCGGATATTTCCTTTTGATGTCTAAAACGTAATTGTATTATATTAATGATCATTGTTAATTCACTAACAGTCGTTTCTTAGTGAGCCGAGCTTCGCAATTGTTGAATTTATGTTATGCCTCTAGAAATCAAATTATAAAATGGTATGCGTCACCTATTAAATTATTATTAAATCTTGCCAATCTGTACCTGAGAATTTTGTGCGAATAATGTGATCATATCGTACATTTATATTGTGAAAGACGTCATTAAAAAAGAAACGCATATGCACAATATTTTAACATTAAAACTATTTAATTTTTAACCGTTAAATATCAATTAACTGTAATTGATATTTAACTGTAAACGGCCCCAGCATCAAACCAGAAATTGTCTTGTTCCTTCATTCCATAGTCACGGAACATGGCTACTGACGATTGACTGATGATGAATTGACTGACAAGGTTTTAAAAAAAACTTGCTTCACGCCTCGGAAACCACTTTGAACCAACGGTTCCGGATGTTGTCATTATGCGGTGATGACAACCTTTAAGGTCCTACGGCAGATAATAAAACTGGTCATATAATTTTACAAACAATAATATATTACAGTACGCTTTTTAATTACGTTACGACACACGTCAAATTTTATTCGCCGCCTGACCGTGGCATGTCGACGAAGAAGCAGCGAACATACCACGGGGAAAGAATTGCCATTACATCGATTACGTCACTACCCCCATGCCGATGTCGCTCACGATCTCGCTCTTAATCACGATGTCAACATCGATCCTCATTCCGATTCCGGTTTAAATTCGAATCTCGTTGCATAAGTATTCGATAACATTTTAAAATCGGTTTATTACCGATAACTTTCCTCTGTATATTCTTTCAAATATTCTCCTTTTTTTTTTTATTTCATAGTATATATGAAAAAGTAATTCTTCAACGATTTCAATCCAGTATATGGGTGTTATTCGTTGCAATAAAATGTATCTGTAATTATGATTTAATCACAAATGATATCGCAGTGGGAATAAAGATCAAAATTGAGTAAAAGATCTCAATCAAAATCATGATTAAAATTGAAAAAAAGATCAAGATCCTAATCATGATCAAAATTGAGAAAAAAATCAAGATCAGAATCATGATCAAAATTGAGTAAAATATCAAGATCAGAATCATGGTCAAAATTGAGTAAAAGATCACATTTAGAATCATGATCAAAATTGAGAAAAAGATCAAGATCAGAATCGTTATTAAAATTGAGTAAAAGATCAGAATCAGGATTATGATCAAAATTGAGTAATAGATCACAATCAGAATCATGAATAATATCGCGAGATCACAATTTGTACTGCCATCGGGTCTTGAACCAACAATAAATAGAGGAATTAATATTGAGATTGCGATTTGGATCAGATTGGATATAACGAATCTAATCAGCGAAATGAAGATGACACTTGACCGTTAATAATTAAAATTAACATAAAACACCATAATTACCATACAGTATGTATATAAACAGCGTTACTTGTCTCCATAATGGAACATAATATTACTATTAAATATCTCATATTAATGTTATAAAGATTTTCTGGTTCGCAGTATACAACATAAATAATTTAATAAAAAAAAAATAAATGAAGCAGTAATCGATGCCACTTGATTATATGTACGCTTAGGCAACACTTCATAACTAAGTCGCATGCGTTTGAATGATTTTTCACGTCAATGTGTATAATAAAAATGCAACTTAGGTTATTTACAACCGATGTCATATCCAGACCGAGCATACTCTAACATCATATGCTTAATGCTCAATACTTACTGGCACTAACTAAATTCATCACTCACGTTGCGTCTCGAGATTATTCGTAAACGAAATACAAGTGCGCTTTCACGTCACGCTGCATCAGTCCTGAATTGGGAACCGAAATTAGTAGTGAAAAGAGTAAAGGCAAAAGCGCAGATGTACAAATTGTACATCTGCGCTTCATCAATAATTAGCAACAGTTATTTGATTTTTTGATTATTTTTATTGTTACTTTAGTTATGCTTTTTGTTATTATTATGTGTTACTCCATAATAGGAAAAACTAACGCGATGCTGTTCATTTACATACTGTATACACGTATTTGATATGTAATTATTGTGGAAATCATGATGCTTATCGCAATAATTCATATTCATTCTAGCAAAAAAGTATCTTAAAAATTATATATAAATGTAACCCTTTCCGATATTTCCCCAAAAATGCAGGCATTGAAAAGTAGTTCAATAACATAAGTTAAATATCAATAATACTATGAAAATGCTGTCATACTTTCTCGAGTTGCATTTGCAAGTCGATTCTAATTTAATTACACTTACTGTAATTTTGATTATTCTTAAATTCATTTAAGGATTTCATGAAAGCAGTAAATAGTTTAAAAAAAAATCACTTAAATCACTAAAGCACTGTGAGTCTATGAGTAATATTTTTGGGATATGCTTGGTTTAGAAGAGTCATAATTTGTGCAGGCTAAAAAGCAAAAGTTGGAGTATTTTATAATAAGAGCATTATATTTTGAAGCTCTTACAATATCAAGCGCTCTAACTTTTTATAAATCTATGGTAGACCAGCTATTGATATTCAAACACGAAAAATGATCAAATATTTACATCGGCCTATTCACCTAACGGGCTCACCTTGTTCCCAATGCAAATATGAACACATTCAATGTTATTTCTAGTTACCGCGTAGTGGTGCCTCGGGTTGAAATTCTGGCTTAAGTCGCTGGAAAAAATGTAAGTTATTGACGGGAACATATAAATAACTTTTTGTAGCTAAAACATTTACATCTCGAAGTGAATATTATCATGTTGTATTAGCTCAAACTAAGGACAAATACATAACTGTCGTATTTAATTTAAGACAGTACCATTTTTGAGAATAAAATAAACTAAGCGAAGAAAATAAGAATAAAAAAAGGAGAGGAATAAAAGAAAAGGCAAAAAGAAAAAATAATTCTATCAAACTAAAAAATTACATGCACATACGTATTTCTATGCATAGATACTAAAGTAACTATTAAATAGTAATCTGTATAAAAATAATCACAAAAAAAACATTTATTTTTCAAACTTAATTTATAATTATTTTCTACAACATTATTTTGTCAGCGTTAATAGCGTATTATAATTTCGATTAAATTAATACAGAAAACACACCAGCTTGGCGACATAAAAGATCCAAATGAAATGTTCTTGATACTTAATTCAATAATCAAGGGAATTACACAAGTAAATTTTCGATTATGTGACTTAATAAACGGGTATCCAACTTAATCACTTAGATGAACTTAAACAGATTTTAAGTTAATAAGCGACTTAGACGTGAGATCAAACTTTTTGTCAAAGCGTATAACGGCGGAGAAACAAAACCGATCCTTGACAATTCAAAATTAGGCCATTCACTGGGACGGATCCACGAGTCGCTTCGTCTGTTTATTCATTTCGAACATATTTAACTAAACGACAACTTCCCTCCGACGTTCCGTGCAGAATTTTCGACTTCTACTCTGCTCAGAAGCAACATAATTTTCGAATATTTGAATTTACTTTTTAATACCTCCGATTATGTCGAAAAAAAGGTTTTTATTACCAACCAAACAATAGACAACGACAAATGGAATTTGCGCAACATACGCCACCGTTTGGGTAAGTTTAGAAGTTTTCACATAGTTTCACAGAATTTATTTTAGACTTTTTTCTTACGGCTGATGATATCGAGTGATCTGTATTTCAATCACGACCCCGATCCCCTACGTCATTAAAGTCTTATCTGCCACGCCACCAAAAAAAAGTTTAAATTCGAAAGCAGACCCATCGTCGCAAATCGTCTCACAAAGCGGGTCAATTAGCGAGAATTGCCAGTTCAAAGTGTAATCTTCAATAAATACTGAGAAATCCGAAACAGGTGAGATAAATAATTAGGTGGAGCCGGCGCATGAGCTCGGCGAAATGTGGGGGTTGTGGCTCCACCGGAATTGTCCCGATAGCCGCTTCATAAGATGACCTAATTTTCCGAGTCGCGATAGCGATCTCAAGAGACTGGGCTTCGGTGGGATGGCGATAAAAATCAAAATACGTGCGACCGCGCCACGCGAAAGTGCCCGAATTTGTTTTCGAGGTTTACGAGCGAACTCTAAAATTTGGCGACTTGGGAAATCTGCTGATGAACGAACCCCACGTTGAGGGACTATAATAGAACTAAGGATAATAATAATAATCTACGTAAATAATATTTTACCACTGTCGGGTCTCAACACTTAACCAATTTCTTAGGAGATTTTACATATCTACCTGCATTATGACCTACGTTATGGACATTAACAGAGAGCCCTCCTTAACCCGCTATCGCGGACTGAATCTATAACCTTCTTATTTTCACAGCATAGCGGCCAAATTTCAGGTGCTTAACTAAATTTTCAAAATCTCCACTTTCACAATTTGGCAGTGAACGGAATTTTATCGATTTTTCTGCAGATTTTCACGCGCATACATTGAACCATAAAAATAGATACATGACGCTTTGCGTTATATTAGACGAATAATACAACCTCTGAAGTTCTTATCGAAAATGAGTGCTTTTGTGTTAATTTTTACAAATATTAGCATCTGTAGAACCGTAACTGAGACCGATTTGCAAATCGCGGTATGCAAAGCGTAACGAAGATCGCTTAAAATTCGAATTGAGGGTCTTAAACTTCTTTGATTAGAATCCATATAAAGCACAAGAGTTTATTGCATATTGGTAATATCAAACACATTTAAATGTTCTGGACGTCCAGCTTACAAAATATTGTCGACATCATTTTTTAATTCATTCAACGTTATAAATAATTTTACATAAGATATATATTTTTTTAATCATTTCACATAGGAACTGTAATTAATTTCAGTTTTATTAATTTATGTACCAAGAAAATATCATACCTTTGTTAGTCCATTTTTTCACCTTTTTGATTCTAATATTTCAATGTTTTCATATTCCGAATTCTTTTAAACCGTCTGACCTACTTAACGCTTAAAGGAACCGGTGATGATACACTATCAATTTTATATGGCCCAGAAACAAGATCTTTATAGCCCTCGTTACGCTCCTCGGGCGTAAAAATCGCACTTCCAGAATATTCCAATAAATTCAACCGGGAGGGAGTGAAGGTGGAAGCGCTTATTTGCATCTGGCAACATTTGATTGCCTCGGGCTGGGGCCTACCTTCGGCGCGCCAACCCAATTTTTAGACGCATGATATAAGTAGGTGCAAAACAAAGGATACGTCTACAAAACAATACAACGGTTGCTCTTAAAATGATTTATTTCCTTTTTTTTTCAAATTAAAAAGGATTACGCTAAAAATTACCAATTTCGAGTACTGTTGCATTTTTGTTTCCTTTTAAAAGCGATTGAAACATATTTTTAGTAGAAAATTATTTACGTTTGTGTCGGTTTTCTACTGTAAATCATATTACTTATTAACATGTTTAGGTTACAACATCACAAATAGTGGGTATGACTACCTAATATATCGTGCTCATGAAACAGATAAAAACTCTTAATATATTTTTGAGTGACTTGTAATTTCATATATTTGTATCATAAAACAAAATTTATATACTAAGTGTGTACAGTTGTATCATGTATTTTATTGTTTCTTCATTGTTTGCTAGAAGGTGTTGACCATGAACAAAGTAGAGTAAGTCAGTAATCTTTTTTTGATGTTATAGTAATGATTTATTGACAACGAATTCTGGCTGCAGCACGAAAATTGACCTGCTCGTCGGGTGAGATATCACACTCACAGATTGCAGACGTAAAGGCATCCGTTGTTGCGTTTCATTCAGTGATGAGAATTCGGGTGGCCCACTACCCTTTTCATCACCGCACTTTGTCTTCCATCGACCCATTATTCCCCCCTATTGTCCCTTCCTACTATCAGAAATTCTATTCCTACCCAAGAGACTGGCAACGCACTGGCGACTGCGCTGGGGTTGCAAGTATCCATGGACGACCGTGACCATCTACTCTCTGGTGGCCCTCATGCTCGTTTGCCAAGCGAAAATGCTGTAAAAATAAAGATATGAATGTAATTTATGTAATGGTCATAAAATTACGCTGCAACTATGTTACAAGTATAATATTACAAGTATTTTTTTTATATATTGATAACAAACTTTTATTGGCGTCAATGAATATCCGTCTGTCACTCCTGTCCGCTACAAGCCGTTTCAGTCATATCCACTTTATTTCTTTCCCACTTACAATGTTTTCTTAAAGGAACAACCGTTGTAACCATGACCATGAAACCATGTTTTAAAATGTTAATAATATCGAATTTAAAAGATCAAGAATTTGGCATATCAAATATAAATATATATATTATACATATAAATACATAAATATTACGTACAAAAATATATAACTGTGTATGTTTTATTAATTTGTACAAAATGTGATTAAGATACGTATAAAATTAGAACGGTGTTATATTATAAATTGTCGGTTTTTGTCCGCGGCTACGTGTGAACATTGAAGCGATTATTTATTTTTAGGATTCCATACCACAAAGAAAAAAAGCAGACCTTATAGGATTACCGTAAGTGAACCGATATACGATAGTACTTTTTCTAAGTCATTAATATGTCAATTGAAGATTTTCAAACATCAAACAATAAAAAAAAATACTATTAAAAGTCTCACTGTACCCCGGGACATACTCAGAAAGTATATCAATATTGAAAACATGAAAAATTCGTCGAGACTCCCAGTGTATGAATTATCTACACACATAATTTATGAGGAACCCTCAGAGCGTTAGTCTTCCTCGCACTTGTCTATCTTTTTATATCGATTGATCATTCACACAGATCCAGATCCCGCTTGTACCGCAGAAAATCATAAATTAATAAAAATAATTCTCTGTTAATCCAGAAGATATTCTATTATCACCAAAATCGACTCCCCCATTCATTACTCCATTGAACATTACCCCCATATTCCACCCGCTTTAATAAATAATTTGTCCTACACCTAATACATTTATCCTAGATTAAACCTTAACTAGCGAATAACACATCACAAAAAGTATCATAAAATTCGATTCAGTGGTTTTTGAATTTATCGCGATCATACAAACAAACAGACGAATAAAAATTCGATTGATTATTCTTTTGAATGCAATATTGTGTACATAATATGTGTAACAATTGTTATTAAAAAAAAAGTATATCATGTACACGATTGACTATGTTGCAATTCTTTTTCTATGTAAACAGATTTTGTAAGACATAATACGGTACAAGAGAAAATACAGTTTATAAAACCTATCATTTATTTCAATTTATTAAAACCTACAAATTATTGAACAATCATAATAAATAGTTGCATTACCCTCTGTACTGCAACTATTTATTCTGATATTTTCTCACCTTCCTCTCTCTCTCACTCTCTCTCACGCTGTCCCTCTTCCCTTATCCTCTCACAGAATATTTGCCTTTATCCTTTCCCCTAAACTCTCTTTCTATTTCTTGCTTTTCATCTACCTAATTAACATGGCTAATAAAATGTAACAAAATTGATTATTTTTAATCGGTTGTTGTGTTGGGTTATAAAGAGCGATATAGTCAAATATGACCGATAAAAAGATAAACAGAGATCAACTCAGTATTACACGTTGTTGTATTCTATTAGTACACTAAACTTTATTAAAATTGATAGAACTATTGTTGAATTATTAAGAACACATAAAAATAGCCTGTATTACCCAAGGTTCACGGTATCTTTTTATTCGATTTTCATTAATTTCTATTCAGCTATTTAGCTGTAAAAAGAAACAAAAGCTGTCATTTTCGCATTTACAATATTAGTATGAAAGTAAACATTTGAATTTTGACACTAATATTTTCGGAATATGAACGACAAAGCCTTATTTTATTATCAAATTTTAAAGTCTCTAAAACACTTTTTTTAATGATGGATTGATCACCATTAAAATACCTTAAATATCAAGTAAATCTTTCATATTATGCTTGTAATGTGGAACAAATGACACACGCAATTCCATGGTGACTCAGACACCTACCTAAAATCACCCATCAAGTCGCTCCAAATGTCCTAAAACAAGACGTGTAGACAGAATGAAATTGCTAACTCATACATGAAAAAAAAAGTCGAAAACCAAGTTACACCACTTTGTATTCTAGAATAGAGACCGAACGAAACAACGTCAAGGATTCCACGTCTGCCGGCGCTCCGTAAAAACGTAGCCTCCGAGGGGAGTGGTAAATAAAATTATATATTATCCTCGGGGATAGGAGGACGGATGGAAAACCCACCGTACGACAAGCAACAAAATAATGTGTCCGAACAAAGTTATAATTTAAGTAGGTTGCCCGTGTAAACTTCGCCAAAGTTTTCCCATCTTTCAGGCGTGTGTTTAATAAAGGCGGCGCGCTCGCCCACCGACAGATATAAGTGGCTCGCGCCCGCCCGATGATTTATAATGCGCCCATCGATTTTTTAACTGGGCGACCCTGTTAGGTCGCCGCCGCCGCGTGCGCATTGAAATCTTCGCATGCTACACGCGACGCGGTCACCGGAGAGGCGACCGCGACTCCCACGTGGACGGACAGGCCGGGGCCGGCCGATTCAAGGGCGTTCTGTCCCGTTAGGAGCCTCGAAAGCCTCGAGCCTCGAAAGAAAAAAGTTTGGACTCGTTATAGGAGGCCGCTTGAATATATTTCGTTATGAAATTTCAAACACGTCTCTATAAGATGGATAACCAAATTTTTACCAATTATTTTCGTTACGATTGCTACATATTAACAAGATATATTACATCTCTCAACATATTCGTCTGTCAAACTAGTATTAAAAATATTTTAATATTAAAAATCACTTAATAAAACTCATCTACTTCTGCAATCATACTTCCGTAATTTGAAGAAATGTTTAGAATTACAAAAACAGTACTGAGATGCTTTTATTAATTACTTACATAAAAGTTTTTTTCTTGAAAAGGTATTTTAAATCTATGATATGTGTCAAGAACTTTTACTCATCATTGTAATCACACGACGAAAGGTTTAAAAAATACAAATATTTTTGTATTTTATTATTTATATATTTAAATAATATATTTGTTATTTTATTCATTTATGTCCTCATCTCTGTATTAAATTGAATACATTTAATATGCTGAATGTAATGTTATCAAACATACTCAAGTAAAAGAGGTTTTTGTAATCCTACAATAAACTATTTCTTTAAATTGCCTCTACCGACCGTCGCCATAAGAAAAATTCAAAATGTCCAAATAAATTGCAACAATTGTCTATTAAAGTTTCCATTAAGATCTGTTTATATTTCATATAAATATGAACAACCTTTTTATTTAAAAACTCTATTCTAATTTAATTTTATTTATTTATTCAACTTCTTCATAAAGCTATTTTTGCAGAGATTAATTTGAAAAAAAAAATATCAAAGTAAACATTGTTTTGAATAATCTAGTCTTTTTATCACAAATTTCGGTTAACCAAGCGGTGGGTCGATTATTTAATATTTCAGTTTTTTTCTACAAATCTTAGGCTACGCCGGTTCATGTATTTTTAATTCATAATGAAAATCCCCGAGTTGACGCTCAGCTATGAAACTTACAACGCCGGTGGATTTTTTTTTCTCTCGAGAGAGAAAAAACTTATTTCGTAAGATGGCCGACGCAGGTGTTGTCGATAGCAGAAAATTGGAAATTTCATTATGGACGCTGTCCTCGGAACCGTTGTCTATGCACCGGGCGCCGCGGGGTCAAACGGCGAACTTGGCTTTAAAGCCGCGCAAATTCCATGCATAATCATTACGTTTTCCAACTTCACAGTGCCGGCGGCCGTATCCGTTTCGCGGTCGGGCAAACGTCACCGTCCTGCGATTACCATAAGTCGATTGTCTCTCGCATAAGCTGCGCGGGATTGTCCTCGCTTCAATAATATACTTCTTTACGAGTACGTGTTCGCTTGTAGTTCGCTTCGACGCTCAAAACGACACGAAATTGGCCGTGAACAACTATTTGATGTATAAGTAAGGATCGGAATTAAACCCGGGCTACTCGTTAGACAGGCGTGCGACCACTGAACCATTGACGATTAAAAGTTACAAGCCATGAAAGTTAAAGTAACGTCTCAGAAATTCCAATAAGCTTAGGCGTAACGACCTTCTGTTACTAAAAAAAAGCTTTTGATCCTAAGACTTTTAAGAGTTCTTCTTTAATGTAAGATTGTTTCGAACATTTATGCAAACGTAATCATTGTGATCTTCCGGATTAATTAATGAGCCGCATAATTTATGGCGTCGCCACTTCAACTACCTCGTCTGCTAGCAAGACACACAGACAAACGGATGAACACGACCAAACAGTAAAGGTCCCGGTATTATAAGACCTATAAAGGACATCATATTGAATGCCATTGTTTGCACAAATTTTTTTTAATATATGAATGTCACGTAGAATGACAACTTAGATTTTTTTCCATTTAATACAAAGGACGGTGTTTTTCTGTAAATTAAATATAAATTAATAGACAACAAAACTAACCATCGTTCTGCAAATTTGCAGAGCTAATCTCAGTTTTTTAATCCTGACTTCTAATTACAGAAATAACCCTCAAAACAGAGTAGGCTGTCTCGCCGGCACAGCCGTGGATGTTTTGTGCGGGACGATGTCTGCCTAAACCGGAGACAAGCATAACAACGAATACTCTTAGAATCGATATCTTTTGCACGCCGCAACGCGGCCGTGCATACAGTCGATCAACAGGAAACATGCAGCCTACTCCAATTTAATCATTGTCACTAATAATATAATGTACTTATTTGTTATAAAATGTACACTATTATATATAGAATTTTTTATTCTTCAAGCTTTATATCATTTCAAGTCTTTCACAAGATATAATATCACAACGAATCTCAGTGAAAAAATATTGCATGGGCCGTCATTTCGACTGTAGTTGATCCGTAAAGAGGTAATCTCGATTTATTTAGCTCGATCGGCTTTATTAATTAGTTTAATTATTATATAACCGGATTCATGAGGAGCAGAAGCATATTGAATATTAGTTCTTTCAGTAACAAATTTAAAATCAACAAATTCAACTTATTGAGGGAAACGAGTTTTGAACCAGAGTCTTTGAGTATCCTTAATCGCATAAGTAAACTTAGCCTAGTATTTAAGAATATATTTTTTAGTTATGTTTCTATTTACATTAAGATGTCTCAGGTGTTATTGCGAGTAAATTGAGCAGCAATTTTGTTTTATAAATTTTCTGTTTTAGTTTTTCAATTAAATTTTTATTCTGATTTGAATATACAATATAATACGTTTCCTTACTATAAAAAATCTAGCCTCGTACTCTTTATAATTTTTTTTTGTTGTGAATTATCTTCCACCCTTCATATTCCATAAATTTATTTACATATAATAGGCCGATGTAGTTGACACTCTGAAATTTCTAATGGTTATGGACATCCAATATATCACTTGCATTGTGTCAAAAAAACCTAGAAAAAACTAGACAATTTTCTTAACTAAAATTTTACCAACCTGCTTGTAATATGATATTTTTACAAGTCAAACGATACGTGTAATATGAAAAGCATCCAACTTAAAAAAGTATACGAAATTAGGAATTTCTAAAAATTCGTAGGAAATACGGCGTCGCGGTCCGCTACAACGCCCCCGCCAAAGAATAAAGGCGCACGCCGCCGGCTAAATCAGCGCGACCGCCGCCAGAGGGCGCAGCTGGCGGCGCATAAACCGGCGTCATTACGGCGGCCCTCGGAGATGACGGCGTTCAACTTCTTTAATTATCATCGCCGGAGTTGATGCTCGTCTAAAATAAATTTTCGGGCAATCGACTCGGAATCGAATTACTTAGCACCCATTACGAACTCTCAATTAAGATCGACTAGCTAGAACGCGAAATTGGTTTAAGTTTCAAAGGGGGGGTCAGGGGGGCGCAGCGGCGGCCGTCGCACGCGGCGGCGCCGGCGCGGGAAGGCGCCCTCGCCGGTTTCGGTGTTACGCCACCGGACGGAAGGTTTATTAAATATAGAGATTAAGTTTCTATTTTAATCATAACAAGTAACAGTCGTTATGCCAAATTCGATTTCGTGACCGACTGTACCAGTGACGCCCATTTGTTAATGTTTGTACGGGATCTTGGACATTTATGATTTCAATGATCGATCAGCGGGCAACCCCAATTTGGGTTTCTATAGTTTTCAAATTTCAAAAAGAAGTCGCTTTTGTAGTGTAAACAATGTAAGAGATGATTTGGGAGATAATTGTTTTAAAATCATAAAAATTGGCATAAGCTTGCAATGTAGAAGAAATCATGGGCGAACGGTAATATATAATAATACATAATTTAGACATTTACCAATATCAAAGTGACTGAGATTCTTATCACAACCAGCGTGTTTTAATAAAAAAAAAAATCATTTTACTTCCACATATATATATAGAAATAATTGCATAAAATTAAAAGGTGCAAAGACATAAAAATTAATTTTGCATATGCTTTGTACCGTCTTCTTTGTACCAGCCGTCTGGTCAACAAGTTGAAAAACGTGAAAAATAAAGATAAAGCTCCTAAAAATATGAACAATAGCTCATTGGATTCGGAATGGCCTCTAGAAAAATGCAGTTTGAGGATTTTACTTTGTTAATAAAAATTGCAATTGTTATCAACAAAGAGAGATCAAAAAAAAGATATTTAGTTTTTTGTTAATAACTCAAAAACTTGTAACATTCACGGTATTTTGAAAAAACATCCTCAAAGAGAAGGAAACTTCCAAAAAAAAACGCTCCAGCGAGAGCTGGAACTTGTGGAGAAATGTCGATTATGATTTTTAAAGAGAAAATCATTCCTTAACGAATTATTTAAGCAATCGAAATATAAAAAAAAGATTGTAATAATAATAAAAAAAAGTTTTGAAATATTAAACTTGTCTATTTGTTTATAAACAATTTCTCAACATGTGATATAAAAAAAATTCCAACGTTACTTAATACCATTGTTGGATGCAAAAACATGAATAATATAACATCTGAAAAAAAAAATAATAGCATTTCTTGGATTTTCGTTTTTATTAATATTAAAAAAATATTATAAACCGAATAATTAATTTTAATAGACTTTAATCGCGTGATTTTCATGTTTATTATTTAAACTTTTATGTCATCATTTATGAAAACGGAGATTGGAAAAAAATTAACTAATTAACAATTGCGTAACTTTTTGAAAAGTTACTTCAATTTTTTTTTCCAATGGGCATATATTCTTTCAATTATGTGGATTAAACCGAAATTTAATCAAATTTTTTAAATTCATATTTGTTACTGTAAAATATTATTTTATGTGGTACGCTGTCTTTAGAGGCAGTGCACTCATGCCGCAATGACTGCAAGGGAGCCCTATTTTCAGAGTTAAATTAAAATGAATAATAATAGAGGTAGAGATTCGTGAGCTGAAACTTTTTCTTTGGAAATTTCTTCCTCTTTGAGGATCTTTATTCAAAATGTCGTAATTATTAATAGTTTTTTGAGTTATTAACAGAAAACTAAATGCCTTTTTTTATCTTATTTTGTTAATAACAATTGCAATTTTGTACGTGCAGTAAAATCCTCACACTGCATTTTTTCTAGAGGTCGGTCCGAATCTAATGAGTTATTGTTCATATTTTTAGGAGCTTTATCTCTATTTTTCACGTTTTTCAACTTGTTGACCGGACTACAGTACTTATCGACTGATATGTTGACTTACCAAAAAATGTAAAATGTCATATTTAAACAAAAACATTTGTATCATTATCTGTTGATATAGATTAAACCATAAACATAGCACTACATTCCCAGACAAACTGCAAACATTCCACCTGGAAAAGCGATAAAACTGTTTCATAACTATTGTCAAGACCTCGCATAGTATTGAAATGAAACTTATCTGGTCGTTTCGTTTTAGCGCGGATCGTTTAGATAATATTATCTGAGGGCAAAGTCCATATAGCCCAAGAGCCCGCGACGGGCAGACCTTCGTTATTTTAGAAAAGCTGAAAGTTTCTGTGTATGACTACTATTACAGACGAGAACGATCCCCGAATTTGGATTATGGTGGCCTTGGCAGTATAAATACCCCTCAAAAGACCAAACAGATACCAAAATTGTACAAAATTTCACTTCGAATTCTTTAAACCATAAAGCTCAGTTTTTATATATTCTATTCGGAATTATATTACGAAGCACTTAGTGTGGTCTGTCCTTTGCCAGACACTTAGTGTGGTTGCAATCTCTTGCTAGATACCCTTACACTATAATAAAATTGTAATTATACTTACGTTATCGCATAAAAACTGAATTTTATATATATCACTTGTAGAACTACCAAAAGATGTTTGCTGAGAAGCCAGACAGTTTAGATAGTTCCAACGTCTTGCCAGACACATTGAAAATCTGTCGTAGGTCTGAGCCCGAGGCGATATATATTAGGTTCGAGGGAAAAGATTTTTCGTGTTTTATAAGCAAAAAGTTTCTTGTTGGTTTATAAATAAAAGGTAGTGCTGTTTGTATTTGGCTAGTTTTAATACATTTATATGGACGACATTTAAAAAAAAAGGTAAATACCGTGTCCCATCGTTTTATATCGTTTTTCTGTCCATCAAAGTAATTGAATCTAACGTAGAATTAGATGCATTTTGAAATTTTATTACAAAAAAAAAGAGATAAATGCTACACAATCTGCGACAAATTATTTGAGACGTTTATGGACTCAATATAATATCGGTAATGGTAGCACAAAACTGGTTCGAGCGTTTTCAGTCCGGTATTTTGATGTCAAAGATGAGCCTCTCTGGTCGACCTGTCACGGATAAAGTCGATTTCATTTTGGAAAAATAAAACAATATCGGCATATTAATTCTAACGACATAACTGAAAAGGCAGTGATTGATCACAAATCAGTTTTGTCCCATGTAAAAAAAAGCTGGATATATAACAAAGCTCGATACTTGGGTCCAACACGAGCTGAACTAATGAACTGAAAGAAAGCTAATGAATCGTGTACTTATTTACGATTCTCTATTAAGACGTGATGAAACCGAACCGTTTTTGAAAAGTCTGGTCAATGGTAGCAAAACACGCAGTACTTCGACAAGAACATGCTGAAAAGATAATAAGTCAAAGGGCAAACAAGCTCCACAGATTATAGCTAAACTCAGATTAATTCACGAGAAGTTGATACTATATGTATGGTGGGATTGGAAGGGCATTATTCATTATGAGCTTTTTTGCTCCGAGCAAAACCATCAATTTAGAACTCTACTGTCAACAACTGATGACACTCAAGTAAGAATTATAAAAAACAACAGCCGGAATAGGTTTTAATTCAATGTAAAAAAAAGTTTCTTTACATCGAATCGTCACTGGTGATGAAAAGTGGATACATTATGATAATTCAAAAAAATAAAATCTTGGGGACTATCGGGCCACGCGTCAACATCCACAGCCAAACCGAATATTCATGAAAAAAAACTCGTGTTATGTATTTGGTGTAATCAGCTGGGTGTGGTGCATTACGAGTGGCTTACTCCAAACGAAACAATCACTGGAACTCTAAATCGACCACAATCGATGAGATTGAGCCGAGCTCTGAAGGAAAAACGCCCTCAATACTGCTCTAGACACGACAAAATTATTCTTCTACATGATAACGTTCGTCCGTACGTAGCGGTTCCGGTGAAAAAACTATTTGAAGACACTTGATTGGGAAGTACTACCCCGCCCGCCGTATTCACCAGACATTGCACCGTCCGACTATGATCTGTTCCGGTCAATGGCACATGCTCTGTCAGAGCAGTGGTTCACATCCTCAAGTCGCAAAAATGAGGTCCGGTCTGAAGGGCGGATATTCAAAAAAATATTTGGCAATTACAACGTCAAGCAGGGTTGGAGATTTAGCGTTTACGACCATTTTATTACTTTTGATATCGATAAAAGTTACTTTATGCCAACGTAAAGGACTATTTAATCTTAGGCTGATATTTCGGCGGTGAATAAAATCTTTTATTCAAGGAGTGAAAAAAAATGGTTTATTAATCTTAAAAAAATGTGCTAAAATCCATATGTTTTTCTAGCATAAAGAAATAATTTGTACGGAAATCTAACTAAATTTGAAATGTCAATAACAAAAATAAGGAAATTCGGGGCTAGCGTTTTTATTTAAATTCTCAATATGATCAAACCAGAAGTCTACTTCGATATGCGTATGAAGAGATAGATGACGAAATAGATTGTCTATGCGTTCATGAAAGAATGCAGACTCACGTTTTATGCCGCCACCGAGGAAAAAAAAATAAATTACAGTGGCATCAAACACGAATTCTTTACGGCTGACTAATTTTAATGATTACAGTCAACAAATATATCGGAATGCGGACTTAATTTTGGCAATAACAATATATAAATGTAGAATCAAAGCTGCTCCTTCTTTGGTTCAATATTAAATTGACGCAGATCTTTCTTTGTGTTTTTATTTATCAATACGCTCAAATCTACCGAAACGTAGGATATTTCGGAATGATTTGAAACAAAGTCTCATAAAATATGATAACAATGATAGAGTCGTCATTTTACATGATTTCAGTAGCTGGATAAATGCAAACGGAACATTTTGTACGGAACGGAACAAGAATTGTAATTAAGTTATTGTATTCCATGAGCTCTGTGTTTAGCCATAGTCATAGTTTGAACACAGAGTGCTCTACTCCTACATGTTTCGAAAGGTGGTGAACGAAGATATAATAGAATTCATTTATATGGTAGCTGATCAAGAAGCAAAATTGTAATCAAGAGACTACCATAGAGGTGATGTTGGCACAGGTCAGAGTTTTAATACTTCCTTGATTCAAAACTTTGGAAAAGTGTTGTCAATACAATACTAGAATAACTATTACAGAGGTTGAACGAATAAAAGACGGCAATCTTCAAATTTCTAATATAAAGGACAAGTATGAAATGCGATCGAAAGACAGTTTCGATGAACTGAATCAGTATATGCGCTTAGAACTGACCGTATTGTGGCAGTTAAGCAAATTTACTTTAATAGACGAGTCGGATAAGAAGACGAATGTCAGCAGGTAAATTAACCGTTGATAAAATCACAAAGTACAAAAAGTAGTGCTTAAAAGAAGAATACAACTGGCTCAATTTTATCAGAAAATATCGTGAAATACAAAGAGGGATATTCTTGAACGTGTATTATGTTTCTTAGTGTAAAATACGTGCTTAATTCTGTAGACTAGCATCCCCCCGCGGTTCCGCGCGCGTGGTTACAAAATAAATTCCTTCGATTTATATGATTGCGCTCGATATTTCCTTCTCGCTTCCGTTCCCGGTCCTGATCTCCATGCCGACTTGTATCGCTCTCGATTCAAATCAAGATTCCGCTTTTGATTGCGAACCCGGTCTATTGTAATTCTAGTCCCGTTCTGAATGTTATCCTCGGTCCTGCTCCTTTTTCTGATACTAATTTTTCTCTTTTATCTAATTTTATTACCACACTCTATTCCTACCGTAGTGCCGTTCTCGATTTCGATCTTTCCCCGTTTCGATTCTCAATTCTCGATCCTCGTCCCATTTTAATTTTGATTCCGCTGTCAATTACGATTCCGATTTGAACGGAACAGATGCTGGCATCAAAATAAATTTTAGATTATATTACTCGGAGATAGTGCAGCTTCTGTAAGTGAATAAATTATCAAAATATTTTACTCGAGGAGCTTCTTCTAAATGAAGTAATTTTTAAAATCGGTTCAATACTTTGATTTAACGATAAACCAACATGCATACAAAATCGGAGACCAGACGGATAGCAAAAAGGTAGTGACGAAAATCTTAAAAGCTTGTCTTCTTACGCAGGCATTATGAAGTTTTTATGTCCGTTAAGTAGAATTTATTTAGAATGGACAGATTGTCACAGAACCTTAAAACTTTTAGAGACAAGTATAAAACAACTATTTAATTTAAATCCTGGCATTCTTTGCATATATATGTTTGATATAAAATTACTAGAATTTATTTACAATAACAATTCTATATACATTTTTTCCAGAATTACAAGCCAATAAGGAAATTCATAGTGTTAATATAATCTAGATTGAATTTAGCTACCGATCGCCGCACTGTGCAACTGACGTAAGCTTAACAAAGCAAAGACCTCGTTTAAACGAGCCAGCGCGAGAGCGGAAAAAATTTTTGAATGAAAAATAAATGTTTTTACCCGAGAAAATGTTTGTGTTAAGTCACTATTGATAATTAATATACGAAAAGATATGCCCCAAATATGTCTGTTAAGTGTATTAGTAATAGATACCGACTTCCAAGAACGATAACCAGACTAAAGTACACAATATAATTAAGCGTATTCCAGGTCCTCTTCTGTGAAAGTAGACTAGACAACGCTAACATTAATGGAGTTACGCGCTCCTGGATAATTACTAATGCATTACCAGCAAATATATCTAGATTGGGACACTAATACGTTTGTTCGGTTACGTATGAATGCTGCGAGTATGGTCTGCTGTGTAAAATTCAAGTCAGTGGTCAAAGTATTAATACATAGGTAGTCAAGTTATTTCATTTACAAAAGACAAAGGACGGTTTTGTGTCATTAGATACAAAATTCTAATACACGTTCTTAAATTCCGATTTAAAATCTTCCAACTTTTACAAATAGTTTTTAGGTAGAACTATGACGATTATTCCTCATAGAATCAAAAACTGCTGCCGATTTAAAAGTTTTAATAATCACTTCGCTAGACTAAATGACAATTTCGTACATCTAAAGCTTCTAATAGTTACACAAATATAATATTTTCTTTAAATAAAGGACGATAAGAGAAAAGTATAATTGCGGTAATATTTAAACTTTGTAGAACCTTTATGGCGTGGACCAACGTCTGCACATTTCACTGAATGTGACTAACGATACTAAGAGAAAAACGTCGTAACTCTGATTTTGTCTACCTCTCCTTCTAGCTCTGTTTCACTGAATGTACGTTTGGATTCTTGCCTTCTAGACCCGCGAGTAAATAGGAGTGCATTACATCAATAGAATTACAGAGAACGTTACTCTGACTGATTCAAGTTTCATTACGTTTATGACTTGAAATCATCTTAAGATTGATTTTTCCTGAGTGGATTCTAACCAATATTTGTTATGAGTGAAGTAAATTTGAGCGTCGCGTATACTTCTAAAATTGCACATTATCCTATTTTCTGCAAAGTGGTCGACTCAAAATATATGATAAATAAATAGGTATCCGTTAAAAACCGATATTTTGAATCATTGTTTTGACTTGAATGAATACAATTAATAAAATTTGTAAAATAAGCGTATATGCTTGTGTGAAATGAATTTATAGTTTTTATAAAAAAAAATTTAGCTACGCCCAAAAAAAGGAAAATATACCATTTTTCATCAATCGAATTCAACTCGCACGAATTTTCCGAAGACAGTGGGTACTTGTTTGTGTTGAAATTGACCTATTCATATTACAAAATTGTAATATTGTAATAATGTAAATAGACCCATAATGTCATTTAAATCACACAATACTAATCGCGTGTACACCAGATTACATTCCAAAATCTGTATAACTGAATTACAAATGTATTTTGTAATTACGTTACTACTAAAATTCGACACAAAAGTTTTAGTCTCATTTCTACTTTATGATAACTTTCAAGCTTAGAATATCTAATAAAAAAAATAAAAAAAGAGGTGTCGTGATACATCCGATTGTAACGAATTACAACAATTTCCTTTCGCATGTAATGTATTAAATAACAGGCACAAGGAAAGAAATTAATAATATATAAAATTGCATTCATAACATAATAAAAGAAATAGAACAACAACAAAGGGAAGAGAGAGAGAAAAAAAATACAATACTAGGATTAGCCCGCACTACATTCATGGCTGCAATGTACTGCAGCAAATGGCGTATCGTGCACTTTTCAGCCTAGCCCATATTCGCCAAACGTGTGTAGTGTAACGTGCGGTAAAGGGACTAAGAAGCTTTGATCTAAAATGTCGAGAACGTTGATGTATTTATTGACGTGACACTGTTAGATATTATTATTTTCAACTTTGACAACTAATCGGTCCATATCTTTTGGATGTGGGTCAAAGGTAAACGAAGCTCAAGATAAACGAAGCAAACATTATATAAACGACAAACTTCTAGAAGAAAATGAACGAACCAAGAATCCGTTATTTATTTACACACGAATTAAAAAAAAATATTTATTTATCCATTTAACTATGAGCCTGTTTGTATATTTTTACATTATAGTCCTTGAATTAAATTGTTATACCGAAACTAGTTACTATAATTTTCGATTATAATGATAATAATTACCTTTGTGATATTATACAATAACAAATGAAATCGTTTCCGTTTGTTAGAGATTTTTTTTTTGGTAAAAGGGAATGTATTTTTATTAATATCGTTACCTCTACACTGTATAATTTTTTCGATTTTTTTTTTAATAATAAACGGAATGGTTTAACTAAGATGGTTTAGTCGTTGATCCCGCAGAACACCGAAATTATGTATGTATCGCCGTTCGCGCTCCAATGGGTAATGCGCCATCAGGGAGAGTGCACTTAAATATGCACTGGGCCATTTATGAAATTTCGAAATGCATTTTGTGGTATTGAGGAGCAGAAGCGGGAAACTTCTCGATATATGCATGCCATTTTCAAACAAACGCAATACTTTTCTCGAACTCATAATTCTCTGCGGGGGACTAGAGACTAGTTTGTTTTTTTTAAAACTTCGAGAAACATTTTTAAGATGCCAACTGAACTCGCTTATTGAGATATGTTATTTTACCTAGCCATTTAAATAATAAATACCTAGGGTAATAAATCTAAGGATAATAGCCGATCAGTGTTCCTAACCTTCTTCTTGCTACTAGTATTCAGTTCACGTAAGGCATAGACCGCTCTCGAAGCGTAATATCGGAATTTGTCTGTAGCTCTTCAACTACCAAAAGTAGGTCTTATTACTCTTCTTGAAACTCCTATTTTTTACTTTTATAAATATTTTATACATGACTACTAGCTCGCAAAATATAGTAGTTTCTAAAATTATTTCCACTTTCAGCTTTTTTTTTTGTGTAGTCTAATAAAGTGCAAATCACATTATCTTACCACGGGCACTTACAAAACCAAAGACTATCTATATCTTATTCGAGTCGAATAATGATTAATCAAAGTATCATCAGGTATTAACTCGAGTCTCGACTGAGACAAAATAATATCAACAAAATATTAACAATAATAGTATAAACTCACGTCTATTTCCCAAAGGGGTAGGCAGAGACTATAGATTTCCGCATGATACGATTTTTATATATCTCTCCTGTTTCATTGAAATCCATCAATTTTCCATGCAAACTCGTCGGTTTCAGGTGCTTAAAATTTGGCCTTTTTTAATATGCTTCCAATACGGTATGTATAGGATTAACTAAGTCGACCCTTATAGACCTTTCCATCACACACATTCGCTCAATAGATATGTTTTATCAGTCTGTAGGAATTGCTTGCTATTATCAATAGTATGAGCGTCTCACTAAAAGCGCATTTGGTAATCCATAATAGGCTCTTGATCTCTGCGCCTATGTATGGTAGTGAAAGCTGGGTATGGCAGAAGAAAAATGAAAGTAGGATCAATGCAGTGGCGATACGATCGCTGCGCAGTATGTGTGGAGTGTCTCGGAAGGATAGATGTACAAACTGCGATGTCAGAAAGTAGTATGATTTGAAGGAATATGTAAGAAGATGAAGGCTAGAGTAGAAAGAGATATGTTGCGGTGGTCTGACAATGTGATAAGGACTAATGAAAGTAGACGCACAAATCAAACCTATAAAGCGAATACGTGTGATGGATATTAATAAAATCAACAAATATAATCAATAAAACTTATGATTAAATTTCCCACGTGCGCTAGAATGCTCCTATATGTGCATATATATATAAAAAGACTAATTATACATTGTTTTTTCAAATAAATATAGTCCAAATAAATTACACTTTACAATTATAATACAAAAGCTGATAAAACATCTTACATAATATACAGTGAAATAAAATAATATACACTAAAATTAAATTAAAGAAAATAAATGAAATTTGATTTCGTATAAGAAGTAAAAATCTTATATTTAATTTAAACTACAACTATCATTTCCATGCTATGTGACTCACAATAGAAACTGACAAAAGAATAACCTACCAGCAGATTCAAACAAGCTTAGACATTGGTATGAGTCAACTATATAAAATCTACATGCATATTTAGCGGTCACGAGACTTTGTACTCGGTGGATACCTCATAATTGGACCGACGCTCAAAAACGACGCAAAACAATGCAAAGATTTGCCGGTGGTGCTTCAATGCTGAGTTCGACATGGTTAATGGTAACAAATGTTGCCTTTACTATTACGACCCCGAAACCAAAAGACAGTCTGCTCGGTAGACGTTGCCTTTCGAGGAGTTTTTTAGTAAATCAAAACAGGTCAAAGCTCTGGAAAAAAGATGGCGGCCTCTTTCTTCAAAATAACGGGACATTAAACAACAATTATTTTAGAAAATAAAAAAGAAAAGTCACTGCATACTAGTACACCAACAGTTATTTACCTCTTGTTTTGGAAAAAGTTCGAGAAAATCTACCTCGCAGTAGGATACTCCTTCATCACGACAACACCTCACGACATACCGCCAGAGAAACAACTAACAATTTGGGGACGTTAGGTACAGAAATACTAGCTCACCTGCCTTACAGCCCCGACTTCGCACAATGACATTTTTATTTATTTCCTAAAATAAAAGAAAACAGTGGCACCATATGAAAAGGCCATCGGAACGACCTCTAAGTTCGAATAAGCAAAGTGTTTCCCTCGGTGCCTCCATCGAATGCAGCGATGTATTGATCTCACCGAACACTGTTTTTAAAAACAATAAAATTAAAAAATTACTTGCTAGTTTGCTCAATTTGTAGTTTTTAAGGACTTTCAATTTGACTCACCTATTTATTCTTTTTCTATAATTTATTATCCATCTACTTCATCTTTAGGTATATTTAACTATATGTTTACACATATCACTAACTGTCCCCTATAAACCCTTCAGAATACACTACCTAACTTTATAACTCTGCTGTTAGGATACAACATACACGAGAAGAGCTCATTCCGCTAACACTGTCTCATAAAATTATTCTACTTTCTTAAACTACAGTTTAATCTAAATACTGGGCCTTCCTACAGATCATACCTCGTTACTCCTATAAACGCCGTAACTCCTTATTCAAATAACTTAATATCACCAGTTTAAAAATTAATTCCGGTTAATTTATTAGCACTGTACTCGCTCTAGAGTGAGCATATGAATCGAATATTTCAATACAAAATAAATACTTTGTTACTCAAATAACTCTTCCGAATTATGGATAATTTAATGATTGGACTTGCTCTAAAAGTCTAGCTCGTTTAATTCTTTGTATAACAATCGGGTGGATGAGTGAGTAATTATGTATTTTTCATCGTGCTTCTGAGTAGTTTCATTTCAGAATCTTATTTAAACAACGTAACATAACGTTTTTATTTTACAATTTCAATCTTTAGAATTGATAAATAACTAATAGAGACTCATTGCCACAACCAATCCAATTCTCACACTTTTTTAGTAGAAGCAAATAGTTAAGTAAATTGCTATTATATATATAGATAATTTTATTAAATATTCTTATTAAAAAAGGAAAACTTATATATTTTCTTGAATTAAAAATATTATTAAACCAGAATATATCATTTCTGTATGTCCTCATTTCAACGATTTTTCTATAGACTAAACACTTATTTAAATTGTAAAGCAGTTCTATCACACCCAATATTCCATTATTATTTTTATTTTGTTCATTTTTATTATGCGCATGTGTAGTGTTTCCTCAATGTGGAATACAATTTTCATCAACGGAATTTTATATGAGTAAAAGCATGATTAAACAAACGATATCAGTAAATCCTACCGACCGATTTACATCAGCATTCATTACACGCTAATATCAATAAAATAAATCTTTGATCATACACAAGTTTTCCAAGCAAATAACGTCGATTCCATAATGTGTAGATTTGATATTGCTTTTATCTGACGTTATTTTTTATAACAAATTAGAACTTAAACTATAAAATAATAAGACGAAGGTTTTCGTTATATTTTTCTTTATTTTGTTATTATATTTTGTTTTTCTTTAATTACTTGGCTACCTGAAAGCCGACTTCGTTTATAATGTTGTAATCTCATTTCCACATATGCCTTTAACAGCATTTAATATTCACAAGGGATAATTCAAATGCATAGACCATTATGTTTCAATTTAACAATAACAATTTCATACATGCTGATATAATTTAACAACCGTCTCTTAAATAACACGCTTAAGCCTTGAGTATATAAATTTTCTACTATATAAAAATATACTGACCATTTCTTAATTTACAAAACACTACCGAATATTTATCTCGTCACTAGCTTAGCGTCGGCTAACAGTAATGCAAATGTGGTAACTTCAGGTAATATTACCTAACGTATAACATCAGGTAATGTTTAGTATATTTTAAATTTATTTAAAGAATAGGTAGATTAATTTGCCTCCAAATTCAATTATCTAATTTTATGTGGACTCGAAGCTGAATTCTATTAATCAGCAGCATACATTTATTTCCTGGGTTTTAGTGGGAGTTGAACCCAAAATTATTCCTTTGATAAGCGTATATGTATGACCTGGCCTTGTACGTTTAATGAAATCATATCTATTTCCAGAAATATCAGTTCATTATATAAAGTTGGTGAATATTTTTTTCGTATTTTATATAAACAATATTTTTAATTCAAGATAATTTTTCATCATATTTTATTTAAATTTTATTGTAATACATGCATATGCTATTTTCATCAACAACTTGTTGCTATTTTATAGGTAGACATAAAAAAATTGCTGTAGAAATTTTGGGATTGATAATCAAAAAACTGCGACACTGTGACAAGCAGTTTTGAAAGCCCTCTCTTTATATTAACCTAACGCTACCTAAAGAATTTTGAAAAGACCGAAATAGGTAAAAATCTGAGGGTGCAAGGTCAGGACCGTATGTTGGATGCATATTAACACTTTCCAACCAAATTCTAACAATATTTACTGAGTTGCTAAAAATGTGTGTAGTCTGGCGTTATCATAATTGAAAACCACATCTTTCTGTTGATCAATTCCGGCCGTATTTTCTCTACTTCTTGTTTGAGTCTTATCAGCTGTTGACAGTAGACATACAATGTGGTGGTTTTACCCGCCGGTAAAAGCTCAATAAATAATGCCCGTCCAATCCCACAATACATATAGCGTTAACTTATTGCGAGTTAAGACGGGTTTCGATATAGTCTATGGAGTTTGTTTGCCTTTTGACCATGATATTTTTCACAAGTTCTTGCCGTAAGATATCTCTTTTTCATCACCAGTGATCAATCATGTCAAAAACGGTTTGGTTTAATTACGTTTTAATAGAAAATCGCAAATAACACGATTCATTAGATTTCTTTCAGTGAGCTCGTGTGGGACCCAAGTATCAAGCTTTTTTTGTATGTCCAGCTTTTTCCAAAAGGAGAAAAACTATCTTAAGGTCAATCTTCAGCTCTTTAGCTATTGCACGAACTAATACGCCGATCTTGCTTTAAATTTTACAAAGTGGCATTGATTTTATCCGCAACAGGTCGACCAGAGCGAGATTCATCTTTGACATCAAAATTACCGGACTGAAAACGCTTAACCCAGTTTTGTGCTAGTCTTACCGACAATGCGGTAATTTACTGAAATAAAAATCGCTTTGTATTTTGTACTGATGTAGTCACGGCCTTATAAAATGTTTATATCGTTGTAGCCCAACCCTTTAACGAGACTCAAGATTTTGTGAAAGGTCAAAGTTCAAAGAAATTTGTTTTTATATTTCAAACAGTTTTCTCAAATATGCCTATTGATCGAATAGTTAAAAGAAAACTTATTAAGACAAATGTAAGACTAGTAGTTAGTAAATCCAGACTAATTAACATCATTTTGCTAGCAGTGTTTAGAGGATCAGCGACTACCTACCATCAGTCGAGCAATCGTTCCTTGCTATATTTTTCCAGGCGAGGGTTTTACTAAATAATTCGCCTATTGCAGCGGTTACCGATTCTACTGCATATTTTGTGACTCGTCCACTGTTACTTAGACAACGTCGCTGACTGATTACCCAATTCATTAAAAAAGTTCCAATCCCCACCCATAATCCACTGAGCGATTAAGAGGTCGTGAACCACTCGCATCCTGATATTTAAGTGATATCATGGCGGTTAACAACAGCTGATAAGCTCTGTAATTTTAAACTTAAATATCTGGCGTCAGAGTTCATCGCTGTTGAATTAACCCCATCCCACTTAATCTCTGTATTCGTCGTGCATTTAATTTATTGCGCAATGCGCATGAGAGACACTAACATCATGCCAAATCAAACGTGATGGGTTTGGTGTACTAGGAAACCTCAATTTCATAATAACCACTTAGAGGTTTTCTTCTAGTCCCAACTGCTGGCACCTATGCGAAGGTCGGAGCGTTATTTCCAGAGCCCGCCTTTAGGCATTGGGTGAATGAAGCTGATGAAATTACACCGACTATTACACGGGAAGATGAAAGTATTTAAAGGAATTAAAATTAATTAAAAAGGAACTTTTAAAGAAGAAACATATATAGAGATTTTAGGTTTGTAAAGTACCAAAATAATATTTTATGCCTGAAAACTTTTATATACATATATAATGGTTCTGATTCTTTTTTTTTAGTTTTAGTAACCTGTCGATATACCTAAGAGACGAAAAATCCATCTTTCCTACTATGTTTACGGTGGACCGGCGGAAAAATTTCATATAAGGACTATTATTTTATATGTTTAGAATTTGTGTCACATACTTACATTCTTTTTTTCTCTAATACACCCACACTAGCGTCCAGGCGGAGCCGCAGGTACAGCTATTACTTAGATAGCTGGTATTCCTTACTTCGGTAGCGGCGAAAACCGTTGCATTACAAGCAAAAAATCACAAATTGCTCCTATAGAAATGCTACAAACAGTGCAGCTACCCTTTCAGAACCTCGACTAATACGGAACAAGCTGATAGGATACTGTAAAATATAGCAAAAAAGGCAGCCACGGGTTCTCGCTATACACGTATTGAGGTAACAATGATTTAATGAATGAACGAAACTTTCTCAGGCTAAAGTTCCAAAACTGCACCTCCGTGTATTGAGCCCGGCCGGATTCTGTGGAGAGATTTGTGATAAAAATTTTAACTCTCAGTTGGTAGTGGTGCAATAGTAACCGCGGCTTATGCGGCGTGAGTGGCCGAAAGCTAATCTGCAGCATGACAATTATGGATTCAGTGCACCTTTGTTGAAATTTTTTATGTAATTTAACAATTTGCGAGGTGTTTATACATTGCACAGTGATGTTGATGAGCAACATAGAGTGTACTTTTTTCAATGTATGCCGTTTTATTTTATACATTTTTAGTGAGTACTCGTTGTATCATGTCGTGTAGTCGATGAAGACGAATTATTTATATGATAAAAATGACGTTTCTTATGTAATGAATAATGTTTCAGACAAATTTGTTAGGAAACTTAAATTTAATTTCATGTATGAGTAGTTATAGAAACTACGTGTAATGGAAACTTCTTAATGAAAACAACATATTAAAAATGAGCCGAAACAAATTATAAATTGTAAGCAACGATGTATGTTCCCAATGTATCACTACGTATTTATGTCAGAAAAAGGAAAGGCCACAAGAGATGAGAAAGAGCAAATGGCTAAAGGAATTTCAAAAGTACAAATAGATTTTAAAAAAATGCCATTAAAGTGTATATCTATTGACACGAAACAAAGCATTTGCACTAGGGATAAAATATTTACTTCGGGCGTTAATTTAGTGATGAAAAATGGTTTTTAGAGACAAAATGGAAAAAATAGTCTTTCAGACTCTCTTCCATTTTATCACTATGATATTTTCACAACTGAACCAATTCCTTAATACCTTTATTTCTGTAATATCATTTTATAGCATGTAAAATGATCTATTTATCATTTTCGTCTATTGATTTCTGCTTACAATCACTGCAGAAATGTAATCTATAAATTAGCCATTATCTCTAATATCGGAATATGTTTTCCAAATAGATGCTATATAACTTGAATGTTAACAAAAATCTTTTTTTATAAAGTAGTCTCAATCAATATCGGAAATAAAATCGAATTAGTACAGATTAAATTTAATTTTCTTTCTTATTGTTCTGGTACCACGCATTATTGAAGAGCAAAAAACACACAATAAAAGCAAATGAATAGGTTTTATACAGCTTTTCTTTTTGTAAGAAAAATAAAAGCATTCTATCTTTTTGACCTTTCCCGCGCTTTTTTCTGTCTATCAGTATTATTTATAGATATTTATTTTTTTATTAATTACCCACGCACATCAATTTATTAAACTTCTGCGTGGCTTTCACACTTCATTCGTTTAAATTACTCATTCACTCGGTATTTACACTACAATCGCAATATCACGTTATTTACAATATATTAGTCACTTAGCATTGATGCGTGGTATCACGTGCATAATTCGGATGCATGTCTCACTAAAATCGGAATGGAAGGCTGGATTTGTCAAAGTCGCAACGCCAAAGCTCAGCAGCCTCCGCGCGCCCGCGGCCATCGCCGATTGAAAAGCAAATTGCTGTTTCAGAGTTAACTGCGACGAGCTACCCGCCGCCGGTTCGGGTCACTGCCTGGCGAATTATAACCGCTCGGCTGAAACATCTATGTTCATGAAGGATTCTATTGGCACACTTTTAGCCGTCGTCCGCGCAGCCAACGGCGTATTGGTGGCGACCGTTGATGTTTAAGCGGGAATCGATTGCTGTGTGCGTATTTTGTTCAAATAATATAACGAAACCTAGTCACAGTAAGAAGTGTGTTTAAAAGCTGCACCGTTTTGTCTTGAAATTTTATTTTGGATAAACAAAAAAACGATTTTCCGTACTTATGAACGCTCGTGAGAAGTAATAGTTCTTTGGAGTCAGTGAAATAAAAAGAAGGATTTCTTTACGTATTTTTACATTTGGAATTTAGTTTAACACTGCCATTTATTAGTTCCTAATATTTATAATACCTGTCCTAAATGACATCACTTCTCATTCTTCGTTACGATTTCTTTTAGAAATATGTTTGTAAGAAAGCATCACCAGACCTTCCTTGATAGTCAGAAAATTAACATATAACAGTTTACTAAGTACTAATGCAATTATATACACGAAACCGAAAAATAAATAAAATATCATTCAAAACGAACTTCATGGTATCTTACGACGGCGCACGTAATTTCCTTAAATTTATCAATCGAAACAACTTCATGGTGCTTTGCATCGGTGCGCACAACTTCCGTAACTTATTAAAATACATTCCGATCTTTTCACCCTAGTACTCCTAAAAAGTACAACTTCAAAAAAATACGTACATTGACAGCTGGAATAGTTTTGGCAAGTAATACTGGTCATAAAACTGCCTAGAATAAATTATTAAAATATACATATATATGAAATTGTCAAAGTTATTAGATCTACATTTCACGCCACACGCCATAGGCATAAGAAATAAGGTTATGAACAAAACTTTCAAAATATGCCTTTCGTATTTTTGTATTTTACCAATAGCTCTCTAGACATTACCAAAATGTCTTCCATCATTCTTTCTATTGATCGATCTTGCTGTCAAACCCACTCCCGTTTCGCTTTTAATTCTATCACGGTACTGTTGTCGGTTTCGATCCTTGTCACGGTTTTGATTTTAATGCCGGTTCCATATTCAATTTAGGTCCCGGTCTTGACTACCGATTAAGCTCCCCATTTCGCTACCGATTTCAATACCGCATTGGTTCACGGTTGCTAATCGTACGGAGCCGACGCAAGCGACAGTATCAAAATAAAATGTGTCTTTGTAACTGCAAAGACTTTTTAAGATCTCTGTAGTGGTTCGGTTCGACAATACAAATAGGCGGACGAAGTCAGAGACAAATGCTAGTAGATGTAAGGAAAAACACGCCCGCATTCGAATAGAATATTATGTCGAAATTTTGTCAAAGAAAATTTATTTGATTTCAAACAGAAAAAAAAAGACATATTTTTGCCTATCACTGATGACCTCAGCCAGATTAACACCTGTCTCCTCTCGCCTGACGCCTAACCGTTTCGTTTCCTCATACCACTCTCTGGTTCCCTGAACTTTGCGAAATAGCAACAACCAACAATAGAGTCATTCTGTGTCTGTACTAGGTATCAAATCGCAAATCGTGTCATCGGTGGAAAGCTACGACGCTGGCGCAACTCCACCGCTTTGGGCGGTCGCGGGGGCCACGGCCGAGCGGTGAACGTAGAACTTCGTTACATTAACGTCAGCCAGCGGAGCGCCCTCAGAGAGAGGTTTAAAAATCATAAATTCCCGGCGCGGCCTTCGATTACACTTCAAACTTTCCAAGATAGTGTCCGGCCGGGAAATATTAGGGTTCCGTTCTAATCTCGACGCCTTTCCCGAAGGGAAGAAGCGGAGGTCGCTTGGAAAAATAATATTAAGGTAAAATAGATTTATACGGAACTTAAACATTTACGTTACTTGATACTAAAAGAATTGTAAAAAATAACGGCTTCATTTTCTTTTTGTAAATTATTTTTAAAGCATCGAGCGCGCGCGCGCGCACGCGTATTTGTGTGGGTATGTGTGTGTCCATGTGCGTGTGCTACGTGCGCATGAGTGTAGATGTAAAAGTTTAATATATTTTCAATTATCATTTCAACGCATACACATGGGAAAACCACGAAAATATTACACATCGAAATTATTTTATCAACTTCAAAACTATTCTTTACTTAATACGTATTTGAGAAAGTAGAATACAGACAGACAAACAGAGAAAACCGTAAAAGCCAATTTTTATATTTAATTACTAAGCACTAATTTCTTATTTTTTTCTATAAACAAATCATTTCGTAATCGCTGCAACATATTCATTATAGGCTAAAAATTAACTTACTGTAATAACTATTTTTTATTAGACTCGTTCGGATTCCGTTAATCGTCGCCGACTCTGACCTTACGAGGATCGATTAACCCGTTCCGTGTCTCGTGGGACACGTCGGCCGGTCCCCGAGGTCCCGGACCACCAGAGCGCACTTGACTAAGACAGCTTTGGTATGAACTACTCAATCTCAAGAGGCAGCGTGCGTACTTGTCATGGGCCGGTGTAGCTAAGCAGATGGATGACAGAGAAAATCAGACGGCAAAATACATGTTTTCGTAAATGAACTGCAGCGCCGCATATCGCCACTGATGGCACTGAACTTTACTTGTATTTTGAGGTTGTCATACTTGTTTTGTTAGTTGGCGAAATGTTAATATTTGATACACATTGATAATTACGATGAATTATGCGGTCGTCGATGTGTACTACGTAGTCATGGACTTATCTTTTTTATAGCTCAACAATAATTAAACTGCTTTTAAGGAACTTCCGTATACTAATATAACACACTGTTGTGCACTTTATAACTTGCTTTCTATTTATTTTTCTGTCTGTCTGTATGTCTACTTATAATTCGACGATGACTTAACCAATTTTGATGAAAATTAAAAAACTGATTGAACGCATTGTCACATAAAACACAGATTACTAAAATTATTTTTGTATGTTATCTGTGCGACTTCTTATAACTAGAAAACTTAAAAGTCGTCAATTCAATTTTATTTTATTGGCCGTGTTTACATTGGCTTTGTTTAGAAATGCGATGTCGAAATGGTCGATGAGGATTGGGAGGGAGAGGCAGAAAAAACATTGCACGAGAGAGTGAGGTAGATCGTGAGAAAAAAAGAGATTGTCAACCATCCGATTGAACTATAATATTAATAATAATGGTTTAATATTAAGAAAGTCACAGTAACTTATAAACTAACTATAGAATTTTTACACTGCGTCTTTTATCGACATTACATCTAACTAGCTGACCAAGCAAGCTTTGTTCTGTATTTTTTTGTGGGTGGCTTGCCCGTGCCACAGTTGATGCCCTCACCTCCGCCAGCGAGAGCGCCAATGAGCAATCAGTGATACGGACGGAGCCGCGGATAATAAGCTACATAACGATATGGAAAAATAAAAACCTTCACGAGGTTTCGACAAGTTTTGGTTTGCTAAAGTGGTTAACGCTCATCGCCTACGTAGCCACCTATAGAATACAGTGGCAAATATTCAAAACATCTCAACAGTAGAACTCGATGTGTACGCACATCGAAGGTGTGTATGAAAAATGGAGAGGGACCAAAAGGAAGAAAGGTAATATAAGAGAAAACAACTATTTTTATTTGTTTTATCTGTCTGTTCACACACGTCTATAAAATAAATGAACGGTTTTTAATACGGTTTTCACGGATAAAGACATAAAGTTTGGTTCCTAGCAGAATATGGGCTTTATTTTATTTAAATCGCGTGTCAGAAATAAAGTTCTCCTCCTTTAAAGATCTAGCTTGAGAATTATAAAACGAACAAAGAAAGGGGAGGGGATGAAAGACTGCAACGGTGAATGAGGGAGGGAGTTGAGTTGCGATAATTGTTATTAGGAGATCGATTTCCCGCGAGCGAATCCGCGAGCAGAAAGCTAGTGTTCTATAACGATGGATGGCGCTGTCAACCCACCCTAATCCCGTTTACAATTCCGCTGTCGGTTCTACCCTCGATTCAAATCTAATCAAATTGTCACATAAGAACGCATACTCTTGTATCATAAATGTACTTATTGCCGCTAAACTATTTTATCATGAAACAATCTCGTCTTGAAACTACGCTCCATTTTTTCATAAAAACAACAATGTTTATAATAAGTTAGGTTAATAACTTTAGAGCATCTATTTTTAATAAAGTACTGTAAATCCCGTTTGGGTTGTTCACTTAGCTACGTTCTTTCCCCCTACGAGCTCCCACCTCACACTCCAAGTACGAAAGTATCTTCATTTCATGGATAATAAATATAAAACTATTGAAATAGGCCATTATAATGTGATTTTACCATTCGTGCATGAGGCTTTTTTCCGTTAAGAAGAACGAGCAAGAAAACTAGGGGTAGCTCTTTTCAAATTAAATTGTGTCCAATCACAATCAAAAACAAGAGTATTATTTAAATAGAAACAACCCGATAAGAAGTCGAACTGGTTCTCTTTACAATACCCACTTTTACTAATAATTATACATATAATATTAAAGAAACTTTTCTTGTCGTCGCCCTTGATTTGTGGACAATGATCCGGCTAGGGTTTACGTTAGGTTTCTGTTACGTGGAATTTTGAATCATCTACGATAATAGCACCGCAACTAAAAGAAAGATTATAAACTCAATAATTAAACAAATATGGTTACCGGAACAGCAATTGACCACCTTATTCTTTCATCTAAGCACTTATTTTTTATGTCCCAATCTGAACTTTGGGCAATTGCGGGGATTGCAGCAGACGCGCGCTGCGCGGGACGGCACTCTCGCTGCAGCTACTGACTCGCTCGGTTTACGCGACATAAATCAGTCTTAATCAATAAGTTTGTAAATCTATTCTAACATTAAATTCATCCAAGTTACAAGCATATTTTATTTATCGCAATAATACATGTATTAACATTTGGCGACCGTTGGCAATATATGAAGAACTCGCTGGATTTAAGTAAATAATTCTTGAAAAAAGGATTCGGAGGAGAGAAGAGGATCTATTGCTGTTCTTGTTGGCGCCTGCGGAGGAAATCTGGAGGTCTAGGCAGGGGTAAGTAGCCTACTCATTTCTTTATGTCTCTATTATTTAATTACTTTACTCGACTCGTTAGCGTGAGAAATTACTGTAGGTACAATTAACTTCATCATTTCTACAAATCACTCAAATAACATAGCATATAATACTGCTGTTTATATTGTATAATAATATGAAGCTGCTTATGTGTCATTCCATTATATAAATAAGAATTTGTCTAATTATGGTAAGGTACCTTACGCCTTGTACGTGTTATACTTACACAATAAGTATAACATCTACATAATAAATTAAGGTATGTTTTTATTTATTCTATCTACGATCAAATAACAAATCAGCTAGAGTAATTTTTATATTTATCCCTAAAAAAATATCATTAAACAAAATTTACGAATTCGTATAAAACATATTTTAATAGTACACTCTATTTTCGCATTACATTTTATTGCCCAGTTTTTCAACGGATTTTGCCGACCGATTTCAGATTACGGCGCGCCTTCGAACTTTACCGAAAGCGTTACTTCACACATCTACTCTTCGCTGAGCCCGCGCATCGCGGCTTATCCTCGTGCTTGCTGGCGAGCTATGCGCTCGGTCTGATCTGCGTGCGAGCTTATTCTCAAGCTGTGACGGCGACTGGATTTACTTACATAAAATTTATATAGATTCTACCTAATTCATTGCAACATAAAAATGCATGATAGTGAATCGGACTCGGGAAGAAAGGAACTAACTCAATTAGTTAAAAAGCGTGGTTTAATTAAAGGAAGATTAACGAAATTTAAAGATTATTTTAACATTTTACAACAAATTGAGTTATCCAAAATTACAACTTTGCAATTTAATGAATTATCTATGCATACTAAAACTTATCAAGAGTTGCTTTCGTCTTTCGTCTTTTCGTCTTTGAATTATCATCACAAGACTTAAATGAGCAATTACAAATTGAGAGTTAGTGGAAACTCAATTCTTTTCACTCTTATCTCGATAGATAAGAGTGAAATTTCTTGGGCGATCCCAAGAAATTGTCGATTGTTATCAAAGGTCATCTCAAAACAGTACGAGTTTAGATACATCAAACCCGACCCTAAGCTCTTTAAATGTAATTAAACTGCCAATAATAAGTCTTCCAAATTTCGATGGGAATTATTTGAAATGGTCGTAGTTTAGGGACACTTTTGAATCTCTGATGCCTTTAAATGAAAGTGTACCAGATATTAATAAATTTCATTACTTGAGATCATCGTTACAGACCAGTGCCACATTAGTAATAAAATCCATAGAGTTTACCTCTCAAAATTGTAAAATCGCTTGGGATCTTTTATGCGAAAGATATGACAATAAAAATATACTTACCAATAATCACTTAAAGTCACTTTTCATAGTGTTTTCATAGTTTCACCACGTCATAGCGTAATTAAGCAAAAAAAGTGAAACTGCGAAGCTTAGAGTCGTATCTGATGCATCTGTAAAAACTACGTCTGATAAATCCTTTAATGATATACAGGTGATTGGCCCGGTTGTACAAAGCGATTTATTATCTATTCTATTCTCATTTCGTGTTCATAGGTATGTACTTACGGCAGACATTGAGAAAGTGTATAGACAAGTATCGGTAGATAAATCTCAATGTAATTTACAGCTAATATTATGGAGAGATGAAGAGACACAAGCTCTTAAACCTTTACAACTTAATACTGTTATGTATGGGACTGCCTCAGCCCCCTACTTGAGCACTCTATGTTTGCAGGAGTCGGCGCGCCACAGTCAGGATGAAGTCGTGAGCAATTTTATACAGTACGACTTCTATGCAAATGACTTAATCACTGAATCGAATTCATTAAGTCGACTGAAACATATTTTTCAGGAAGTAACGCGAACTCTGAATTCGGCATGTTTTCCTTTAAGAAAATTTCGAACGAATTGTCCTGAAATATTTAACAGCGAAAAAATAATATTCGATTCGCTAGATTTATGTTACGATTCTACTGTGCTCCGGTTAAACTGGACTCCGAAATCAGATAACTTACAATTTTCAACTTGTTTACAATTACCTGCTCCAATAACAAAAATTTGCTCTAAAAACAAATTATGAACTATAATTTTAATAACGTCTAAAATATTCGATGTGTTAGGACTTCTGTGTGCCTGCATTATAAAGATGCAGATGCTAAGATTTTATTTCAAAGGTTATGGTTTGAAAAATTAGAGTGGGATGATAAAGTACCTACTAAGATTGCAAATAAGTGCTTAACTTTTATTAAAAACCTTGAGTATTTAAAAAGTTTAAAGGTACCTCGTAATACTTTATGTAAATTTCCAGAATATATAGAATTTCACTGTTTTGTAGACGCATCTAAAGATGCTTATGGTGCTTGTGTGTATTTAAGGTTTATTGATTTTAAAAAAAATGTTACTGTTAAACTATTTTGCGCTAAAGCCAGAGTTTCACCTTTAAAAACTATAACAATTCCAAGGTTAAAGTTGTGTGGAACCTTATTAGGGTCCAGACTGTGTTCTGAAGTCCTAGAGTTCGTGAATATTATTATTTCTAAAAGATATTTATGAACTGATTCTACAGTAGTTCTGGTGTGGGTTAAAACGCAACCAAAGAATCTAAAGACATTCGTATGCAACCGAGTCAATGAAATTAACTATCTGACCTCTGAATTTGTTTGGATACATGTTCCAAGTTCTGAAAATCCTGCGGACATGGCCTCGAGATGTGTAGACTCTAATACTCGACGACTTTCTTCTTTGTCGTTGGAAGGCCCGTCCTTTCTTAAGAGAGAAAAATCTGAATGACCCCAGTTACCTTCTACTATACCATTCAAACTCAATTTGCCCGATCTTAAAACTAAAATTTATTTGTCTATATTTAAAATGGAAATTGCTCCTAGGTTTATTATATTTGAGAATTATTCTAATTATATCCAATTAAAAAGAATGTATGCTTATCCTTTACTGTTTATGAATAATTCAATGAAAAATAAAATAAAATATGAACATTCTTTAAGTTGTGAAGAATTGAATAGATCGCTTATTGTTTTAATTAAACTTAGTCAGCAAGAAACATTTAATGATGAATTAATTATGTTAAAAAATAAAAGGGAGATCAATAAGAAGCTAAATTATTATGTCTAATTCCATTTATTGATATTGATGGTGTTATTAGAGTAGGAGGACGTCTCAAAGACTCTAAGTTTAGTTTTTCAAAAAAACATCCTATAATATTAGATGCTAAACATCACTTATGCAAGTTAATAATGAAACACGACCATTTCCGTCTTTTTCATGGAGGTCCACAATTACTTCTTTATAGTATTAGAGAAAAATTCTGGCCTGTAGGCGAAACAAATCTAGCACGAAAGATTACTAGGCAGTGTGATTTGTAATCGTTTGAAGAGCAACACTTCACAGCCTTTGATGGGTAACGTACCTCCAGTTCGTACAAATTTTACATTCGCATTTCATTCATGGGGAGTCGATTTTACGGGACCGTTTATGGTATCAAGTCAAAAGGGCAAAGGTAATCGTATAAGTCATACTTATGTTATTCGTTTGTCTTACTATCAAGGCAGTTCACCTTGAACTTGTAAGCGATCTCAGTACCCAACCATTCTTTCTGGCTCTACACAGATTTGCTTCAAGAAGAGGTAAGCCTTATGAAATATTTTGTGACAATGGAAAAAAATCTAGTACGCGCATGCAATGAATTGAGTAGAGTTTTGCGGTCCAGTCGCCAGTTTATATTTGAATTTTCCGCTAATGAAGGCATCAAATTTAATTTCAGTCCCACATATGCTCCACATTTCGGAGGTACATGGTATGAAGTCAGCTAAGTTCCATTTAAAACGAATAGCTGGCAATTCTTCTTTAACATTTGATGAGCTAGCGACGCTATTTACTCAAATAGAGGCGATCCTTAACTCGCGTCCATTATCCTCTCTCTCGTCCAAACCTTACCGATTTATCTCACCTATCTCCAGAGCACTTTCTCATAGGGCGGCCTCTGATGTCGGTGCCGTCTCTACCTGTAACATCTTCCAGAACCACAAGATACGAGTTAATCGAGAAAATACGTCAAGAATTTTGGGAGCGATGGCACCGACAGTTTGTTGCAGAGCTCCAACAACGTACGAAATGGCGTACCCAAGAACGTGAAATCGCCATAGGAGACATGGTGATTCTAAAGGAAGAGAATAATCCTCCTTTACAACGGAAATTAGGACGCGTCTGTAGCTTATACCCAGGTCCGGATAACATAAGCAAAGTTGTAGACGTGAAAACCTGTACGAAAAGCCATCAACAAGCTATGTCCTCTGTTTTCTTAGGATTTCTTTGAAAGCTAAGTGCTTTCAACGCCCGGGAGAATTTTGAAGCATTAATCAACTGTTTCAATCATCAATAATCAATAACTGTTTCAATAATCAATTTGCAATGGCAAATGCAGCGGACGCGCGCTGCGCGGGGACAGCACTCTCGCTGCAGCTACTGACTCGCTCGGTTTACGCGACATAAATCAGTCTTAATCAATAAGTTTGTAAATCTATTCTAACATTAAATTTATCCAAGTTACAAGCAAATTTTATTTATCGCAATAATACATACATTAACATTCACTGTAATTTTTTTGATTTAAATTATTTATTTTTTCACCTTAATTTAAGCAAATATCGAAAAAGCACCCTAATTTTCAATCGAAAATTCTCACGTCTAAACAACTGCTTTTTAAAAAATTGGCACGCATTTTATTTGTTGAAATCTCTACTTACTGATGGTGTAAAAAACGTACACATTACCATGATAAAATTTTTCAGGAAATGCAAAAAAAAAAACGAAAAAAATCTCGAATGCGAAAAAACGGTTCAATCTTCCGTTAAAGTAAACGGATATATTATAGCCATCGATCCGTTATTGTTATTTCAAAGAATATCGTTAACGATCGACGGTAAAAAAAATATGGAAACTTATTTAAAATAGGAGTTAGCACCTTTTCCATTGTCACTTTTTACAGAAAATGGTCTCAGGAAGAATGTTAAATATCAACTTTACGAATTATTTGTGAGTGCGAATGGACCAACGCATTGTGACGGTATTGCGCGTGTCGTCGACGGTGGATTTTTACTGCAAAAAGTAATTTGGCAAAAAAATGAAACGGTGGAAGAGATCATGAATAAATATTTGCACTATGTAGAAAAAAATTACGCAACAAGCAGCTATATCACCATGTTGCTGCGTAATGTTTTTTTTTGGTTATTTGAATTTTTCACATAAATTTTAATGTTATTTGAAAAAAGTCTAAAGAGTTGTAGATCTTTTTATTATCTACATCTTTGCCATTTAACTTTATTCCATAGGACTTCTAGTTTTGCCGGAAATCGAGATAAACCATTTTTTACACTTAAAACTCACCCCCTTCCACTTCCTGACCTCAGATCGCCCCTAAATTATTTTTCCTTTCATTTTTGTTAGATTCTCTTCCTTTTTCAATGAGTTTCATCTTACTATTATTTTTTGGTTTTAAAAATTATCTATCCTGGTCTATAAGGTTTCATAAAAAGGCGCCTTTGAAGAAAACCTTTTTAAAAAATCTCTGGCAACCAACGTGTTAAGAATAATGAAATTAATATAAATATCATACCTTTTAATGCATACTACTTATCTATAGAGTACCAATTTAGAACGGCGAACGCTGTTCGTAAATAAACATCAGGCAAATATAAGTCCTGGGTATTAAGGAATGTGATCATAAAAAAAATTATTTAATGAAATTACAGCGCTCGCAGTTTAGCTTCCTGGTCAATTTTGCCCCCTCCTCTCACCCTCCCGTGATGCAGCACGCTTGATATGATGTAACAGTACCACGTCATATAACCTTTTGATGCAACCGTATAGTGTTTCACACTCACGCTTTTTTTCCACTTCACCCATCGTCCCGAAACCCGCGTTAAATAACTTTGCGTCAATCCATCCTCTACTGTTGTTTCCTTTTAGTATATAAAACATTTTTAACACTAGATAATATCAGCATTTGAACAAAATTGTCGAAATCCTTAATTAATCATAATTTTTAAATATATAAAATAAATTTTGCTATTGACAGCTCCATTCACAAATGCAGACTCATATTATATGCATTCTACTTGTGTTTGAAAGATAAATTCTAATGAGGTTTTAGTGAAGATTTTACTATAATCTTTCAAATCTCTTACTACTATTTACGTCATGGCGACACTTTCGTAGCTTACTTCACAGCGGCAGAGTTTCGTGCGTTGTACTGTAGTAGACAATGCTATATTACATCGCGTAGCCATGATCGTGATTGTATTTTATTATATCAAACTTAATGGCACGAAGTTGGCGCAGCGCGACTGTAACTGTAACTCAGTTCGATATCTCACAAAATATGTCAGATTTAATTTAACTCTGATCTTTCAATCATTTATATTATAAAAAAATTAACTGTTTTATATTTCTTATTGAGGGGGTGTTTAACTTTATAACTTATCCGCCCCAGAGACGGACATTATTACGCGACAACTGAAGTTGAAACTCCTGGCCTCGTGAAAATCTTTAGATGTTTACCATCAGATATGAAGAGGAGCCACTAAAAAGAATCTAGAATATCAGTACTCTGCCGTAAATATTGTTTTGTCTATTTTCTTACATAAATAACTAAACAGAAAAATATTTATTCTTCTTTACGAAAACGTCTGATTGCACCAGATCTTAAGTAGGAACAAGAAAATTTATCCAAAGGAAAAAAATAAAAACCATTTTCAACAACCTAATTATGTAATTTTCTAAACAGTTAGTTACAGCTAAAGATAAATCAGACCTAGTTATTTTACGTCAAAAGAAGATTTCCTTTTTAACTCAATATTTAACGTTTCATTTTCATTTGTATAGATTATATTACTTACTAAGCACACACGTCTCATGAAATCGTTTTAGTCACCACGTTTCATAGGCATACCGTTTTATAGTATTTTTAGTTCAGATTAAGCAAATCATACCTAGAGCCTCCAAGTCAACTCGATGCCTGTCGATGGCTCTTGTACCTAGACCGTTATCAGTACTGTGGTGACTTAATTAAGTTAAAAAATTTGCTGGTCGCTTAGGTCATGGTCATGTGGTCAAATACGAAGTTTGATAAATGTGACTTGTAGATAACATTAGCTATATCTTTCATGCATAAACACAATGCATGATTGCAAAACAACATTAAAAAATGTGTCAAAAGTTAAATTTTTATCACCACAACTTAAATTTATGTTTATGTTATCAGTAATTCAGAATGTAAAAAGCACACAGTGATGGAGATAACTGATACTCTTATATAATTTTAACATAATAATAAGTTACATAAATGTTTTTATGTTTACTTAAACTACTTAGTGACACCGTCTCATTCGCTTCAACAGAAGAGGGTAAAGAAAAAACAATTAAATGAAAAGAATACCATGCATTTTATTTCCAATACTATTGTTTATTTGAATATTATACTTAATAATATTAAGTCTGTGCGAGAGAGAACGATTTAATGTAAAATACGTTAGTCTTCGAAATTATTTCGCAATGAAGGAAGTTTGTTTAAATTTCAAAAGGTGTAACCGCTATCTGGTGGTAATTACTTAAATAAATAGGGTTTGTCATATTCGGTCAAAAAATAATGACAACCTCAACTGCTATCTGTCTAAACTAATCTAATCTAAGCTACTGAACGGAACAACGTATCGGATCGGGTGTCCTTGAATTGTTTGGATCCATACAATGTTTTAGGGCACATGGGTACAACTATTGAACAAGGCCAACCTTGATCTAATAAATTTACTGACACGCAAAACCAACGACCATGAATTAACATCTTTTTTGTCTATTAGCTAGATCAGTGTAATAAACATCGATGCTTACTTCATCTTTAAGATATAAGTAAATCACATTTCCACTTATTATCTCAAGTTTTTGCGTCTTTAGGTTTTTAGGCAACAAACTCCGCCACTTCGCCACCGAAGTGGCGGCAACCACACACAGAAACGCAGTCGTGCGCATGATAATAGTATCGTAATAAAGTTGGAAATGATTTCGAGATGACTGGGGTTTCGCTGTTCACTGGCTCACGACTAGTAGGTGTTTGAGGTTTATTAAAGCTATAAGGTCGACACTTACTTGTGCCGCGACAGGCGTGTGCATCGTGTTATTGGACCCGATATGTTAAATTACAATATTTCACGTATTTCCTAAAAATAGGTACTAGAATTCGAATTCCAGTAATTTTTTAATTCAAATTAGTGTCGCTTGCCATAGTTTTTCATTCGATTTTAGTCACGACATTAGTGAGTTAATTACATGGGCATGCAATATTTTATAAGATGACATTTTTTATTCCATTCTCTAATTGAGACGACATAGTAGTAGGTTTGACAGTTATTTATTAAAGCCCTGTCAGCTTGTGGAAGTACATAATAGCGACGGATTCGAGCCCTTCCCTTATTTATCAACGATTACATGAGATGTTGTTCGGGGTCATTTTTTAGAGTCGTTCGTTTTCATCCTATATAATGGGATGAAAACGAACCTATGTAACACCACGGACGAACGAGTCTATGTAACACCATAGACTCTACAATTTTTTTTAAATATAACACACATTTGTGTATTTACAATCTCCTATCCACACGACCTGCAAGCCACAACAGAATAAATGAAGCATCTCTCTATATCTCTATGGTCAAATAAAAATTACCTCGTGCTAATACCTAGTAAATCAGAATTTATGATCCTGGGCTCTAAGCAACATTACTCAATGATATAAACAACATTAAAAGATGTTTCAAAAAATGTACATTGTGCTTGTCTCTGAAGCTATACAATTTATTCAAGAAGCTTATATTCGTAAAAGAACTGATTTTCGTAAAATTGTTCGCAACAGTTTCTATCGTTTAAAAGTTCTCTGTCGAATGTCTATATTTATCATCTCAATTGATTGAATCTTCACAAAACTCTTGTAGCAGTTCATGTTGTATCAAAGCTCGATTTTATTTTAATCTGCCGTCTCGAAGCAACGAATCACATTTTTATAAGTCAAAAATGACAAATATGTTTTCGGGACACTTATTCTAATATACTTGTACTGATATTTTCGGTGTTACCAAAAACCTGCTCATACCTAATAAAAGAACTTATGTAGTCGTCTTCCAATCGTCTCGTAGTTCTTCCTCATACAGACTCTCTGTTTAAGATAAATTTTATATCCGCCGCCACCGAGAGAAGATTTTCGTTTTTAATTCTTTCGAACACATTTTAAAACAACTGGTTGTGTTATTAGTAACTAATGGAATTACTAATGAGCCGCTCGAACAATCTTTTCATGATCTTATTAAAAACAAGTAGAATATTTTTATTTATTTTTGAAAGTGGTTTTACAAAAGCAATATTACACAATATTGTACTGTACAAGACTTAGAGTATTTTTCTACTATTTCACATTCATAAATTCTAAAAGAACTATGTAATCTCAAATTTCATTTGTTCTCTAGGGAAGTCTGCCTTAGGAACTAGCCGTAGATTGTTAAGCTATGAAATAAATATGAGAATAAAAACTAATTTTCCAATAATGATAAATTAAAATTTGCAAATTTTACATTCGTGTATATATTTTTAGCTGTAAATTAGTTAAAAAGAAATTATTGATGCTTCTGAGTACATTTATTGAACGCCTATCGATGGCGTGATGCTGATATTACAGTGTGTGGGCTGACGACATCGCCCGACACGACGGCCGACTCGTCCCAGCCCGAAGGAGACAAACGAATGGTTTATGCTGCCAAAAACGGCTAAAGACGCCAAACATTACAACCTAAATTAATAATTCCAGCATTATGAGAACGTTCTTTACATTATGGTCGAATATTTCCTATAGGTTTTTATACACGCGCATATACAAATTTCGATTTTATAACTTTGTCGATTTAAATTTACAAATCATAGGAGGGATTTATTACAATAAAACATAAACACAACATGGACTTGTTATTTGGGCACGGCCCTGTATTTTACGTGAATATATGCACTTAAAGGTAATATTTTCTATGAGCCAATTATATTTATTTATAATTATATAAGGAGACACGGTAGTGTCACGCGCCAAGTACACATTAAACATATGGCGCGAGATATATGTCTCTATTCTCCTATCATATGCCACCACGACCACATCATATTTTACTTTCATATTTTTCATTATCACAGCACTATCGACCGTACACTGGTTGCTATAATTTTCTTTTCTACTTTTATATATATGTACTTCAAACAATTACTTCGTTTTCTTAATTATTTAATATTTATTCAGCTACGAAATTTTTGCTTGCGCCTGTTTTCGATTCTACGAGAGATTTCTCAAATTTCGGTCGATTTTTTTATTTCGAAGTTGGTAGTACCATAAGTTGTCTGAAGACATCTCAGGTGTCGCTGTTGATGCCTAAGCGCTAATTTCGAATTAATAAATTAAAATCAATATTGCTTTCATGTACTATTCATAATAAATAATTAAACAAACAAATCGTTGTAGCACTTAAATTATATTGATTGTCTTTTTCAAAACAGGCAATAAATAATTAAAATAAAAGAAATATTGTCATTCGACATTCTCAGAATCATAAAATAATACTTGAAAAGTTTATACTACGTGACATCCATTACTTTTGTAGAATTTTATTATAGTGCCAACTTGCTTGCACCAGATGGGGGCATAACGCTAGATTGAAAATAACACTCTCTGGTGGACAAGCTATTACGCGGGATCGATTTGACAATTAATCGTCTATTGTACTTTAATTTATAGTTTAATCGAGTATTATGCAAGATGTTAGTCTCTATATGAGTCTTACAATTAACATTCGTTACTCTTAAGAAAATTTGAGTTATTGTAGTGAATAAATCGAGAGTGAATGTCATCAACCCTTCAAATTATATAAACAAACAATATTTTTTGACAGTTATTTATTTATAAATCACATTTATTTACAGCTAAACATTTATTTTCTCTTCTAACTTTTTTCTGTAGTCTGTTTATTTATTGTTTGATTAATGTACATGCTCACTAAATTTAAGCAAGTACTTATTGAATTCAGCAAATACTTATTTCGGCTTGACAGACCTATTGCTATGACCTTTTAATAGTTTTATAGTTGGGTGTGCAAAGCAAAATCGTGAATTTGCGAAAGTGATGACAACGCGCGAAAAACTTTGATGTTTAATTTAAAGTAAAAGTGACGCGCCAAGTACATTTTTTCCTAATTTTCGAGCAATTTTTTTTTTGTTAATTTTTACCCATTTTTTTTTTTGAAAACCATTTTATCAAAGAAATACGATGTATTTAAACGATTCGATATATTTCCCGTTCAAATCAACGAGCCATTTTATTGTTTCGATTATTTATTTCAAGTGCTACATTTGAGTACCTAATTGAAAGCAATACTTGACATACTATGATTTGTTTTTCTTCTAATAAATATTTTTTATAAAAATCAGAGATATATTTTGATTTTTTGTATTCACAGGAAAAAAAAATATTATTATTTGTAAATTGTAACAATGGTTTTACGTGTACTTGTTGCGACATTATACAGTGAAACTGTTTTTTGTGGTAATTTTTAATTCTAAGATGTCCTTCGGTTTTCGTGTAGTTATAAACGTAGTAGTGAAACGTGCACTAGCTGCAGTTAAATGGGTCTTCAATAATCGGAGTTCGCACATAATCGTTATCTATACAGTCCAGTGTTGATTTAGAAACGATCACATCTTTCACTTGCATAGCCGCGGTAGCCCCAGCCTCAGGTGTACTAGCGCCGTTGTTTATCTGCTCGGGCGCCTTCGTTCTTTTTAGTCCCTGGCTGTGATCTAGTGTTATATTGGTATCCTTGAATTATTCTTGAAAAGCCCTTCCAAAGGGTATACAATCTCTATATTTTAATTTGGCTTTTTGACGATTATAGGCCGATATTGCATTATTTATTTCAATTTTTAATATAACTCTTTATTTATTTTCCATAACTTTTCTCACTAATATTTTATATAATCAATCGATAGATTTTAACAAGAATTGATGATCGAAACTCAAACGAACATCGTACCTTCTCAGAGTCAAAATTTATACTAATAAGAAATTTTGTGACGCAACTAAATGACTACAAAATATAGGATTTGCTACGCGCGATGATTCTATTTCTCACGATGAAGACTAGTCCTCACTAAAAGTAAACGATTTTTTATCCTTCAGCAAGCGAGTCCTGTAATTAAATTTTGGATCTAGATGATAGATACGTAGCTGCAGCATCAAACTCTCCCCTGATTTTGTTATCAATTTTCTAAGTTGCCGTTCAAATTTAAAGACGTATTCACGTCAAGTGTACATACAAACTAATGCACCTCTTTTATCAGATTTTTAGTTTGCATTTCTGTACCAGAATTAAACTGAAACGGACGTACAAATAAGAGAATAGAAATAGTTATATGAAAACCTATTAACAACATAAACGAAGAGGCAGTATTAGTTTATGTAGAGTTATATAGGAATTAATCATAAGACGTGCCGTTGTCTAGAGAACGACAAAAATGAAGGTAAAAGCATAATTAGGATAAGGTGGAAACATAATTACAAGATAGACCATAGTTTCAAATTTCTTTCTAGGATAAAATGGATGGATATTATTGCGATAAAAAAAGCTTCTCATAATCTTATGCAATTTTTTATTTCATTATAAACATATTTCGGACATGTAACTAATTTGGTGTCAAGACAGCGTCTAGAGTAACGAACACAATGACTATAACAAATTCAAGATAAAAGTAACTAACACCCCCGTGTAAGCCTTCTATCCTGAACAGTTAAAACGTATAAAATCCCCATTTGTGCGTCTTTCATCATTCTTATTGATTAGAAACTTTTCGATAGGTAAGTTACATTTCTATGCTCAAGTTTGAACTTCACTCTACGCATTGCATTTGATATCCGGGCAGCAGTGTGGGTATGGTTTAGTGACATCGGTCTCTGTTACGTAGCATTTCGGATCACTTGTGTGCGCGACTCCGCATCTGGAAAAAAGGATGTCAACGTTAACTCATATCTCTACATATGACCACTGCAACAGACTTCGAACAGGAAATCATCTCCTTGGACGAGCGACGTGAGAAACGATCGAGTCAGAAAACCATGTGGTCGTCGATCAATAGCTAAAAACACAACATGCAACCAGACCCCAAAGCATTTGAACAGACTGTCTACGAGAGCGCAAAAGATTTCGAGGATATGGTACTGTTATCCAAAACAGCATGTCCAGAGGGACCATTGGTCCAAATCAATTACACATCATCTTCTAAGCGAGCCCTCTCAAAAATATATGAAATGATTATAGTCAGCACGTATTAGTTTTATATTTTGTACTATACCACCTTAAAGCGGTTAACGTTTTGACGTTGAAAAATTAAAAAACAAATGTATATATGGATGTATTTAGGTATATATAAAAGATCTAAAACCACCTTTTATTAAGTGTAAGCAACAAAATATTCCCTCCATAGTAGGGCAGGAACTCGTTCGACTTTTAATTACATTTGTAAAATTTTAATAACAAACAGCTTATTAGTCTAGTTTATAATAAATTAACAATGAACCGTTCCTCTTTTCTTATTTAACACAATTTTTTTATAAAAGCCATCTAACAATAAAACTCTAATGAGTTATAATTAGTGATCCGCATAGCAACCTACGACTGCTGATAGCGGAAATTGGAATTTAAGATATAAAATGAGAAATAAAACTAAGAAATAATAAAGTATTGTTTTAAGAGAATTGAAAAAAATAATAATTGTAAAAAATTTACTAAAGGAAATGTTTTTATAATTTTATTTTTAATTTTTGAAACAACGATTTTCGGCTTTATTATCGAAAAATGTGGAATACTGTATTTTTCTTTATTTGATTTATAAAATTATCAGTAACAATAATTACAAATAAATAAGATAGGAAAGGAAAACAAAAAACAACATTTGTATAAATTTTTAAGCAAAATAAAACATTAAATTATTTCTTATTGTTAACAAGAAAGTATACGATAATGTAGCTGATTCTAACTTAGAACTGCTTATAATTTAGACTTGCGCTCGCAATAGCGAGCGAATCGAAAGTATGGCGCAATAGCAATCGAAAATCGAAGTATGGCGCAATAGCGCCATACATCGATTTTGGTTTATTTAACTGGTTTACAAAAACACATCTTTTAATAATGTAAACTGCACTACAGTGTAGAAGGAATACGTTTTGAAATAGATTCGATAATTTGTAAGGTTATATGTCCTCTTACGAACAAAACTGTTGTTACTACTTTTGTAGTAACTTTAAGTTAACTGGCAAATAAAAATAAAAGAGAATAAGGAGATACTTACGAAGCATACAGCATGCCAGATCTAGAACACCGTACCTCGTAGCAGTACCCAATGGGATACACCGTTTTCCCGAATGGTACCACGTCATTAATTTCTCTTACATAGCATCCTTCTTTGTGTTCTGTAACAACAACATACTTTCTACAGTCTTTTTATTATTTATTCTAACAAAAATTGTAGTTATCATATTATTTTTATTTGTAATAAATTTATAGCAATATAAGTAAAAAGAACGTGTTGAAAAATTATATTTGAGACATTTCTGTTTACAATTGACTAGAAACTGGGAGCAATCGACGTTCCCATTTTCTGAGACATAGATCAAGTGACAACATCAGATCGGTTTAGTCGCATTTTTGCAATTGAAGACGTTGAAGTTTTAATTAGAAATTTAATAATTACAGTAATTACAAAATGTTGCGTACGCAAAAAATAACAATCAAGTAACTATGTATATTATTTGTGAAGTTACAATATCGAATTAAACATTCTTATTTCATTGAACCTCTCCAACGACTAGATAAATTCTGTGATGGTCGTGCAGAAAAAAATGCAGATTTTTTGAAACTGATAAAAATGTTGGGTTTAATATTTCTGTTTGAAGATACGGTTTCCGATAAGTATCAGCAATGTAATGGGATTTCTGATAGTTTTGTTTCTGGCAGTTAAGTTTGTGGTTTCTGATAATCGTGAGCTACTTAAATAAACACACTAGACACATCTTAGTTTATTTTTAATAGTATTAGTTTATATATATAGGAATCTGAAACTCTTAACGATATTACACGATAACAATAATATAATTTCAATGAAATAATGATACATTGTAAAGAGGCAAACATGTCAAGAAACATCTCATTTCTGTTGTTGTCATCAAAATAAAACAATTGAGCAAAATGCGTTTTGTTATTCTTTAGTGCTGTATTCGAAATGCAACTTACTGCTGATTATTTAGAAACAAAACGAAAACATACCAAACTCTTTGGGCTTTTCGGGCAAGGGCCACCTAACATCCCCGCCGAGGTGACGGCTACCACACACAGAAAAACAATCGTACGCATGATCGTAGTGATAAAGTTCCAATGATTTCGAAACGGCGTTTAGCTGTCGACTGACTCGCGGCTCGTCGGCGCTGACGTTTTATTCGCGCCGTAAAGGCTGCGTTTGCTCGCGTCGCGAACGACGTGCTTACTATCACAGTTGACCCGCTGAGTGAAAACGACTTTTTATCAACCAATGAGTTATTCTCTTCATTTCGTTATAAATACATTGCATATTTCCTCGAAAACTCAGCCGGAGAACAGAGCCGATATATTTGTTATTCCGAGTACCGACGATTCTCGTAATTGCTTCGATTAATTTCACGGTCATGAATGAATTTTGTATAAAAATCATAAGTCAGAATGTCTTTCATTACGATAACTGCAAAGGATATTCTACAAATCTGCGCATATTTCATAAAGCACTATTATAAAATTATAATTTATAAGTACTTCATGAGAAAACAATGAAGCAGCTTACCGTATTGACCGACAATTACTTAACGAAAAACATTTATTGTTTATGAAGAAGGTTTTCTTTTCGCACAAAGGAATTCGAATTTCTCCAGAATAAATATTAAATTACGTATTTTTAAAAGTACAAATAAAAATTACTACCAAAACATACGCTCATATTAATACGAGTTCGCTTTAAGAGAGATTTTATTTTGAATATAAATTTCGCGTTATTTGAAGTATTTTCAGGTAATGTACCTTTTGATAATAGAGTTGAAATGCGGGAAAGTGCATCCGAAGGAATGCTTAAGGAAATGGTGTGAAATGCATTTTATAGTCTTAGGAGCAATGTTTGGGATTATTCATTTGCAATTGTTTACTAAGTATTTTTAAAGAGCGGGCGTTAATAAAACAGCATAATGAGTAGTACAACTGCTGCAGCTCAATTTATTATTGAAGCTTCGACCGTTTAGTTCCGGAGTAGCACGCAGCGGTGTACATATAAAAACATACAATATATGTTAAAACAGTATGTGCAAACAAAAACGCACCGGAAACAAATCTGTTCGATGTGAAGAATGGCACGTCCATCATCAGAGAAAAGTCTCCTACGAAACCATATCTTCTTCATAATTTGAGCTGGCCAGTGTCAGAACTATTGAACAGAAGTGCTCTTCTATTGGCAATTTGTGGGTGCTGCAGCAGAATCAGCTATACGCAGATATAAATATAGATAATTTTTATTCAAGTACACACATATTTAAATAGGAATTAGCATTAGTGCTACCTAGTTCTTGTGCGCACGATTACACATTAGCATTTGCGATTTCGCATCTGTTCAAATTATCGCGAACACATTAAGTAGCAAAAATGTGTGGAATAACGCACCTTTACATTCATATTTATGGCGTCACCTTAATTTTATTATCGGACTGAGTCGTTGGTAGATTTTAAATTTGGTATATTTGGTATATTTTATATTTGGTACGTCATATTAAAATGTAAAATAAATAGCTTTTTCAGAGCGTTATCGTAGATTTAATTAGAATAAGTTGTAATATTTTATCCAAACCAAATATTCAATTCTTTGGAATCGCGATGAAGACAGCCACCTGGTTTCGAGTCAAATCCTCTTACGCGTCGCCGAACTCTTGGGTAGGAACAGGATACCTAATCGAGAGGGAATTGGCTGATGGAGGGTGAAGCAGAACGATGGAAGGGGGAGTGAGGTGATAGAGAGAGCAGTGCAACCCCGGAACTCTCACTGCTAGACGAAATGCAACAACAAAAGCTGTTGCTTCACGTCTGCATTCTGTGAGAGTTTGGTATCTCACCGCGAGCTGGACCATTTCGGTACTGTAGCTGCGTTGACCACGTCACGGCTCTAACCCATAGAAATGTGATAAATTCGTATGCGGCAAAAGTCGGGCTTACAATATGTCAATTTTAAAATCGGTTCACAACAAGAAGCTTTTGCTTCAAAACATCCGTAAAGCACAAATTGGACTTTCCGGCGAGAGATTTGGTTTCGTAAGACTCAAAAACATAACGAACTCCGTGAACCCACTCAAATCTCACGATTGCTGTTTTAGTGAATAAAAGAACTTAAGTTCGCTAAGTAGCTCAAACTGCTTTCTAAAGCTTTCTAGTGTCTTTTTGTTGTTAGCGAATACGCGACTCGTGCCCAATAATAATTGATTGTCCAAATAAAGGATTTTTCATGACTGCTATTCAGAATTTCCATCAATTGCTGTTATTATGCGAGCAGTGTACAGTGCCATCGATGTATTGAAAATTGCCGATTTTTTTTAAATCTTTGCAGAAATGTCTCGAAAATAATTCACAAATTTGAGTTCAATCGGTCAACTTGAAATACAGATGACAAAACTACGTCGTTACACTTTTTTTCCTGTCTCCCGCACATAATAGGTATAAGCACTTAGTCGCCTGTAAATATATAATAGGTATGTTGACTATTACTCATAAACTAGTGTAAGCTAAAAGCACCAGCAAAGAAGAATATCTTAATGGAATTTACGTCCCTTTGTTAAGAAGCGTAGTTTTATGACAATAACTTAAAAACGGTATATCCAATTATGTTCAAAATAAATCGCTATTTTCGAAGCGATTATTTCTGAAAATATATACTTAATCAAAAAAATTGCTGAACAACCTTATAATGTTTTGAAAATACTATGGAAATATGTACAACACGTGAAGTTTGCTGAAAAAAAATTTTTCAACTTCAATTATATGTATGAACTATAATAAATACTTATAATAAATACCTATAATAAATACCCCACCTAAATAATAAATATTTATTTTTCTTATTTAACTACTTAGTTAAGTGGGAGCATATACAAGACACTTATACTTCAAATTTCATAAACATTCATATTGTAGTTTTTAAGTAAAATGCCTGTGACATATGAACGGACAGACAGACTGACATGACAAAACTAGAAGGGTTTAGTTTTTGCCATTTTGACTCAGAACCCTAAAAATGAAAGACATTGATATATAACTAGCTCTTGTATAACTAGTTCCGCCCGCGTAGACATTAAATTAATTCCCTCATTCATTCCAGTCTTGCTCTTTATGTCTGTTTCTTTCATTCTCAATTCCGAATGCGGTCCCACTTTTGATTCTGACTTCCGCCTCGATCTAAGGAGATTCGATTCGATTTGATCTCAGTACTGCCTCTCCTTCCAATTCCAGTAACACGCTTGCTTCTAATTTTGATCTCACACTCGATTTTGATCTTAGTTTCATACTCGATTCGATACCGGTCGCGACATACAATTCTATTTCCCTACTTTTAACAATAAATAGAATTGATTTATGTATTGTTTAAATGTAAAATGATAAATAGTTGTACCAAATCTCATTACTCTAGCACATGTTCCTCATACTGATATGAGGTTACATGTGCTAGAGCCATGATGCGATCAACTTGGCTGCAGCACAAAATGAGCCGACGCGATTGGTGAGATCGAAATCCGCGATAACCCTCACACCCTCACAGGCGTGAAGTAACAGCTACTGTTTTTGCGTTTTGTCCAGTGAGTGAGAGTTCCGCTTGTCCACTTCCTCTATATAACGTCACTTCCTCCTCTCTCAGATATCCAATTGCCATACAAGAGGCCGGTAAAGCACTCGTGTCTCCCCTGGGGTTGTTAATATCCACGGGGGGTTGTGGCCATCTACTTTTTGATGGCTTGCATGTTTGCGTGCCCCTCTAAACTGCTGTTAGAAAAATATCTTGACACGCTATATTAAATCAAAAAATTAGAAGCCACGCTCACTCAATGCGAATTGAGTTCTACTAATGATCGTTGTCATTCCCTAAAGCTTTATCCTAAGTTAATAACTTATTAGTAAATTCGCCCATCATAGTGAAATATCAATTTCGGTACTTTCTGGTGTATAGCAACAGTTTTGATCAGTAGGCCACGACCTCCAGAAATATAAATACCATAATGTCTACATTATGGTATTTACATTACACTACATTTGTGTAGTGCCACTCTATTAATTTAGTTTTAAAATAAAATATTAAACTCCTTGAATACATATTATGCTTCATACAAACAGACAGCATTAGAAGAGTGTTTTTAAACTACAAAAACGTATACGTAATTTATATGTATTGTATATAACGCCGCATGTGTGGTTTGTAGGACACTTAATTGGAGTAGCTGCATTCGACACCTAAAAATGCCAAAATTATTCTTTGAATACATTTATTGAACGCCTATTGAACTCCTATCGATGAGTTGATGATGACAACAGTGTGTGCGCTGACGACATCGCCCGACAGACGTCTGACTCGTCTCAGCCCAAAGGAGCCAAACGGATGGTTCATGCCGCCAAAAACGGCTAAAGACGCCAAATATCACAACCTCAATTAATAATTCCGACATTATGAGAACGTTCTTTAAATTATGGTCGAATATTTTTTACATGCTTTTGTACACACGCATACACAAATTTCACTTCTATAACTCCCTCGATTTAAATTTAAAAATCATAGGAGGGTTTTATTACAATAAAACATGACAACAACATTGATTTGTTCTTTGGTCACGGCCCAAAAAACAAGTTTGTATTTTACATTAATACGTGCACTTAAAAGATACTATTTTCTCTGAGTGAAATATATTTATTTATAATTATATTTTTGAACACTAAGATGTCCTTCGGTTTTCGTGTAGTTATAAACGTAGTAGTGAAACGTGCACTAGCTGCAGTTAAATGTGTCTTTTATAATCGGAGTGCGCACATAATCGATGTCTATACAGTCCAGTATTGATTTAGAGACGATCACATCATTCACTTGCATAGCCTCGGACGCCCCAGCCTCAGGTGTACTAGCGCCGTTGTTGATCTGCTCGGACGCCTTCGTTCTTTTTCGTCCCTGGCTGTTATCTAATGCTGTATTGGTATCCTTAAATTATTCTTAAAAAGCCTTCTGAACTTTATATGATCTCTACATTTTGATTTGGTTTTTTGACGATTATAGGCCGATATTGCATTATTTATTTCCATTTTTAATTAACTCTTTATGTATTTTCTATAATTCTCATTGATATTTTATATAAGCAATCGATAAATTTTGACAACAATTGATGATCGAAACTCACACAAAGATCGTACCTTCTCCGAGTCAAAATTTATACTAATAAGAAATTTTATGTTCGCAACCAAATGACCTCAAAATATCGAATCCGCTGCGCGTGATGGTTCACAGTCCTCACTAAAGGTAAAGGATTCTTTATCCTTTAGCAACCGAGTGCTGTAATTAAATTTTGGATATAGATGATAGATACATAGCTGCAGCATCAAATTCTCTCCCGTATCAATTTTTTAATTGCTGTCCTCTATAAAAGCAAATTTAAAGACACGTTAAATGTATGTATAAACGAATGCACCTCTTTTTTACATCTCTGTACCAGAATAAAACTAAAACAAACATATCCATGAAAAAATGAAAATAGCTATGTAAAAATCCTTTAACAATATAAACGAAGAGGCAGTATTAGTTTATGTAGAGTTATATAGGAATTAATCATAAGACGTGCCGTTGTCTAGAAAACTACAAAAATGAAGGTAAAAGCATAATTAGGATAAGGTGGAAACATAATTACCAGATAGACAATAGTTTCAAATTTCTTTCTAGGATAAAATAGATGGATATTAACAGTTTGACTGCCCATGAAATTAAGTAAAGTCAGCCGGGGGCCAACTTTTAATTTCGTGTTATTTAACTTTAAATACATCCAAATAATAAATATATATATATTATTTATTATGTAAATAATATCGGATTAAATAAGGAAAAAAAATATTACACCGGTGGGCGTGACGGGCACCAAGGAAGGGATTTCCATCTCAGATGCCCATCACGCCCGAGCGCGTAAGCCAAATTTTGAATAATAAAGTACTATTTATTGTAATATTAAATATACACTGGATAATTTAGTGCAATAAAGTAACTTTAACATGCAAAATCACAATTTAGGAACTATAAAATTACTAAAATCAACTAAAATAAAATATTTATATACATTTACAACTGTTCATGATACAAATCAAAACACTCCACACAGAGTCCTGGCTTATCATTGCAGGCTACACAGTGCCACGTGGTGTCGGAACGTTTCTTCTGTTTGTAACACTGGCTGCAATGTTTCCGTTTTATTCTGCCATTTGAATTCTTCTCCGTGATCCTAGTTATCGTATGAGTCGGATTTGCTCTACGTGGCATCTGTAAGTCATCGGATGTTTTTTTGGGTAATAGATTATCAATTACCGATAAACGATAGTCATATAGTCTCATTTTTGGCTTGCCTAAGTACTTGTTGTACATCTTGTACGAATTTATCAAAAGTAATTGAAATATCTGAATTGCTATTTTCAAATACCATCGAACAGTTTTTCGCTCACATGGGTAAAAGGAAAGGAGTTGGTCTTGTCGATCTACACCAGACATAAATTGGTTATACTTGTCGATAGCTAGCGGTTTATCCTTTACTTGGCCACGTCTGTTGGTGACCGGAGTTAGGCAGTTTGTGTATTGATTGGTGATGTATGTTACATCACGCTTGTCTTTCCACTTCCCGACATGGACTCCGTCATTGAAACGTGATATATTTTCTCCCCGTTTTAATTTTTTGGTTAACATCCTTGGGGTTGCTCTTTAGGGTGGATCGGAGTGCCCGTGCAATAAGTTTTCTTTTCCAAAGATTTTTAGCCAAGCCGACACTGTTGTAATAGTTATCTATGTATACTTCATGACCCTTCTCTAGAAAGTCTTCTAAGAGATGGAGTACAATTTTTTCGGCATGTCCTTTGCCAGTAACTTCAACATCCTTACTCCCAGCATATACTCTAAATTTCAATATCAAGACCATCAGGTTCGGTCAACATATACAATTTTACACCATATTTGTGTCTTTAATTTTTAATGTACTGCCTGAAGAGCAGGCGTCCTCGCCAGAGCACCATGCTTTCGTCTAGAGACAACTGTCTCCCTGGATAGTAGCAATCTGCCATCTTTTTATTAAAATACTCGATTACGAATCTTATTTTATAAAGAGGATCCTCACTGCTAGTCTCCGAAGTAAAATGAAGGCATCTCATAATTATCAGAAACCTGTTTCTGCTCATTTGCTCGCTGAAAATCGGTACGGAAAACAATCGGTCCTTTTTCCAATAGTCTTGAATTCGATTCAACTGGATTGTTCCCATGTGAAATAAAAGGCCTAGGAAAATTTTCAGTTCTTCCAATGTCAGGTCTTTCCACCGAGTGATCCTCGATTGTTCTTTAGTGTTTTCAGATAGGAGCAATTTTGCTGCCTGTTCATTGGTCTTTTGACAATTGAACTGCAAGACAGCGTCGTCGAAAAAAAAATTAAAATAATCCACTGGATCTCCGTTATGGGGCCCAAGGAATACATTTCTTTCGCTAAATTCTAAGTTTTTCATCTCACCAGCAAGTGTCCATGTTGAGACTGAATCTGAAGACGAAGATGGTGGACCAGTTTCTTCAAAATCTTGATGCGAAGGCGACTCGATTTCACATACAGGTGAAACACGACGATGTGTTGGTAACTGAAGAGTCGGCGGCTGACTGTGATCATTATCATCATCATCATCATCTGAAGATGATTCCTCTTCATCGTTATAGATAAAATCGTCATCGGTGTCATCTTCTTCCAACAATAAGTCCTCTATTTCCGTATCTAACACTAGTTGACGTGGTCGTTTTGGCCTTGAAGGGCCAGCTTCATTTTCCATTGTATTAGTAAAAAAAAACCGTAAACCGCTCCCTTTTACGTATTCGTCAGAGTGTTGCGCGCGATGCCGTGCAATACAACGCTCTCCGACAGAGGCCCGCGGCACACTGGCGCATAGAACGATGTAGTAGCCGATCACGCGCAGAGGCGTGATGGGCACCCTCTCTTCACCCCGCCTCACGCCCCGAGGCGTTATGGGCACTCAAGTTGTTAATGCGGTAAAAAAAGCTTCTCATAATTTTATGAAATTTTTATTTCATTATAAATAAACATATTTCGTACACACCTATGCTTGTTTAACTTCATACGGGAGTCGAACCTGTAACAGAGTATTCCTTAAATGGTACTTATTCGCCTATTACTTCTGTCCGGGGATCGATCCTGGACTTTTGTACTTCTTTTGACAGCTATCCTTGTTTAACTTTATACGGGATTAGAACCCGTAACAAAGTATTCCTTACATGGTACTTCTTCGCCTATTACTTCTGTCCGGGGATCGATCTCAGACTTTTGTACTTCTTTTTACACCTATCCTTGTTTAACTTCATACAGGAGTCGAATCCGTAACAAAGTATTCCTTAATTTGTTAAATGGTACTTATTCGTCTATTACTTCTGTCCGGGGATCGATCCTGGACTTTTGTACTTCTTTTTACACCTATCCTTCTTTAACTTAATACAAAAGTCGAACCCGTAACAGAGTATTCCTTAAATGGTACTTTTTCGCCTATTACTTCTGTCCGGGGATCGATCCTGAACTTATGTACTTCTTTTTACACCCATCCTTCTTTAACTTCATACAGGAGTCAAGCCCGTAACAGAGTATTCCTTAAATGGTACTTATTCGCCTACTACTTCTGTCCGGGGATCGATCCCGGACTTTTGTACTTCTTTTTACACCTATCCTTGTTTAACTTCATACGGAAGTCGAACCCGTAACAGAGTATTCCTTAAATGGTACTTATTCGCCTATTACTTGTGTCCGGGGATCGATCCTGGACTTTTGTACTTCTTTTTACACCTATCCTTGTTTAACTTCGTACGGGAGTCGAATCCGTAACAAAGTATTCCTTAACTTGTTAAATGGTACTTATTCATCTATTACTTCTGTCCGGGATCGATCCTGGACTTTTGTACTTCTTTTACACCTATCCTTATTTAACTTAATACGAAAACCGAACTCGTAACAAAGTATTCCTTAATTCGTTAAATGGTACTTATTCGCCTATTAGTTCTGTCCGGATCGATCTCAGACTTTTTGTACATCTTTTTACCTATCCTTGTTTAACTTCATGCGGGTCGTCCGTAATAAAGTATTCCTTAAATTACTTATTCGCCTATTACTTCTGTCCGGGGATCGATCCTGGACTTTTGGTTCTTTTACACCTATCCTTATTTAACTTAATACGAAGTCGAACTCGTAACCAAGTATTCTTTAATTCGTTAAATGGTACTTATTCGCCTATTAGTTCTGTCCGGGATCGATCTCAGACTTTTGTACTTCTTTTACACCTATCCTTGTTTAACTTCTTACGGGTCAGAATCCTAAAAGTATTCCTTAAATTGTACTTATTCGCCTATTACTTCTGTCGGGGATCGATCCGGACTTTTGTACCTCTTTTACACCTATCCTTGTTTAACTTCATACAGGAGTCGAACCCGTAACAAAGTATTTAAATGATACTTATTCGCCTAGTACTTCTGTCCGGGGATCGATCCCAAATTATGCTTCTTTTTACATCTATCCTTGTTTAACTTCATACGAGTTCGAGCCCGTAACAAAGTATTCATAAATGGTACTTATTCGCCTATTACTTCTGTCGGGGATCGATCCCAGAATTTTATGCTTCTTTTACACCTATCCTTGTTTAACTTACGGATTCGAGCCCGTAACAATATTCCTTAAATGGTACTTATTCGCCTATAACTTCTGTCGGGGATAGATATCAGACTTTTGTGCTTCTTTTACACCTATCCTTGTTTAACTTCATGCAGTGAACCCGTAACAGAGTATTCCTTAAATGGTACTTATTCGCCTATTACTTGTGTCCGGGGATCGATCCTGGACTTTTGTACTTCTTTTTACACCTATCCTTGTTTAACTTCGTACGGGAGTCGAATCCGTAACAAAGTATTCCTTAACTTGTTAAATGGTACTTATTCATCTATTACTTCTGTCCGGGGATCGATCCTGGACTTTTGTACTTCTTTTTACACCTATCCTTATTTAACTTAATACGAAAACCGAACTCGTAACAAAGTATTCCTTAATTCGTTAAATGGTACTTATTCGCCTATTAGTTCTGTCCGGGATCGATCTCAGACTTTTGTACATCTTTTTACACCTATCCTTGTTTAACTTCATACGGGAGTCAAATCCGTAATAAAGTATTCCTTAAATTGTATTTATTCGCCTATTACTTCTGTCCGGGGATCGATCCTGGACTTTTGTACTCCTTTTTACACCTATCCTTATTTAACTTAATACGAAAGTCGAACTCGTAACCAAGTATTCTTTAATTCGTTAAATGGTACTTATTCGCCTATTAGTTCTGTCCGGGATCGATCTCAGACTTTTGTACTTCTTTTTACACCTATCCTTGTTTAACTTCATACGGGAGTCGAATCCTAAGAAAGTATTCCTTAAATTGTACTTATTCGCCTATTACTTCTGTCCGGGGATCGATCCTAGACTTTTGTACTTCTTTTTACACCTATCCTTGTTTAACTTCATACGGGAGTCGAATCCGTAACAAAGTATTCCTTAAATGGTACTTCTTCGCCTATTACTTCTGTCCGGGAATCGATTGCGGACTTTTGTACTTCTTTTTACACCTATCCTTGTTTAACTTCATACGGGAGTCGAATCCGTAACAAAGTATTCCTTAATTTGTTAAATGGTACTTATTCGCCTATAACTTCTGTCCGGGGATCGATATCAGACTTTTGTACTTCTTTTTACACCTATCCTTGTTTAACTTCATACGAAAGTCGAACTCGTAACAAAGTATTCCTTCATTCGTTAAATGGTACTTATTCGCCTATTAGTTCTGTCCGGGATCGATCTCAGACTTTTGTACTTCTTTTTACACCTATCCTTGTTTAACTTCATACGGGAGTCGAATCCATAACAAAGTATTCCTTGATTTGTTAAATGGTACTTATTCGCCTATTACTTCTGTCCGGGGATCGATCCCGGACTTTTGTACTTCTTTTTACACCTATCCTTGTTTAACTTCATACGGGATTCGAACCCGTAACAAAGTATTCCTTAATTCGTTAAATTGTACTTATTCGCCTATTACTTCTGTCTGGGGATTGATCCCGGACTTTTGTACTCCTTTTTACACCTATCCTTGTTTAACTTAATACGAAAGTCGAACCCGTAACAGAGTATTCCTTAAATTGTACTTAGTCGCCTATTACTTCTGTCCGGGGATCGATCTCAGACTTTTGTACTTCTTTTTACAGCTATCCTTGTTTAACTTTATACGGGATTAGAACCCGTAACAAAGTATTCCTTACATGGTACTTCTTCGCCTATTAGTTCTGTCCGGGATCGATCTCAGACTTTTGTACTTCTTTTTACACCTATCCTTGTTTAACTTCATACGGGAGTCGAATCCATAACAAAGTATTCCTTCATTCGTTAAATGGTACTTATTCGCCTATTAGTTCTGTCCGGGATCGATCTCAGACTTTTGTACTTCTTTTTACACCTATCCTTGTTTAACTTCATACGGGAGTCGAATCCATAACAAAGTATTCCTTAATTTGTTAAATGGTACTTATTCGCCTATTACTTCTGTCCGGGTATCGATCCCGGACTTTTGTACTCCTTTTTACACCTATCCTTATTTAACTTAATACGAAAGTCGAACCCGTAACAGAGTATTCCTTAAATTGTACTTAGTCGCCTATTACTTCTGTCCGGGGATCGATCTCAGACTTTTGTACTTCTTTTTACACCTATCCTTGTTTAACTTCATACGGGAGTCGAATCCATAACAAAGTATTCCTTAATTTGTTAAATGGTACTTATTCGTCTATTACTTCTGTCCGGGGATCGATCCTGGACTTTTGTACTTCTCTTTATACCTATCCTTGTTTAACTTCATACGGGATTCGAACCCGTAACAAAGTATTCCTTAATTCGTTAAATTGTACTTATTCGCCTATTACTTCTGTCTGGGGATTGATCCCGGACTTTTGTACTTCTTTTTACACCTATCCTTGTTTAACTTAATACGAAAGTCGAACTCGTAACAAAGTATTCCTTCATTCGTTAAATGGTACTTATTCGCCTATTAGTTCTGTCCGGGATCGATCTCAGACTTTTGTACTTCTTTTTACACCTATCCTTGTTTAACTTCATACAGGAGTCGAATCCGTAACAAAGTATTCCTTAATTTGTTAAATGGTACTTATTCGCCTATTACTTCTGTCCGGGGATCGATCCCGGACTTTTGTACTTCTTTTTACACCTATCCTTGTTTAACTTCATACAGGAGTCGAACCCGTAACAAAGTATTCCTTAAATGATACTTATTCGCCTAGTACTTCTGTCCGGGGATCGATCCCAGAATTTTATGCTTCTTTTTACATCTATCCTTGTTTAACTTCATACGGGATTCGAGCCCGTAACAAAGTATTCCTTAAATGGTACTTATTCGCCTATTACTTCTGTCCGGGGATCGATCCCAGAATTTTATGCTTCTTTTTACACCTATCCTTGTTTAACTTCATACGGGATTCGAGCCCGTAACAAAGTATTCCTTAAATGGTACTTATTCGCCTATAACTTCTGTCCGGGGATAGATATCAGACTTTTGTGCTTCTTTTTACACCTATCCTTGTTTAACTTCATACGGAAGTCGAACCCGTAACAGAGTATTCCTTAAATGGTACTTATTCGCCTATTACTTGTGTCCGGGGATCGATCCTGGACTTTTGTACTTCTTTTTACACCTATCCTTGTTTAACTTCGTACGGGAGTCGAATCCGTAACAAAGTATTCCTTAACTTGTTAAATGGTACTTATTCATCTATTACTTCTGTCCGGGGATCGATCCTGGACTTTTGTACTTCTTTTTACACCTATCCTTATTTAACTTAATACGAAAACCGAACTCGTAACAAAGTATTCCTTAATTCGTTAAATGGTACTTATTCGCCTATTAGTTCTGTCCGGGATCGATCTCAGACTTTTGTACATCTTTTTACACCTATCCTTGTTTAACTTCATACGGGAGTCAAATCCGTAATAAAGTATTCCTTAAATTGTATTTATTCGCCTATTACTTCTGTCCGGGGATCGATCCTGGACTTTTGTACTTCTTTTTACACCTATCCTTATTTAACTTAATACGAAAGTCGAACTCGTAACCAAGTATTCTTTAATTCGTTAAATGGTACTTATTCGCCTATTAGTTCTGTCCGGGATCGATCTCAGACTTTTGTACTTCTTTTTACACCTATCCTTGTTTAACTTCATACGGGAGTCGAATCCTAAGAAAGTATTCCTTAAATTGTACTTATTCGCCTATTACTTCTGTCCGGGGATCGATCCTAGACTTTTGTACTTCTTTTTACACCTATCCTTGTTTAACTTCATACGGGAGTCGAATCCGTAACAAAGTATTCCTTAAATGGTACTTCTTCGCCTATTACTTCTGTCCGGGAATCGATTGCGGACTTTTGTACTTCTTTTTACACCTATCCTTGTTTAACTTCATACGGGAGTCGAACCCGTAACAGAGTATTCCTTAAATTGTACTTAGTCGCCTATTACTTCTGTCCGGGGATCGATCTCAGACTTTTGTACTTCTTTTTACATCTATCCTTATTTAACTTAATACGAAAGTCGAACTCGTAACAAAGTATTCCTTCATTCGTTAAATGGTACTTATTCGCCTATTAGTTCTGTCCGGGATCGATCTCAGACTTTTGTACTTCTTTTTACACCTATCCTTGTTTAACTTCATACGGGAGTCGAATCCATAACAAAGTATTCCTTGATTTGTTAAATGGTACTTATTCGCCTATTACTTCTGTCCGGGGATCGATCCCGGACTTTTGTACTTCTTTTTACACCTATCCTTGTTTAACTTCATGGCAGTTCGAACCCGTAACAAAGTATTCCTTAATTCGTTAAATTGTACTTATTCGCCTATTACTTCTGTCTGGGGATTGATCCCGGACTTTTGTACTTCTTTTTACACCTATCCTTGTTTAACTTAATACGAAAGTCGAACCCGTAACAGAGTATTCCTTAAATTGTACTTAGTCGCCTATTACTTCTGTCCGGGGATCGATCTCAGACTTTTGTACTTCTTTTTACAGCTATCCTTGTTTAACTTTATACGGGATTAGAACCCGTAACAAAGTATTCCTTACATGGTACTTCTTCGCCTATTAGTTCTGTCCGGGATCGATCTCAGACTTTTGTACTTCTTTTTACACCTATCCTTGTTTAACTTCATACGGGAGTCGAATCCATAACAAAGTATTCCTTCATTCGTTAAATGGTACTTATTCGCCTATTAGTTCTGTCCGGGATCGATCTCAGACTTTTGTACTTCTTTTTACACCTATCCTTGTTTAACTTCATACGGGAGTCGAATCCATAACAAAGTATTCCTTAATTTGTTAAATGGTACTTATTCGCCTATTACTTCTGTCGGGTATCGATCCCGGACTTTTGTACTCTTTACACCTATCCTTATTTAACTTAATACGAAAGTCCAGACCCGTAACAGAGTATTCCTTAAATTGTACTTAGTCGCCTATTACTTCTGTCCGGGGATCGATCTCAGACTTTTGTACTTCTTTTTACACCTATCCTTGTTTAACTTCATACAGGAGTCGAATCCGTAACAAAGTATTCCTTAATTTGTTAAATGGTACTTATTCGCCTATTACTTCTGTCCGGGGATCGATCCCGGACTTTTGTACTTCTTTTTACACCTATCCTTGTTTAACTTCATACGGGAGTCGAATCCATAACAAAGTATTCCTTAATTTGTTAAATGGTACTTATTCGCCTATTACTTCTGTCCGGGTATCGATCCCGGACTTTTGTCTCTATTTACCTATCCTTATTTAACTTAATACGAAAGTCAGACCCGTAACAGAGTATTCCTTAAATTGTACTTAGTCGCCTATTACTTCTGTCCGGGGATCGATCTCAGACTTTTGTACTTCTTTTACACCTATCCTTGTTTAACTTCATACGGAGTCAGATCCATAACAAAGTATTCCTTAATTTGTTAAATGGTACTTATTCGTCTATTACTTCTGTCGGGGATCGATCCTGGACTTTTGTACTTCTCTTTATACCTATCCTTGTTTAACTTCATACGAGTTCAGACCCGTAACAAAGTATTCCTTAATTCGTTAAATTGTACTTATTCGCCTATTACTTCTGTCTGGGGATTGATCCCGGACTTTTGTACTTCTTTTTACACCTATCCTTGTTTAACTTAATACGAAAGTCGAACTCGTAACAAAGTATTCCTTCATTCGTTAAATGGTACTTATTCGCCTATTAGTTCTGTCCGGGATCGATCTCAGACTTTTGTACTTCTTTTTACACCTATCCTTGTTTAACTTCATACAGGAGTCGAATCCGTAACAAAGTATTCCTTAATTTGTTAAATGGTACTTATTCGCCTATTACTTCTGTCCGGGGATCGATCCCGGACTTTTGTACTTCTTTTTACACCTATCCTTGTTTAACTTCATACAGAGTCGAACCCGTAACAAAGTATTCCTTAAATGATACTTATTCGCCTAGTACTTCTGTCCGGGATCGATCCCAGAATTTTATGCTTCTTTTACATCTATCCTTGTTTAACTTTTTCGAGCCCGTAACAAAGTATTCCTTAAATGGTACTTATTCGCCTATTACTTCTGTCCGGGGATCGATCCCAGAATTTTATGCTTCTTTTTACACCTATCCTTGTTTAACTTCATACGAGTTCGAGGCCCGTAACAAAGTATTCCTAAATGGTACTTATTCGCCTATAACTTCTGTCCGGGATAGATATCAGACTTTTGTGCTTCTTTTTACACCTATCCTTATTTAACTGAATACGAAAGTCGAACCCGTAACAGAGTATTCCTTAAATTGTATTTATTCGCCTATAACTTCTGTCCCGGGATCGATCCTGGACTTTTGTACTTCTTTTTACACCTATCCTTGTTTATCTTCATACAGGAGTCGAACCCGTAACAAAGTATTCCTTAAATGGTACTTATTCGCCTATTACTTCTGTCCGGGGATCGATCTCAGACTTTTGTACTTTTTTTTACACCTATCCTTGTTTAACTTCATACGGGAGTCGAATCCGTAACAGAGTATTCCTTAAATTATACTTATTCGCCTATTACTTCTGCCCGGGGATCGATCCTGGACTTTTGTACTTCTTTTTACACCCATCCTAGCTTAACTTTATACAGGAGTTGAACCCGTAACAAAGTATTCCTTAAATGGTACTTATTCGCCTATTACTTCTGTCTGGGGATCGATCCTGGACTTTTGTACTTCTTTTTACACCTATCCTTATTTAACTTCATACGGGAGTCGAACCCGTAACTGTTTTCTTCGATATTTAATCCAACAGAATATATGCACGGGCATCGAATGGGTACTGAGTTAGTATATAGAAGTGCGTATAACTTAACCCAAAAATTCTCTACAACACATCACTAAATTAAAATGTAATGTCATTGATTGTACTACAGTGCCGATAACGCAATAATTACTGTAAAGCGTGTACTCACAAAGGGCTCAATTTTTTGTCTTTTATTTAGCTTCGTTAGTCAGAGTTAAAGATATGTATCTTTCTAAATTTTGCGACCTTTCTTGTTTTTTTTCGATTTCAACGCTGGCCGTCTGCTAAACGTCAGTCTTAAGCGTTTATCGGTACATAACATTGATGTACATCGATATCAATATTTCCTTTCAAAATACATATACCCACATCTTAAATTTTTAATTCAAAATACATCCTCACAAATAAAATATGATTAATACTAATCTTTTCGATCTAAATATTTTATGTTTCTTGAAGTGCATCATTGAAATAATTCAATCAATGCATAATTAAATTTAACAAACATTCATTTCCATTCGTTACTTTTGGTGTACACATCTTATATATATATATTGTAGAGCTTAGTTCTGGGAGATATCCCTCAGACCTTTGATGAAGTCCATGAGTTAATTATTCAAATAAAAAGATAAGGAGAAGATCAGTGTGTTATTTGATTGGTTCTTCAACATCTCTCCTTACTAATTTCAGTACGCCCTCTACCACATTACTTATAACAATCCACCTTTTGTATTTGGGCATGAGCCTTCCTCTACTTTTCCATTTCTCACACACTCTACTACCCATTCTCTTGTTTTACGCCACCTCGGATTCTATTATTCGACAAATAAATTTCGACTTCAACGAGAACCCACATTCGCGAGGCTAAACACGAAGGCTGAATGCCTCACGTGCCACCTACACACCTAGGTCTGTACTACAATGTATACAAATATTTACAGTGCCAACTCATAACTGATTCCCTTCTTTATGTTTTTAATTTGTCTATACATAACTGATTACTTATCTTTTAATGCATACGCATACGACGAGAAAGACTTCATGTTGACATATTCTCTATTTCCTATAGTCTAATATTAATATAATTCAATTATATTTAAACATTTAACCTTTTCAAATATAAAACAACTTTTGTTTGTTAAAATTTATCTACAAGTCTTCACTTTACCTTCGGACTGATGTATCGGTATCTACACTATACTATTATTTTTAAAATTACATTTCTTTTAGTTTTAAGAACTACGTAAAATCATCGGAAGTTATTCCTCTGTTGAAATTGTGCTACAAAAAACTTTTACCATTAATTTGTTATTTATCATTAATCATTAATTTATCAATAATCAGTAATTTGTAAATGTGTAGAATATCAATCCTACATTTTGATTTTTTATCTTCATTTCATTTCATTTCTTTTTTTTCCTTAGTCTCTACTAAATTACCTAGTTTCTTCAAATAGCAAATGACTCGACTGACAAGCAGTTTTTGCTAATCCTCGTCCCAAAGCATCCATATTCAATCTTCTGTGGAAGCATGAAATGTTCATGAAAGCATTTAAAGAACCTACGTGTGTAATCAAACAGTAGATATACTTGTAGACCTACAAGGTTTCCGTTTCAGTGTCAACAAAACTAAAATATTCTTGTTACTTTCGACTATAAAAATAAATATTGACACAGATCTTAGCGAATAATAAATATCCCTTATAAAACTTTTTCTCACACCTTTCGCATAATATGCTATTCTAAAAATCAATTAGACACTATTTCAAGAACGTTATTTATTGGAATTAAAATCGCTTATACTGATGTAGTCACAGCCTTATAAAATGTTTATATCGTAGTAGCCTAAACCTTTAACGAGACTCGAGATTTTGTGAAAGGTCAACGTTCAAAGAATTTCGTTTTTATATTTCAAACAGTCTTCTCAAATATGGCTATTGATCGAATGGTTAAAGGAAAAACTTTTTAAGACAAATGTAAGACTAGTAGTTGGTAAATGCAGAGTGATTAACATCATTTTGCTAGCAGTGTTTAGAGGATCGGCGACTACCTACCATCAGTCGAGCAATTGTTCCTTGCTACTCTTTTTCAGACGAAGGTTTTACTAAATAATTCGCCTCTTTCAGCGGTTACCGATTCTACCGCATATTTTGTGACTCATCCAATGTTACTACAGCATTGCCGTTGACTAATTGCCCCATTCTTCAAAAAAAATCCAATCGCCACCCATTATCCACTGAGCGATTAAGAGGTCGTGAACCACTCGCATCCTGATACTTAAGTGATATCATGGCGGTTAACAACAGCTAATAAGTTCTCTAATTTTAAACTTAAATATCTTGCGTCAGAGTTCATCGCTGTTGAATTAACCCCATACCACTTAATCTCTGTATTCGTCGTGCATTTAATTTATTGCGCAATACGCATGAGAGACACTAACATCATGTCAAATCAAACGTGATGGGTTTGTTGTACTAGAAACCTCAATTTCAGAATAACCACTTAGAGGTTTTCTTCTAGTCCCAACTGCTGGCAACTATGCGAAGGTCGGAGCTGTATTTTTAGAGCCCGCCTTCAAGCATTGGGTGAATGAAGCTCAAGAAATTACACCGACTATTACACAGGAAGATGAAAGTATTTAAAGGAATTTAAAGTAATTAAAAGGAAACTTTCGGAGACGAAACATATACAGAAATTTTAGGTTTGTAAAGTATCAAAATAATATTTTCTAACAGAAAACTTTTATACATATACACTACGTTTCTGATTCTTTTTTTTAGTTTTATATGTTTGTTACATGGCAAAGCGCATAAATTCCAAATTCAATTAAAAGGTTATGTTGGTGACGTAACGAAATTTTCATACTGATCGAGATTATCAGCATTATTTTTAGATATTTATTTTTTTAATAATTACCCACTCATATCATTTTATGAAATTTCGACATCGCTTTCACATATTATCCGTTTAAATTAGTCTTTCAGGCGGTATTTACATTGCAATCACAATATCACGTTATTCACAACATTTTAGTCACTTAGCATTGATGCGTGATACACGTGCATAATTCGGATGCACGTCTCGCTAAAGTCGGAATGGAAGGCTGGATTTGTGGAAGTCGCAACGCCAAAGCTCAGCAGCCTCCGCGCGCCCGCGGCCATCGCCGATTGAAAGTAAATTGCTGTTTCAGAGTTAACTGCGACGAGCTACCCGCCGCCGGTTCGGGTCACTGCCCGGCGAATTATAACCGCTCGGCTGAAACATCTATGTTCATGAAGGATTCTATTGGCACACTTTTAGCCGTCGTCCGCGCAGCCAACGGCGTATTGGTGGCGACCGTTGATGTTTAAGCGGGAATCGATTGCTGTGTGCGTATTTTGTTCAAATAATATAACAAAACCTTGTCACAGTAAGAAGTATATTTAAAAGCTGCACAGTTGTATCTTGAAATTTTATTTTGGATAAACAAAAAAACAATTTTACGTACTTGCGTACGCTCGTGAGAAGTAATACTTCTTTCGTGTCAGTGAAATAAAAAGAAGGATTTCTTTATGTATTTTTACATTTGAAATTTAGTTTAACACTGCCATTTATTAGTTCCTATTGAAAATATCTGAACAGATTTACAAGCACGTTTAAAAATTTATAATATATGTCTTAAATGGTATCACATCTCATTCTTCGTTACGATTGCTTTTAGAAATATATTTGTAAGAAAACATTATCAGACCTTCCTTGGTAGTCGGAAAACCAAAATTAATATACACCAGTTTCCTAAGTATTAATATGATTATATACACGAAACCGAAAAAAAATAAAATCTCATTCAAAACTAACTTCATGGTGCCTTGCATCGGTGCGCACAACTTCCGTAACTTACTAAAATACATTCCGATCTTTTCACCCTAATGCTCCTAAAAAGTACAACTTCAATACATGCAATGACAGCTGGAATAGTTTTGGCGAATAATACTGGTCATAAAACTGGCTAGAATAAATTATTAAAATATACATTTATATGAAATTGTTAAAATTATTAGGTCTACATTTCTTTCAAACACGCCATAAGCATAAGAAATAAGGTTATGAACAAAATTTTTTTCTATTATTTCAGAATACGCCTTTCGTATTCTCGTATTTTACCAATAGCTCTCTGCCCGCGGCCTCGCTCGCTTGTGTATAAAATGTCTTCCATCATTCTTTCCATTGATCGTGCTGTCAAACCCACTCCCGTTTCGCTTTTAATTCTACTCACGGTACTGTTGTCGGTTTCGATCCTTGTCACGGTTTTGATTTTAATTCCGGTTCTATAAAAACTGAATACACTAATTTTATCAAGGATTCTACGCTATTAGAATAGGCCACCTATCCGAAATCAAACTTCCTACCTTCTGCTGTTATTTACCCCATCATTGCGTAATTAAGCAAAAAAAGTGAAACTATGAAGCAGAGTCGTATCTGATGCATCTGCAAAAACTACGTCTGGTAAATCTTTTAATGATATACAGGTTGTATAACGGTTATACAAAGCGATATATTATCTATTCTATTCCCATTTCGTGTCATAAGTATGTACTTACGGCAGACATTGAGAAAATGTATAGACAAGTATCGGTAGATAAGTCTCAATGTAATTTACAGCTGATATTATGGAGAGATGAAGAGACGCAATGTTTTAAAACTTTACAACTTAATAAATTTAAATGTAAGGCTAGATATTGAATTATGAAAGTGACAGAATCTACGCAGAAATGCAATTAACAAAAATCGAAATATTATGTATTTTCATATTAAAATTTATTTTGATCAATTAAGTAAGTCGCATGATTGTGAGAATCACTGTTCATAATTTTTTCTTTGTCTAGATTGTAACTGGAACGATAATGTTCCAAAATTACTAGAAATTCACCCTGTGTTCGGAGTAAAACCTTTCCCGTTGTAGTATGTGTGTCAGCTAAGTGTCATGGATATCTACTTCCATTCATTACTTTTCAGACTCGAACAGAAAGCGCTTAACAAGGTTACTAGCGTGATACCTTCGCATCCTCTGATAGATGGCGCAGCTTCTTAGTGCTTGGCGCGAATTAAAATATTCAAATGATTTATTTAAATTTATTCTTAAATGTAAAGTTTCAAATAGTAGTTTTAGTTTATATTGTCAGAAATTCTTAAGTTGATTATTATTCAATCTGTATTATTTGTTATTATTTATCATTGTTACAACAAAAAAAAAAAAGGGAAAGTTAAGTTTATGACTAATACAAAAGGGTATTGTAGTGGAGTCCTGGTAAATCATAAAGTGGTTGAGTGATTCCAGAAAAACGTTGTAGTCACGTGACATTTGGGACTTTTGAGAAAAAGTCATAAAAAACACGTGTGGGAAACTTAAGGGCCCCTTGCTCTTAAAAGACTAAATAAGATAACAAATTGCGCAACAAAAATAAGTTAGATTAATATTGTTTTCATTGTTAATATTACATAAATTTATAATATTTTAATAATTTAGTTTTAGAGATATTTAATAAATATGTAATTATTTATAATTAAGAATATAATAATGATAATACTTTTATTCACAGCATAAAAGGAAACATATGCAATGGTGAATTCTTTTATTTTCTCTTTATTTTTTGAAACTTAATTTTTATAAAACTGTACAAAACAAATTTCCTCCAGTTTGTATTGTTTTACGTAAACTTTATAACTTATTTTTTAGAAAAAAGTTGTTTTTTACAAAAACAAATGAAATCCAACAAAAAACAGTATCACTGTAGAATGTAGTGCCAAGTACACGTTAAACTATTGTTACAAATCACAAATAATGATAAAACTATTTTTATTTCTGAGAAAACGAAAAAACCAAAACAAATCTCTGATTTTTACAAAAAAAAATTATTACAAAAAAAAAAAGAAATAGTATGCCAAGTATTGCTTTCAATTACTCAAATGTAGCACTTGAAATAAATAATCGATTCAATAAAATGGCTCTTTGATTTGAACTAGAAATGTAACGAATTGCTTAAATACATGTAAAAAGCATACTTGACGCGTCACTTTTACATTAAATTAAACATCAGGGTGTTTCGCGCGTTGTCATCCTATCTTCAAAAATTCCCGCTTTTGCTTTGCACAACCAATTATAAACCTATTAAAAAGGGCATAATAATAGGTCTCTCAAGTTGAAATAAGTATTTGCTGAATTCAATAAGTACTTACTTTAATTTAGTAAGCATATGTATTGTGAGGCATACTTTCATTATACTCATGCTCACTGAATTTTAATAAGTACTCACAAAGTATAATACGTGCTAACAGAACTTTGTAAGTACTTAATTCAGTCAAATACGCCTAAAGACATAAACTTTCGATAATTAAATTTCTAAAAAAAGATAGGCTTACGACTCGTCATCCATTAGCGAAGAATGTAACAAATATTGCAAATTATTACACATTTTTCTGTCAGTACGTATATGATTTTAATCACGACTATTTTCGTTTGTAAAGTCGTTTTGTTAATTTTTAAATAATTTGTGAAAACCATTTTATCAAAGAAATATGATGTATTTAAACGGTTCGATATATTTCTAATTCAAATCAGAGCCATTTTATCAAGACGATTATTTATTTCAAGTGCTACATTAAATAGTTGAAAGCAATACGTGGCATAATGTTTTTTGTAATAAACATTTTTTGTAAAAATCAAAGATTTGTTTTGTTTTTGTTTTCACAGAAATAAAAATAATTTTATCATTATTTGTAATTTATAACAATAGTTTAACGTGTACTTAGCGCGACATTATAGAGTGAAACTGTTTTTGTGGGATTTTGAATACTAAGATGTCCTGACTTTTAATGTAGTTATAAACGTAATAGTGAAACGATGCACTAGCTGCAGTTAAATGTGTCTTTATAATCGGAGTGCACATAATCGATGTCTATACAGTCCGGTGTTGATTTAGAAACGATCACATCATTCACTTGCATAGCCGCGGTCGCCCCAGCCTCAGGTGTACTGGCGCCGTTATTAATCTGCTCGGGCGCCTTCGTTCTTTTTTCGTCCCTGGCTGTGATCTAGTGTTATATTGGTAATCTTGAATTATTCTTAAAAAGCCCTTTCCAACATTGTACGATCTCTATATTTTGATTTGGCTTTTTGACGATTATAGGCCGATATTGCATTATTTATTTCAATTTTTAATTTAACTCTTTATTGTATCCTTTATCACTTTTTCTCGCTAATATTTCATATAAGCAATCGATAAATTTTGACAACAATTGATGATCGAACCTCAAACGAAGATCGCAAAAATGACCTCAAAATATCGGATCCGCTGCGCATGGTGGTTCACAGTCCTCACTAAAGGTAAAGGATTCTTTATCCTTTAGCAACCGAGTGGTGTAATTAAATTTTGGATGTAGATGATAGATACATAGCTGCAGCATCAAACTCTCCCCCGATTTTGTTATCAATTTTCTAAATTGCCGTCCGGAAGCAATTGCCAAATAGCCAAACGGAAGCAAATTTAAAGATATATTCACGTCAAATGTATATATAAACTAATACACCTCTTTTTTTACATTTCTGTACCAGAATAAAACTAAAACGAAGATATCGATGAGAAAATGAAAATAGTTATGTGAAAATCCTTTAACAATGTACGAAGAGGCAGTATTAGTTTATGTAGAGTTATGAAGGAACAATCATAAGACGTGCCGTTGTCTAGAAAACAACAAAAATGAAGGTAAAAGCATAATTAGGATAAGGTGGAAACATAATTACAAGATAGACCATAGTTTCAAATTTCTTTCTAGGATAAAATGGATGGATATTAATGCGGTAAAAAAAGCTTCTCATAATCTTATACGATTTTTTATTTCATTATAAATAAACATATTTTGGACATGTAAATAATTTGGTGTCAAGACAGCGTCTACAGTAACGAACACAATGACTATAACAATTTCAAGATAAAAGTGACTGACACCCCCGTGTAAGCCTTCTATCCTGAACAGTTAAAACGTATAAAATCCCCATTTGTGCGTCTTTCATCATTCTTATTGATTAGAAACTTTTCGATAGGTAAGTTACATTTCTATGCTCAAGTTTGAACTTCACTCTACGCATTGCATTTGATATCCGGGCAGCAGTGTGGGTATGGTTTAGTGACATCGGTTTCTGTTAAGTAGCATTTCGGATCACTTGTGTGCGCGACTCCGCATCTGGAAAAAAGGATGTCAACGTTAACTCATATCTCTACATATGACCACTGCAACAGACTTCGAACAGGAAATCATCTCCTTGGACGAGCGACGTGAGAAACGATCGAGTCAGAAAACCATGTGGTCGTCGATCAATAGCTAAAAACACAACATGCAACCGGACCCCAAAGCATTTGAACAGACTGTCTACGAGAGCGCAAAAGATTTCGAGAATATGGTACTGTTATCCAAAACAGAATGTCCAGAGGGACCATTGGTCCAAATCAATTACACATCATCTTCTAAGCGAGCCCTCTCAAAAATATATGAAATGATTATAGTCAGCACGTATTAGTTTTATATTTTGTACTATACCACCTTAAAGCGGTTAACGTTTTGACGTTGAAAAATTAAAAAACAAATGTATATATGGATGTATTTAGGTATATATAAAAGATCTAAAACCACCTTTTATTAAGTGTAAGCAACAAAATATTCCCTCCATAGTAGGGCAGGAACTTGGTCGACTTTTAATTACATTTGTAAAATTTTAATAACAAACAGCTTATTAGTCATGTTTATAATAAATTAACAATGAACCGTTCCTCTTTTCTTATTTAACACAATTTTTTTTATAAAAGCCATCTAACAATAAAACTCTAATGAGTTATAATTAGTGATCCGCATAGCAACCTACGACTGCTGATAGCGGAAATTGGAATTTAAGATATAAAATGAGAAATAAAACTAAGAAATAATAAAGTATTGTTTTAAGAGAATTGAAAAAAATAATAATTGTAAAAAATTTACTAAAGGAAATGTTTTTATAATTTTATTTTTAATTTTTGAAACAACGATTTTCGGCTTTATTATCGAAAAATGTGGAATACTGTATTTTTCTTTATTTGATTTATAAAATTATCAGTAACAATAATTACAAATAAATAAGATAGGAAAGGAAAACAAAAAACAACATTTGTATAAATTTTTAAGCAAAATAAAACATTAAATTATTTCTTATTGTTAACAAGAAAGTATACGGTAATGTAGCTGATTCTAACTTAGAACTGCTTATAATTTAGACTTGCGCTCGCTATTGCGCCATACATCGATTTTGGTTTATTTAACTGGTTTACAAAAAACACATCTTTTAATAATGTAAACTGCACTACAGTGTAGAAGGAATACGTTTTGAAATAGATTCGATAATTTGTAAGGTTATATGTCCTCTTACGAACAAAACTGTTGTTACTACTTTTGTAGTAACTTTAAGTTAACTGGCAAATAAAAATAAAAAGAGAATAAGGAGATACTTACGAAGCATACAGCATGCCAGATCTAGAACACCGTACCTCGTAGCAGTACCCAATGGGATACACCGTTTTCCCGAATGGTACCACGTCATTAATTTCTCTTACATAGCATCCTTCTTTGTGTTCTGTAACAACAACATACTTTCTACAGTCTTTTTATTATTTATTCTAACAAAATTGTAGTTATCATATTATTTTTATTTGTAATAAATTTATAGCAATATAAGTAAAAGAACGTGTTGAAAAATTATATTTGAGACATTTCTGTTTACAATTGACTAGAAACTGGGAGCAATCGACGTTCCCATTTTCTGAGACATAGATCAAGTGACAACATCAGATCGGTTTAGTCGCATTTTTGCAATTGAAGACGTTGAAGTTTTAATTAGAAATTTAATAATTACAGTAATTACAAAATGTTGCGTACGCAAAAAATAACAATCAAGTAACTATGTATATTATTTGTGAAGTTACAATATCGAATTAAACATTCTTATTTCATTGAACCTCTCCAACGACTAGATAAATTCTGTGATGGTCGTGCAGAAAAAAATGCAGATTTTTTGAAACTGATAAAAATGTTGGGTTTAATATTTCTGTTTGAAGATACGGTTTCCGATAAGTATCAGCAGCAATGTAATGGGATTTCTGATAGTTTTGTTTCTGGCAGTTAAGTTTGTGGTTTCTGATAATCGTGAGCTACTTAAATAAACACACTAGACACATCTTAGTTTATTTTTAATAGTATTAGTTTATATATATAGGAATCTGAAACTCTTAACGATATTACACGATAACAATAATATAATTTCAATGAAATAATGATACATTGTAAAAGAGGCGAAACATGTCAAGAAAACATCTCATTTCTGTTGTTGTCATCAAAATAAAACAATTGAGCAAAAATGCGTTTTGTTATTCTTTAGTGCTGTATTCGAAATGCAACTTACTGCTGATTATTTAGAAAACAAAACGAAAACATACCAAACTCTTTGGGCTTTTCGGGCAAGGGCCCACCTAACATCCCCGCCGAGGTGACGGCTACCACACACAGAAAAACAATCGTACGCATGATCGTAGTGATAAAAGTTCCAATGATTTCGAAACGGCGTTTAGCTGTCGACTGACTCGCGGCTCGTCGGCGCTGACGTTTTATTCGCGCCGTAAAGGCTGCGTTTGCTCGCGTCGCGAACGACGTGCTTACTATCACAGTTGACCCGCTGAGTGAAAAACGACTTTTTTTTATCAACCAATGAGTTATTCTCTTCATTTCGTTATAAATACATTGCATATTTCCTCGAAAACTCAGCCGGAGAACAGAGCCGATATATTTGTTATTCCGAGTACCGACGATTCTCGTAATTGCTTCGATTAATTTCACGGTCATGAATGAATTTTGTATAAAAATCATAAGTCAGAATGTCTTTCATTACGATAACTGCAAAGGATATTCTACAAATCTGCGCATATTTCATAAAGCACTATTATAAAATTATAATTTATAAGTACTTCATGAGAAAACAATGAAGCAGCTTACCGTATTGACCGACAATTACTTAACGAAAACATTTATTGTTTATGAAGAAGGTTTTCTTTTCGCACAAAGGAATTCGAATTTCTCCAGAATAAATATTAAATTACGTATTTTTAAAAGTACAAATAAAAATTACTACCAAAACATACGCTCATATTAATACGAGTACGCTTTAAGAGAGATTTTATTTTGAATATAAATTTCGCGTTATTTGAAGTATTTTCAGGTAATGTACCTTTTGATAATAGAGTTGAAATGCGGGAAAGTGCATCCGAAGGAATGCTTAAGGAAATGGTGTGAAATGCATTTTATAGTCTTAGGAGCAATGTTTGGGATTATTCATTTGCAATTGTTTACTAAGTATTTTTAAAGAGCGGGCGTTAATAAAACAGCATAATGAGTAGTACAACTGCTGCAGCTCAATTTATTATTGAAGCTTCGACCGTTTAGTTCCGGAGTAGCACGCAGCGGTGTACATATAAAAACATACAATATATGTTAAAACAGTATGTGCAAACAAAAACGCACCGGAAACAAATCTGTTCGATGTGAAGAATGGCACGTCCATCATCAGAGAAAAGTCTCCTACGAAACCATATCTTCATAATTTGAGCTGGCCAGTGTCAGAACTATTGAACAGAAGTGCTCTTCTATTGGCAATTTGTGGGTGCTGCAGCAGAATCAGCTATACGCAGATATAAATATAGATAATTTTTATTCAAGTACACACATATTTAAATAGGAATTAGCATTAGTGCTACCTAGTTCTTGTGCGCACGATTACACATTAGCATTTGCGATTTCGCATCTGTTCAAATTATCGCGAACACATTAAGTAGCAAAAATGTGTGGAATAAGGCACCTTTACATTCATATTTATGGCGTCACCTTAATTTTATTATCGGACTGAGTCGTTGGTAGATTTTATATTTGGTATATTTGGTATATTTTATATTTGGTCCGTCATATTAAAATGTAAAATAAATAGCTTTTTCAGAGCGTTAACGTAGATTTAATTAGAATAAGTTGTAATATTTTATCCAAACCAAATATTCAATTCTTTGGAATCGCGATGAAGACAGCCACCTGGTTTCGGGTCAAATCCTCTTACGCGTCGCCGAACTCTTGGGTAGGAACAAGATACCTAATCGAGAGGGAATCGGCTGATGGAGGATGAAGCGGGATGATGAAAGGAGGAATGGGGTGATAGAAAGAGCAGTGAAACCCAGGGAACTCTCACTGCTAGACGAAATACAACAATAAAAGCTGTTGCTTCACGTCTGCATTCTGTGAGAGTTTGGTATCTCACCGCGAGCTGGACCATTTCGGTACTGCAGCTGCGTTGACCACATCACGGCTCTAACCCATAAAAATGTGATAAATTCGTATGCGGCAAAAGTCGGGCTCACAATATGTCAATTTTAAAATCGGTGCACAACAAGAAGCTTTCGCTTCAAAACATCCGTAAAGCACAAATTGGACTTTCCGGCGAGAGATTTGGTTTCGCACGACTCAAAAACGTAACGAACTCCGTGAACCCACTCAAATTCCACGATTGCTGTTTTAGTGAATAAAAGAACTTAAGTTCGCTAAGTAGCTCAAACTGCTTTCTAAAGCTTTCTAGTGTCTTTTTGTTGTTAGCGAATACGAGACTCGTGCCCAATAATAATTGATTATCCCAATAGAGGATTTTACATGACAGCCGCTCAGAATTTCCATCAATTGCTGTTATTACTTGAGCAGTGTACAGTGCCATAGATCTATTGAAAATTGCTGAAATTATTTAAATATTTGCAAAAATGTCTCGAAAATAATTCACAAATTTGAGTTCAATCGATCAACTTTAAATACAGATGACAAAACTACGTCGTTACACTTTTTTTCCTGTTTCCCGCACATGATAGGTATAAGCACTTAGTCGCCTGTAAATATATAATAGGTATGTTGACTATTACTCATAAACTAGTGTGAGCTAAAAGCACCAGCAAAGGAGAGAATCTTATTGGCATTTATGTCATTTTTAAGAAGCGTAATGTTATGACATGAAATCAAAAACGCTATATCAAATCATTTTCAAAATATTTTTCATTAAAATTATTTATTAAGCATTACTTTTGTCATTTTCTTACATTTTTTGGATATAACGTTTAAAAAATAAATTTACGCTCTTTTTGATGCGATTGTTTCCGATAATTAATACTTATTCAAAAAAATTGCACAACAACCTTACAATGTTTTGAAAATACATTAGGAATATGTACGACACATTGAAGTTTGGTGAAAAAAAAATTTTGCAGCTTCAGTCACATGAATGAAGTACCCCACTTAAAAACATTTATTTTTTTTTATTTAACTACTTACATAAGTGGGAGCTCATACAAGACACTTTAATTCTAAATTTAATAAACATTCATCTTGTAGTTTTTGAGTAAAATAACTGTGACATATGAATGGAAGGACCGACGGATATGACAAAACTAGAAGGGTATCGTTTTTGTCATTTTGACTCAGAACTCTAAAAACAGCAGACATTGATATATAACTAGCTCTTGTATAACTAGTTCCGCCCGCGTAGACATTAAATGAATTCCCTCATTCATTCCAGTCTTGTTCTTCATGTCTATTTCTTTCATTCTCAATTCCGAACGCGGTCCCGCTTTTGATTCTGACTTCCGTCTCGATCTAAGGAGATTCGATTCGATTTGATCTCTGCCTCTCCTTCCAATTCCAGTGACACGCTTGCTTCTAATTTTGATCTCACACTCGATTTTGATCTTGGTTTCATTTTCGATTCGATACCTGTCGCGACATACAATTCTATTTCCCTACTTTCAACGATAAACAGAATTGATTTACATATTGTTTAAATGTAAAATGATAAATAGTTGTACCAAATCTCATTACTCTAGCACATGTTCCTCATACTGATATGAGGTTACATGTGCTAGAGCCATGATGCGATCAACTTGGCTGCAGCACAAAATGAGCCGACGCGATTGGTGAGATCGAAATCCGCGAAAACCCTCACATCCTCACAGGCGTGAAGTAACAGCTTCCGCTTTTGCGTTTTGTCCATTGAGTGAGAGTTCCGGTTGTCCACTTCCTCTCCACAACGTCACTCCCTCCTCTCTCAGATATCCTATTGCCATACAAGAGGCCGGTAAAGCACTCGTGTCTCTTCTGGGGTTGTTAATATCCACGGGGGGTTGTGGCCATCTACTTTTTGATGGCTTGCATGTTTGCGTGCCCCTCTAAACTGTTGTTAGAAAAATATCTTGACACGCTATTTTAATTGAAACAATTAGAAGCCACGCTCACTTAATGCGAATTGAGTTCTACTAATGATCGTTGTCATAACTTATTAGTAAATTCGCCCATCATAGTGTAATATCGATTCCTGTACTTTCTGGTGTATAGCGACACTTTTAATCACTAGGCTACAACCGCCAGAAATATAAATACCATAATGTTTGCATTATGGTATTTACATTACACTACATTTGTGTAGTGCCATTCTATTAATTTAGTTTTAAAAGAAAATATCAAACGCCTTGAATACCTGTTAGATTTTATACCACACAGCATTAGAAGTATGTTTTTAAACTACAAAAACATATACGTAATTTATGTGTATTGAATATAACGCTGCACGTGTGATTTGTAGAAGGACACCAAATTGGAGTAGCTGCATGCGACACCTAAAAATGCCAAAATTATTTTTAATTATTTAAATATAAATACTGTATTAAACGTCTGAATTTATCTTCTACTAACACATAAGAAAAGAATATTCTGGAAAATATGATATCCGCATTCTTTAGATCGATATTCGTATTATTAAAGTAAAATCGTACGATTCAATTTATTCTTGTCTTTTTATAACAAATCGTATTAATTTTATATAAAGAAGTCTACATTGTTTTATTCAAAATATACCATTTAGATTGGATGATTTTGTTTCATCAAATTCCAATGAATATTTTTTTTAAACGATATTCAATGTACCAAATACCGTTCAAATATGTTCTTCTCGAAGTAACCATAACTTTTTTTAATTCATTCAAACACTTAATAAAAGAACTCATTGTGGTGTTGCTAACTAATGGCATTAGTAATGACCCGCTCTAACAAACTTTTAATGTCTTGCCAAAAAAAAAAGTAGAAGATTTTTATTTATTTTTGTAAGTGGTTTTACAAAGGCAATAATATTACACAATATTGTACTGTACAAGGTTTATAATATTTTTCTACTATTTTACATTCATAAATTTTAAAAGAATTATGTGATCTCAAAAATTCATTTGTCCTTTAGGGAAGACTGCCTTAGGAACTCGCCGTAGATTGTTAAGCTATGAAATAAATATGAAAATAATAAATCAAATCTATCAAAAAATAAAATTATCAAATAATGATAACTCTAAATTTGCAAATTTAACATTCACGTGCATATTTTTAGCTGTAAATTAGTTGAAAAGAAATTATTGATGGTTCTGAGTACATTTATTGAACGCCTATTGAACTCCTATCGATGACTTGATGGTGATATTACAGTGTGTGGGCTGACGACATCGCCCGACACGACGGTCGACTTGTCCCAGCCCAAAGAAGCCAAACGGATGGTTCGTGCCGCCAAAAATAGCTAAAGACACCAAATATTACAACCTAAATTAATAATTCCGGCATTCTGAGAATAATGTTATTTACATTATGGTCGAATATTTTCTACATATTTTTGTACACACACATACACAAATTTCGCTTCTATAACACCCTCCATTTAAATTTAAAAATCATAGGAGGGATTTATTACAATAAAACATGAACACAACATGGACTTGTTCTTTAGGCACGGCCCAAAGAACAAGTTTATATTTTACGTGAATATGTGCACTTAAAAGATAGTATTTTCTCTGAGCGAAATATATTTATTTATAATTATATTTTTGAACACTAAGATGTCCTTCGGTTTTCGTGTAGTTATAAACGTAGTAGTGAAACGTGCACTAGCTGCAGTTAAATGGGTCTTTAATAATCGGAGTTCGCACATAATCGTCATCTATACAGTCCTGTGTTAATTTAGAAACGATCACATCATTCACTTGCATAGCCGCGGTCGCCCCAGCCTCAGGTGTACTGGCGCCGTTGTTGATTTGCTCGGGCGCCTTCGTTCTTTTTCGTCCCTGGATGTGATCTAGTGTTTTATTAGTATCCTTGAATTGTTCTCGAAAAGCCCTTTCGAACGGTATACGATCTCTATATTTTGATTTGGCTTTTTGACGATTATAGACCGATATTGCATTATTTATTTCCATTTTTAATTGAATTCTCTATGTATCTTTTATAACTTTTTCTCGCTAATATTTTATATAAGCAATTGATAAATTTTGACAACATGATCGAAACTCAAACGAAGATCGCAACTTCTCCGAGTCAAAATTTATACTAGTAAGAAATTTTGTGACGCAACCAAATGACCTCAAAATGTCAGATCCTTTGCGCGTGTTGATTCATAGTCTTCACTAAACGTAAACGGTTCTTTATCCTTCAGCAAGCGAGTGCTGTAATTAAATTTTGGATGTAGATGATAGATACGTAGCTGCAGCATCAAACTCTCCCCCGATTTTGTTATCAATTTTTTAATTGCTGTCCACTATAAAAGCAAATTTAAAGACGTATTCACGTCAAATGTATTTATAAACTAATGCACCTCTTTTTTAGATTTCTGTACCAGTATAAAACTAAAATGAACATATCGATGAAAAAATGAAAACAGTTATATGAAACCTATTAACAATATAAACGAAGAGCAGGAATATAATTATACAGGAATTAATCATAAGACGTGCCGTTGTCTAGAAAACTACAAAAATTAAGGTGAAAACATAATTACATGAAAGACGTTTTAAAGTTTTAAATGTCTTTCTAGCATAAAATGGATAGCGATAAAAAAAGCTTCTCTCAATTTTATACATTTTTTATTTAATTACAAATAAATATATTTTAGACACATAAATAATTTGGTGGCAAGATAGCGTCTAAAGTAACAAACGCAATAACTATAACAATTTCAACTCTAGTTGCAAATATCACACATTTCAAGCTTAGTACATTCATTTATTCTACATTACAAAAGCTAACTAAGTCTAGTTTCATTATAGTATTATTTATTTTATTTAAATTTATTACCTACTCTTAACATTTACAACAGATACCATTTTAGGAGTATGTAAGTGACTTTAGTATATGCAAAAAAAATCGCTTGTCAATTTATTTATCTTGATACCAAAAAGACTCTTAAAATTTATCCGACTTACTTGGATATTATGAAAAATGTTGTTTTCAAATAGTACCATTCAGTATTTTTTAATCGCTCTAAGAATATTCTGTATACGTTTAACACCAAAAGTAAATATGTACAGAGAAAAAATAACGTGTATATGAAAGCTGGTATACATCATAACTTGCTTCATTTCGACATTTAATCTAATTTTAGATCAACCCAGATTGCAGTAGTTACGTAAGTTGCAATAAAAAAATTGCATTCGCCGTCCATATGCCGTTAGAACAACTGTTGAAATAATTTAAAATTTAGCAGGTAGTTCGACCTCGACTTGGACATTTTCAGTACAAGATTGAACATGACAGATTATGAGATTTTGTTATTCACGCATTAAAATCAAACATACTAACATACATTACTTAACAAATTGACGTTTTTAATTGGAATGGAATAGACCGTATAAAACAGAACGAGTGTATTGACCCATAAGCACGAGCGGTGCACCGCGGTCAGTGTAACATATTGCTTATACATCTTAGATGTATTTTGAATATGATATTAGTAAGATAACAGTGACTAACACCCCCGTGTAAATCTTCTATCCTGGAAAGATAAAACGTATGAAATCCCCATTTTTGCGTTTTCCATCATTCTTATTAATTAGGAACTTTTTGATAAGTCAGTTACATTTCTATGCTCAAGTCTGAACATTCACTCTATGCCGTTGCATTTGATATCCGGGCAGCAGTCAGGATATGGTTTAGTGAGATCAAGTTCTGTTTTGCGACATTTCGGATCTTCTGTGTACACGGCTCCGCATCTGGAAAAGAGTATGCCACCGTTAATATATATCTCTACATGTAACCACCGTAGCGGGAATAGGATAGGATCATGCTCTATGACGATCGACGTGAGAAATGGTCGAGTCAGAAAACCATATTATTATTAATCAATAGCCAAAGAAACAACATGCAACCGGACTCTGAAGGCGTTTGGACAAATTGTCGATAAGGACGTAAAAGATATGGTACTATTATCCTCAAAACAGCATGTCCGGTGCAACGATTGGTACCACTGAATAACGCATTGTTTCCTAAGCGAGCTCCCTCAAAAAATTATTTATTCATTTATTCATTTATTAATTTTATATTTTGTACTGTACCACGTCAAAACGGTTATCGAAAATAAAACAAAAAACAACGTTCATATTCATTTTGAAGCAAAATAAAACAACACTAAATTATTTGTTATTGTCAACAAGAAAGTATACGGTAATGTAGCTGATTCTAACTTAGAACTGCTTATAATTTAGACTTGCGCGCGCTATTGCGCAATACATCGATTTTGGTTTATTTAACTGGCTTACAAAAACACATCATTTAATAATATAAACTGCACTACTGTGTAAAAGGAATGCGTTTTGAAATAGATTCGATAATTTGTAAGGTTATATCTCCTCTTACGAACAAAACTGTGGGCGCTCGATTCTACTTTCGTAGTAACTTTAATTTAACTGGCAAATAAATATAAAAAGAGAATTAGGAGACACTTACGAAGCATAGTCCATGCCAGATTTAGTACAATGTATCCAGTAGCAATGTCCTATGGGATACACCGTTTCCCCGAATGGCACCACGTCATCAATTTCTTCTACGTAGCATCCTTCTTTGTCTTCTGTAACAATATCATGTAGTCTTTTTATTATTTATTCTAACAAAAAATGTAGTTGTCATATTATTTTTATTTGTAATAAATTTATAGCAAGATAAGTAAAATGAAAATGTTTAAAAATTATATTTGAGATATTTCTGTTTACAATTGACCAGAAACTGGGAGCAATCGATGTTCCCATTTTCTGAGACATAGATCAGGTGACAACATCAGATCGCTTTAGTCGTATTTTGCAATTGAAGAGGTTGAAGTTTTAATTAAAAATTTATTCAACTATTGGCAATGGCAAATTAATGGTGGAATCTAAAATGGAAGACGTTTATTACGCCCATGGCCGTGATGCACTAGTTAGTGTTCATTGCACGGCACCAGGAACAACCGAATACGATGCTTGATATCCAGCAGGATGATCAACAAGTAGTCCCTGACTCGCAGACATGTTTATTTTGTGTTAACTTCGTTAACTAGGTTATCCAACGGTGTAGAGAAAAAAACAACATATAGAGATAAGATCTGAAACAAATAGATCGACAGAAGAATTGATGAAGATAAGTTCTCAAACGGTTACCACTTTTCGAATACTGCAGCGTCGGACAACGCACCCTCGGGGATTGACGAACTGACAGGCGTCTCAAACAACTATTGGTAACAGTTAGTCCAATTTACAGTTAGTTAAGTTTTCATAGCTGCTCGTTATGAAAATCTAAAGAGAGATTGCAATGGACTTCTAAAAATGTCTAAAATGAGTGTCTAAAATAAAAAGGACAATAAACAGATCAACAATCGATTTTTCTGCAAAAATTTCTTTGGTACTTATACTATTAATATCTGCATGCGCAACAAAAAAAAAAATATAAGTTGAAGGAAAAATATTGCAACGTTGACGTCAAATTCTATATCTAATCATAAGCATCTTTTGACAACTCAGTCATTTAACTAAATATCTCAGCGAATTCACATTTTTGCTGAAAATGGGGCTCCTACGGAGGCGATAGAAGAAATGTTTATAATGTTAAAACTAGTCTGGCTAGTCGTCTGCAAAGTTCTCTTATAGTCAATATTCCTACATTTTATACTTTGTTTTTTTATTAAATCAAGGTCTTTGGAATACCATTTTTTTTTACAAGTCGAAATAAATTACGAATGCAGTAAATACTCCGCTAAGTAACATTATATTCATGACTTACTATTTTTTTTTTCAACAGACTTAATGTAATTTAAGGCGATTTACTGAAAATGCAAAGGAATAACCTACTGTATTTGAACAGCATGTTGATAGTGTTCGTTGCGTGTCATTGTAAAACATACGAATGTATGAAAAGTATTGATTCAAGTGTGCCTACGGCACTGGAAATGGAAATGACAACGTGAAAAACATTTTACAAGCTGCAACCCTATAAAATAGACTGATTATGGTCGTACACAAAAAAAACTATACAATCAAAGCACAAAACAATAACATAGTACAGAATACCGTAATGATATGCACACTCCATTACCTGGCATTGATAACATATTTTCAATGCCAGGTATTACATAGCTTTTAATACATTAATACATAGCTTTTAATGAAAGAAAAAAATAATTTATTGAAAGAAAGAAGAAAATTCTTCACGTATTTCAAAAACGTTATAATTTTATTTGACTTATTTGTAAGAGTTTTGCTTTATGAAAAATTAAGGAATTTAAAAATGACCGTCTTGATATTTCTTTTTTATGAACCGATTCTAATAAGACTTAATTTTCTTATAAATATTTACTCTCGGTAAATATTTTAAAATCGTTTAAATAACGCATTATTTACAAAAACGTTATACAAAATGTATATTATATCAATCAGGTTCTTCAAAAGAAACGCGCAAATGGTAACAATGTATATATATTTACTTGATAAATTTAAAAAATATGGATAAAAAGCTGTTGTATTGAGATGCAGTCTTCGTACAATGTATTGCGCAATCAATTTTTTTTTTCATTAACAAAAATTGTTAACAAAAAGACGGAGTAAATCATTATAGTAATTTTAGCTTTCTGATATTGCCCACTGATCTCGTTTTCATTTCTTTACGTATTGCTTAATCACTTATGAAATAGCAAAAGTCACTTTTTTACACAATTCTTTAAACGAATCTTCTATTCATTTTTTCAACTCATACGCACATACGTGCACACACTACACTTATTTCCTCTAGAAATCGGCCACGAGACCTTGTGGATGTTTACGTAGGCGCCCTTGACCCCGCGCCCGCCGTCAGATCCGCTAAGTTCTGTGCTGAATTAATTCGTGAAGACCCGTTTGACGGCTTTATTTGTTTATCTGCGTGTATCAGTCGATATCTCTTCTCAGAGTAGACGTTACCCATCAATAATGCCCTCGATGTATAATTTATTGAGGAAAATATATGATCGTAATATAGATACACGCTATTTAGATTCTAGTCACTACAAGTTTTTTTTTTCCTAGTCGTCTAGTACAGGTCAGTGCGCCGGTTTTTTTTGTTTTCACAGCACATCATCAAAACCGTGAGAATTGACTAATGCAACGTAGAATCATGTTTGTATGAATCATTAAAATCGATTGTATCGTCATACACTGTCACTTATTTATTGTATTGGTATATATAAGTTATGAAACTCAAGACTCACTTATTCTGCAGCTATTTATCATCTCTTATTGCGCGCGATAAAAGCATTAAGATTACATCTTGAAGAATTGGTGGAATGTTTATAACTAAGACCTGATTTCTTTTTATTACTACACCAATTCTTATAACTATTATCTTGAATTGTTGTAGTTTCGATACATTTTAAAGTAATACACACTAACATTCCAGAATTTCAAATTGGACGAAATTCATTGACGCTTTTCTGCGCACTGTCTCGATACCATATTCGAGATATCGATATCAATTTTATTTCATTTCGCTTAATTTCTGCTGAGGAGAGTTCACAAACACGTTCTTTCCAAAACGAAATTCATCCGCATTTTCTACTAACCAATTTAAGTTACCTATAACAAAGTACGTTTTGAACGCGTTTAGAAATGAGAAAAAGAGGGTTCCGCAACACGCCGATAGAAAGATGGACCGCGGCCGGTGACCGCGGAACCCCAACCGGATGTTGTAGTTACGACCGCAAAGTTCTCATATTTTTACATTTCAACCGGAATAGAAGGCAATTCCGAACATGTGCGTGTGTAATTTAACTTCATTATTTATTAGTATACTTTCAAGATTGCATAACTTTCGCTTTTACACACAATGAAAGCCCGAGAACAACTTTTATGCGAAAGTCGCGTAAACGTAATTACGAAATGCCGCGAACGCAAAAAAAAAGCTATCAAGTAACTATATATGTTATTTTTGAAGTTACAACATCAAATTAAACATTCTTATTTCATTGAACCTCTCCAACGACTAGACAAAGTCTGTGGCGAGATAGCAGTAAAATAATGCCGTTTTTTTGAAACTGCCAGAAACATTCGGTTTAATATTTCTGTTTGACGATAAGTATCAGCAGCAATGTAATAGGACTTCTGATAGTTTTGTTTCTGGCAGGTAAGTTTGCGGTCTCTGATAATCGTCAGCTATTTAAGTAAACACAATACATATCTCAGTCTTAGTTTATATTTCTTACAGAAATCTGAAATCATTAACGACATTACATGATAACATTTATATTATTTCAATGAAATAATGATATATTACAAAAGAGGCGAAACATGTCAAGGAAACATCTCATTTCTGTTGTCGTCGTCAAAAGAAAACAATTGAGTAAAATTTGGTTGCCTGTAAAGTCGGTATACGGGCGAAAGTTTTACGTGACAACGACTTTGAATGGTAAAATCATTTTAATGTGAATATTCATTCGTATAGTAGGAAGAAGGATGAAATAATAGTAACAATTTAAAACATTTATTTATACAAAGAATTATATTTAAAACATTAATTTATACAAAGAATCTCGCACTGAATTTCATATTAACAAAATTTTATTTTACCTTTACACATACATACGTATTTATATACAAATATACATACAATAACTTGCAATACATTTGCAAGCTAATTCTCTAGTGCTGCGCGCGCGGCAGACCGATCATAGTTGAGTGGGAGAGAGACGCAAGGCATTCGGCGGGCCTCTCTCGTTCGGTGACTCATCGTTACGTTACCGAGCGTTACACTTTTTCATAAGTGACTCCCAGCCGCAACCTAATTTAAGACGTTGTCACGTCAAAAATACATTTTGTTATTATTTAGTGCTGTATTTGAAATGCAATTTACTGCTGATTATTTAGAAAACAAAACTAAAACATACCGAACTCATCGGGCTTTTCGGGCAAGCGTCCCCGCCACGTCGCCGCCGAGGTGACGGCCACCACACACAGAAAAACAATCGTGCGCATGATCGTAGTGATAAAAGTTCCGATGATTTCGAAACGGCGTTTAGCTGTCGACTGACTCGCGGCTCGCCGGCGCTGACGTTTTATTCGCGCCGTAAAGGCTGCGTTTGCTCGCGTCGCGAACGACGTGCTTACTATCACAGTGGACTGCTGAGTGAAAAACGACTTTTTTTTATTAACTAATGAATTATTCTCTTCATTTCGTTATAAATACATTGCATATTTCCTCGGAAACTCAGCCGGAGAGCAGAGCCGATATATTTGTTATTCCGAGTACCGACGATTCTCGTAATTGCTTCGATTAATTTCACGGTCATGAATAAAATTTGTATAAGAATCATAAGTCACAAAGTTTTTCATTACGATAACTGCATAGGATATTCTTCAAATCTGCGCATATTTCATAAAGCACTATTATAAAATTATAATTTATTAGTACTTCATGAGAAATTAATGAAGCGGCTTACTGTATTGACCGCCAATTACTTAAAAAAAAACATTTATTGTTTATTAAGAAGGTTTTCTTTTCGCACAAAGGAATTCGATTTGCTACTGAATAAATATTAAATTACATATTTTTTAAAAGTACAAATAAAAATTACTGCCAAAACATATACTGATATTAAGCTTCGAACACTAGTCACTCGAATGGTATTTTTGTCCGTTAAAATTGTCTGTTCATCACACAACTATTAGCTAAAATACGAGTACACTTTAAGAGAGATTATATTTTGAATATAAATTTCGCAATATTTCAAATATTTTCAGGTAATGTTCCTTTTGATAATAGAGTTGAAATGTGGGAAAGTGCATCCGAAGGAATGCTTAAGGAAATGGTGTGAAATGCATTTTATAGTCTTAGGAGCATTATTTGGGATTATTCATTTGCAATTGTTTACTAAGTATTTTTAAAGAGCGGGCGTTAATAAAACAGCATAATGTGTAGTACAACTGCTGCACCTCAATTTATTATTGAAGCTTCGACCGTTTAGTTCCGGAGTAGCACGCAGCGGTGTATATATAAAAACATACAATAGATGTTAAAAACAGTATGTGCAAACAAAAACGCACCGGAAACAAATCTGTTCGATGTGAAGAATGGCACGTCCATCATCAGAGAAAAGTCTCCTACGAAACCTTATCTTAATCATTTGCGCTGGCCAGTGTCAGAACTGTCGAAAAAGAAGTGCTCTTCTATTGGCAATTTGTGGACGCTGCAGCAGAATCAGCTATACGCAAATATAAATATAAATAATTTTTATTCAAGTACACACATATTTAAATAGGAATTAGCATTAGTGCTACCTAGTTCTTGTGCGCACGATTACACATTAGCATTTGCGATTTCGCATCTGTTCAAATTATCGCGTAACACATTAAGTAGCAAAAATGTGTGGAATAACGCACCTTTACATTCATATTTATGCGTCACCTTAATTTTATTATCGGACTGAGTCGTTGGTAGATTTTATATTTGGTACGTCATATTAAAATGTAAAATAAATAGCTTTTTCTGAGCGTTAACGTAAATTTAATTAATATAAGACGTAATACTTTATTCAAACCAAATATTCAATTGATCGCAATGAAGACAGCCACCTAGTTTCGGGTTAAATCCTCTTACGCGTCGCCGAACTCTTGGGTAGGAACAAGATACCTAATCGAGAGGGAATCGGCTGATGGAGGGTGAAGCGGGACGATGGAAGGGGGAATGGGGTAATAGAAAGTGCAGTGAAACCCCGGAACTCTCAATGACTGGACGAAATACAACAACAAAAGCTGTTGCTTCACGTCTGCATTCTGTGAGAGTTTGGTATCTCACCGCGAGCTGGACCATTTCGGTACTGCAGCTGCGTTGACCACGTCACGGCTCTAACCCATAGAAATGTGATAAATTCGTATGCGGCAAAAGTCGGGCTCACAATATGTCAATTTTAAAATCGGTGCACAACAAGAAGCTTTCGCTTCAAAACATCCGTAAAGCACAAATTGGACTTTCGGACGAGAGATTTGGTTTCGCATGACACAAAAACGTAACGAACTCCGTGAACCCACTCAAATGCCGCGATTGCTGTTTTAGTGAATAAAAGAACTTAAGTTCGCTAAGTAGCTCAAACTGCTTTCTAAAGCTTTCTAGTGTCTTTTTGTTGTTAGCGAATACGCGACTCGTGCCCAATAATAATTGATTGTCCAAATAAAGGATTTTTCATGACTGCTATTCAGAATTTCCATCAATTGCTGTTATTATGCGAGCAGTGTACAGTGCCATCGACGTATTGAAAATTGCTGAAAACATTTAAATCTTTGCAAAAATGTCTCGAAAATAATTCACAAATTTGAGTTCAATCGATCAACTTGAAATACAGATGACAAAACTACGTCGTTACACTTTTTTTTCTGTTTCCCGCACATGATAGGTATAAGCACTTAGTCGCCTGTAAATATATAATAGGTATGTTGACTATTACTCATAAACTAGTGTAAGCTAAAAGCACCAGCAAAGGAGAGTACCTTAATGTAATTTTGGTCCTTTTGTTAAGAAGCGTAGTGTTATGACATTAAATCAAAAACGCTACATCCAATCATGTTCAAAATAAATTTGCGCTATTTTCGAAGCGATTATTTCTGAAAACATATACTTAATCAAAAAAATTGTTCAACAACCTTTCAATGTTTTGAAAACCCTATGGAAATATGTACAACACGTGAAGTTTGCTGTAAAAAAAATTCAGCTGCAGTTACATGTATGAAATACCCCGCCTAAAAATATTTATTTTTGTTATTTAACTAGTTAAATAAGTGGGAGCTTATATAAGACACTTATACCCTAAATTTCAGAAACATTCACCTTGTAGTTTTTGAGTAAAATGCCTGTGACATGTGAATGGACGGACAGACGGATATGATAAAACTAGAAGTGTTTAGTTTTTGTCATTTTGACTCAGAACCCTAAAAATAACAGACATTACATACATAACTAGCTCTTGTATAACTAGTTCCGCCCGCGTAGACATAAAATGAATTCCCTCATTCATTCCAGTTTTGCTCTTTATGTCTATTTCTTTCATTCTCAATTCCGAACGCGGTCCCGCTTTTGATTCTGACTCCCGTCTCGACATAAGGAGATTCGATTCGATTTGATCTCAGTACTGCCTCTCCTTCCAATTCCAGTGACACGCGTGCTTCTAATTTTGATCTCACACTCGCTTTTGATCTTGGTTTCATTCTCGATTCGATCCCGGTCGCGTTATACAATTCTATTTTCCCACTTTCAAAAATAAACATAATTGATTTATGTATTGTTTAAATGTAAAATGATAAATAGTTGTACCAAATCTTATTATTCTAGCATATATTCCTCATACTGATATAAAGTTCATGTGCTAGAGCCATGATGCGGTCGACTTGCCTGCAGCACGAAATGAGCCCACGCGATGGGTGAGATGCCACACCCTCACATCCTCACATGCGTAAAATAACGGCTCTCGCTTTTCTATTTTGTCTAGTGAGTGAGAGTTACGGTTGTCCACTTCCTCTCCACCACGTCACTCCCTCCTCTATCAGATATCCTGTTGCCGTCCAAGAGACCGGTAAAGGACTCATGTTTCCTCTGGGGTTGTTAATATCCACGGGGGGTTGTAGCCGTCTACTTTTTGATGGCTTGCATGTTTTGCGTGCCTTCCTAAACTGCTGTAAGAAAAATATCTTGACACGCTATTTTAAATCAAAAAATTAAAAGCCACGCTCACTCAATGCGAATTGAGTTCTGCTAATGATAGTTGTCACTCCCTGAGGTACAAAGCGAATTGTTTAATCTTACTAGATTAAAAAGTTATAAGTCGATTCGCCATCATGGTGAAATATCGAATCCGTTACTTTCTGGTGTAAAGCAACACTCTTGATCACTCGGCCACGACCGCTAAAAATAATAAATACCATAATGCAAATGTAGTGCCATTCTATTAATTTAGTTTTAAAATAAAATATTAAACGCCTTGAATACCTGTTAAATTTTATTCAACACAGACAGCATTAGAAGTATGTTCTTAAACTACAACAACATATACGTAATTTATGTGTATTGTATATAATGCCGCAATGTGTGGTTTGTAGAAAGATACCAAAACGTCTAAATTTATCTTCTACTAACACATAAGAAAAAAATATTCTGGAAATTATGATATACAATCGATACATATACGACTCAATTTATTCGTGACTTTTTATAAAAATCGAATTAATATGTAGCAATTTGTATGCCATTTAGATTGGATGATTTTTTTTCATCAAATTCCAATTGATTTTTTTTTCTAAACGACATTCAATGTATCAAATCGCGTTAAAAAATCTCCTTCTCGAAGTAACTATAACTTTTTTTTATCGATTCATTTAATAATACTTATCGCAATAGAAAATTCTTTGTTGGCCAGATATGTAGTTTTGAGTACGTTTCTGATTTTTTATTTGCTTGAAAATAATTTGCTTTGTCTCCTTATATTGACTTACAGTTTTTAATTACTTTATTTTATTCGGGATCAATAGTTTTCCAGAAATGTTATAATTTGTTAGAAAATGTATGTAATAACGAAAGAATAGATAATAAATGAAAATTAAAAAATAGAGGATTTGGTTAATAAACAAAAAACAAATGTAAAATAATAGAAACTAAATAAAAGCTGTAACGACTATGTTACAAAGGAAAATAAGAAATAAATATTTTAAAAAAAAGCCTAATCCTGAATTTACAATTTAAGGTCTGTACCAGACCTTTAACCATTTCATGAAATGAACTAGAACAGGTTCTAGTTATAGCATGCCACCTTGTCCCGTATAAGTGTTTATTAGTCACTTCTCTTAATTCACAATTTTTACACGCGGTGTCAAACATAAGTCACGCCAGTGCTGAAGCCATCCTTCCCTATTTTTTTTATTGTAGCTTGATATGTTTGGACCTTAAGACTACCAAGATGGTTAAGTGCTATTTTTTCTGAATCCAAAAAAAATTCTCTATTTCTTTTGCTTTAAATTGTGCCAAAGGCGCTATCTAACTACACTGTTAAGATATATCTGTATCAAAGTTCGAGTGGATCCCTCCTACGGTTTGTTTATGATTATCCTATAGAAGTATTATGTCTTTCCGCGCTAAGTTATATATGAAATGTTACCCCAGTATAAAAGAGATCCTAAATTTCAAGTAAATAAGACTAGCAGTTGTCGCGTGATGCGCATACGACAGACGATGTCGTCTATGTAGATAGTAATGTTTATTTCACTGGGGGTTTCCAAAAAGTATGTTTTATAAAAATTTGTACCCATTACCCTCTTATTATACGTTTAGGTTGGTTAAAATGAAATTTATAGACAACAGCATGGATCTTAAAATCATACCGATGACAACTGCATTGAACCCTTCTCAAGCATATGTAAGTAGAACGCACCTGAATATTTTAGAGCTTCATAAAACAATCATACAAAAAGCAACTCTATTACTGAACCTATGTTGTCCTTTCGTCTATCGTATTTGTATACGTATGGTATTAACATTCAATCGACGTATTTCTCATTCTTCATTTCTGTTGTGTAAAACCCTCGGTGCAAACATTCGACTCGCACTTGGCCGCTTCTTTGTTAATTCAACACGCTTAACTTACAAATTTTCAACCTAATGTACAGCAACAGCTTCGTGAAAACTTTATTCATCACCGTGTTAATTCGGAAGTGACCCAATGCAAACTATGCGATAAATATGTATATCTACTCTATTTGTACCGAAGTACCTGTATAACTAACGATACATTGCTCGTGGCCGTCAAGGCTATAAAACAACACAATCGACATCATTTCACAAGAGACGATCTCGGCTATGGGAAAAACTGATGAATCACGCGCAGCCTGTAAACAAGATTTCTTATCAGCGCCTTATGGTAGTCAGATCCGTGATAATTTCTTACGAACTCACTAAAAAACTAGATTCGATAGCATCCGGTTCGGACGCTGTTTAGTTTTTGTGTCATTGGCATCTAAAAATGGTGTCTTGAGACAAATTCCAAGCTCGGAATGTAACTTAAATTTCATTTTTATTGGATTAATTGGCTTCATTTAAACTCGTTTACGGTCGATATAAATCAAATACCGTATTGCTTATGGCATACAATCTATTGATTATATTATGGTCGAATAGAGTTTTGATACATAAATAATCAAATAAAGGTTTAACCTGCCTTCAGCAGCTTATTGACTTAAACAAACTGAGAGATTACTAAAAATAAAGGAGAAACTTGTCATGTGAAGTTACCAAAAGTCATTTCAGCTGAATCTTAGATCCCTTTTCTTCCCCTGATCAATTCATTTTAAAATCAATTGATTTGAGGACCTTCCCTAGCTTTCCTTTACTCACTGCAGTTTGGAAGCTGTTAATGACCTTTTTTTACCAATACGGCATCTAAGTCTGGACCCACAGAATAATCTGCTCTCTCTGAGGCAAAGAAGGAGTGTTTTCATTTGACCTTAATCAAAAACGGGATAATCTGTGTCATGAATCACAAAAACGCGGTTATTTTGATTTTTACAACGTCTGCTTGCTTCGGAAGTAAATCAGTACTTCTCATATTTTTTCATAGCCTTTACATCGTATAATATAATTTTACGGATGAGTAAAATAAACATTTTTAGTAACATAAAAATGTTTAATTTTTTTAAAGTACATAATCGCTTATTATTAAACCGGATTCTACATTCATTATTATTTAACGGTCAGTCAGAGCAAATGACATATTACCTATTATCAACCAGAACTACACTACAACCAGAAATACACCGGAATTTCTAAAATATTTCAACATATCCCATAGTTACGGAGCATCGAAATGAACAGACATATATATAAAGTGCCACATGTATTTATATAAAGAAACTCACATGCACATATCCATATGCAAAAAACCAATCTAGGCGCGTTTTTTCATATTAATTGTTGTTATTAAGTTTTGATGTATTTAGTTCAGGAATCACGCCGCTACAAAGTTACAATCTGCGAAAACTTCAGCTGTTGGCCTGCTAAGGTCTGTTAAGTGAGCTACCGACTGCATTGACGAAAAACTCAGCGATGGGATTCCATGTTGCAATTTTTTTGGTGTATAATCTCAAAAAACATGTGAAATACTAAACCCTTTTGCGTTAACTTCGATTTGTACTTGACCAATCTTTTGCTTGCCCTTAAATTACTTTGGTATTCATCCGTACGCACTGAAAAGTTTCTCACTTCTGCAAACGTTATATTTCTCTAGCTTCTGGACAGTCGATGTATCCAAAAACAAAGTAAACGAACAAGCGACAGGCGAGAAGAAGACAAATAAATTCTACGAATCGATTTAAATTCAAAAAGAAATCCGTGTCAACGTCTGTTTATTTTATTTTAATAATTCTTTATTTAAACAAAATTTTATATTGCGATTGCCCTTACACGCGATTGAAGTAAAACTTTTATATGTGGTTTTCTGGAAAATGTTACATCTAAACTAAAAGACAATAAGTCATCTTAAACTTTAATGTCATAGACCGAGTTTGAGGACTCGATGGGCAAACACTGCGAAAGACGAAAATGAAGGAACTCATTCTATGTCCATCCGGGTGGAGCTTATTTATAACATACTAAACGTAGGAATGGTTTACATTCAAGTTGCCTTATTCCTACTATTGGCTTCTCTGAATTTTAATATTCGACGAGTTCGAAATTCAAATTACGAATCCGGAAACTGCGTGTACGGAATATGAATTGCGCTGCACGTTACTTCCGTCCGAAAAGAAGTTTTCAGTCACACTCGATTCGCGCCAAAAAAAGTATTACTTCAAATACGACAAATAGAACAACTATCCAACCTTATAGATCCATTCGATCTAAATATATCACACGAACGTCTTCGCGCTTAGACGATGTATATATTCGGCGACGGCGCCTCATATATAACTTTAAATGGACATTCTGAGTTTTACGAGCGCGTGCGGCGCCAGAGATTTTTTCTAATAGCATTTTGTTTTCATAAATTCGTAGTGGCGCGATGCCGTCGTTATCTGCTAAATATTCAAATCCTCTCCGAGTACGTCACAACCGACCGTGTCAAACGCATATTTGGACAAAAAAAGATGGAGATATATCGAGATGAATAACTTCGTTACGTCGATCTATATATAGACATATGCCCTCGCCTAGTAGAAAAACGTACCTCCCGATGCGCGACCAAAACGTTAAATTGGACTTCCTTGCAGTTTAATACGTGTAAAGAGTTACATTTGGCCAACCGTTCGGGAGCCAATCGCAGGTAAGTACGAATGTGTAATAACAACCTCCACTCGGCAACGCATGTACGTTTATGGAAGTATATGCAGTGTTTTTGCTACGAAAAGGGTACTTACACATACGCAGATCTTGTATTTCATTTCTAACTTCACATTTGTAAATAAGAGATGAAGCGAGCAAAAAAATGCCTTTAAAAAATGTGTAACTGCTCACTGCCAAGGATGAAATCCCTCCGACAGCGGCAGTGATGAATGTGCACGACCGGCCCAGTTCAAGTAACTGAATCACGAAAAGCTCGAACAGGCGCATAAAGATGCGCCCCCCAAAATATTTACATCCATTACATACAACCATTTATTACTTTACTAGTCTTCAACTGCAGCTTCGCACGTATGAGCATAGAGTGAATTTCTTATTCCCTAATATCTATTCCAGTTTATTATCTCGATTCCATACCCGCTCTTGATTCCATCCACGGTTCTCCTTTAATTCTCATTCCGATCTCCCCGTTATTTTAATTCCGTTTCCGTTTTTGATTTCGATCCTAGCCCCGCTCCCGATTTAAAGCCCTGTTCGACGACATGTTAGCCATGTTATATCAAAGTGTGTCGAGGTCTATTCATAGTACATGATTATTACACTTGACTATACAATAGAAGTGTAGTATACAAACACGCACAGACCCCAACATGCAAATACGGCATCCCATAAAAATTCTTTCAGTGTTCCGAATTTGAACTCCACCGGAGCATTTTGATAAGACAAAATGCCTGTTAATGGTTTTGTCAACATTAAACCAAATAATATACCAAATTTCAATTTGATCAGCTTACCGATTGCGGGGTTACTTGGTAGTTAGGTTTTCACAGAAACTCTCTATTTTTATAAAATAAAAAGTATTTCTGTCACAAACCGGGCAGTAGATTATCTGCGTGCAAAAAATAACGTCAATACGTTGCTCATAGCTGTGTGAAAGAAAGACAAATCAACAAACATTCTTTCTTATGTATAACATAAGTGACTTTCGTCCACTGCTTTGTCCACTTCACAATAATATGAACTCCTTCATTTTTGATATTAAGACCCCGTTCTAAGTTCTATTTTCCGCCCCGTTTTCAATTGTGATCCTACTTTCGATCTAGGTTCCGATTCCAACCAAATCACCCCCAAAGAAACATATACTAAATAAATACCTATAACTTAATACATGCATATACAAAAACATAAATGTCATGATTCAATCTATCTACTTAATTTGTGAAAATCGTATAGAAATCTTGAAGTAGTTTTGCAGACAGACATGCGTCCTTCTATTTACATTATGTAAAGATTTGAGGATCATTGACTTGAGTTTGTTTCACTTAAATATTTACTTAGTAGCTACCTATGTTCCTCTGGCTGACATTGCACGCCGCGTATTACTTCAGCACGGTTTTTCATCGCTTACTAATCACAACCAATCAAGGAAGTTTTGAAACTGGTGTTCTGAGGAGATATTCTACAGAGAGACTCCGTAAAGAGTGAGTACACCGGGTGTGCCGATAAGCCGATACTATTGCGATCCCAACATACGTTCTAGGCTAGGAGACGACCTCTCTCAGGAGTTTATCTCGCCGGCCAGCGTCGAATCACATGGCTTCCGGTCCAGTTCTGACCGACCCTTAGCGAATTCACTAATAGTTACCTTCCTAGAGACACGCGTAAAGAAGAAAAAAATCAACTTCTATAACACCGGTGATGTCAACCTATATTTATCGACATTTTAAAATATATTTATCGATGTTTCGACCTATATTTATCGATGTTTCAACTTATATTTATCGATATTTCGATAACCCCTGACACCCGGAGCGCCGCGACTTGCGAGCTCAAGTTCATGCAACAACCTGATGTATTAATAACCGCAATGCATGACGTCACGAAAATTCATGGAGATCGATTTATGTCGATTCGGTAAACACTCATCTGTATGCATTTCTTTCCTCTTTAATTATATTGCACAACTTACAGAAAAACCTGGTAAGGTTACGCAATTTTTTACGGCAATCACGAATAACACCGGCGACGGTATACAAATGTGTTGTTCACTATGTTCATCGTAAACAAAACCGTTCTATACGTCGCGCCGTTCGTGACATCCGTGATCATTTCGTATGCACGAGAAAATGTCGCGCATTCTTAAAAAAAACCCCATCCGGTTCAAATGCTCCATATTATGATAATATCGAAATGACGACACGTCCATTTATAATGGTCTTGTAATAAATAAATAATCACTAAATTATAATAGCACAAAAATATCCGCATATTATCATCGGCCGGCCGGTGGTATCCCCGTATCTAATATTTACATATGCTTAATATAATCTGCCTGCGCCGCGCTTGTAAGTTGAAAATATATTTACGTCAATGTAAAAAAAAAAGTTTTATTCGTGATTTCCCGAGTAACTTATAATATTTTCAAAAGTACGTCAAAATTTAATCAATGAAACTCTTTGAATCAAATAATTTTGTAATTAGGTAAGTATTCGTGCACAAACAAAATATTCATTTCATAGACTAGTCACTCATATGAAGAAATGCATATTATTTTGATGGTTAAGTGTTTTTACTGTGAGTATTGATGTTAAGTCGGGCGCATGATATTGCAATCTACATCTGAACAAGTTCACCGACACGGTGACATACCGAAAGTCGAACCTAAAACTTCAGCTTGGATACGTGAAATAATACTCTCTTTCTCTCTTAGGCATAATGTCTCTCGATACAGAAGCAATACCGGTATCGATGTAAAACGCATATCTCTACGTATCACATTATATTTACGGCGAACCTTATCCGAGGGCCACGAATCGTGTTTTAAAAGTAGTACGGACGGTGTAAGCCGAGACAGATGCATCACGTAATTGGTTCATCATAGCTTAGAAAAAGATTACAATTGCGATTGTCTACGTTATGATGAATTCTTATTTATTAAACACGCCTCATCGTGTTTCCGTATGATTTTGATGAAAAACAAAAAAATATTGTAAAAGACTTTCAAGAAAGCTACGCACTAAGAGTCGTGCAAAAAAATTGATAAGCACCAAATAGCCTAAATTTTTGCTGCTATTACAACTCTTCGAAACAGATGGTAACTTAAAAAATAGATTTACTAATTTCTAAAGATTGCCACTATTTACGAGAGTCCTATTTTGATATATGAAATTTTGGTTTTTATTAATTATAATTTAACGACATAAAATTAGACAAATATTTTTAATAAGAAACTATGTTTTGTAATTCTAAAAGTAAATAAAAAAAGACCAAAATAATAGATTTTTTTCACAAGAAATGGTGATTTAAAATTTGCAAAGTAGACTGACGAAAACGCCTTTTTAAACTATTCTGATGTTTTTTTTTTTTGCTTCAATTGCATTAAATCGTTTTTTGTAGCTGACAGAGAGAATCTTCATTAAGTTATTTGTACATTATTGTACAAATTTTTCCATTGTCATGTACTAATAAGAGTACTACTTGTATTAGAATATTGAAATTTAAGTAAGGGAACTCCCACTAAAAACTATCTAGGTGCTTCCCCAATTTTTGACATTATATTTGACAAGTAGACTCATCGAGGTAGTTTATATACAATAGATAAAAATTTTAGAACTTTTTTTAACCTACGATTTTTCATCGTTCACTCTAAACATAAGAGTTAAAATTTACGCGATGGTTTTGCGTTGTCTCTTTTTTTAATTTCTGTTTTTTTTTATCCGCAAAGGCGGCCTAATGTAACTTGAGAAAACCAAAAAAAAAACAAGCATTCAAATCAGACCGTCAGCCCCGCGCCAGACAACTAGACAAATAAACATTTGCATAGATTATGTTATTTTTTCATCGGTTATTATTATTGACGCCAGGCTTCCACGTTTTACGACGTCGTTAAGTGTGTTTTATGTTTTAATGCCTTCGATAGTGGACCACGTCGGTTCTGAATGTCATTAGTTTACGCGTGTAGTCCGGATTTATCAGAAATTGTTCTAGAAATTCCACATTGCTTCGCTCAATCGTATAGCGCCGTATTTGAATTCCTATTAACGACTCGAATGCAAAAATCGAACACGCCGTTGAGTCGACACCGAGTGCAGAATTGGCCACTTTTGAAATTGTAAGCATTTTTCTACCTGTATTCGTATAATCCCTGTAATGTTTCAGTGAAGGGCACAAGTCTTTTCTGATTATATTTCTAAATACCTCTGATGGTGCTTGACCATACTTACTATTCCAATGCGTATCAAGTGATATGACTTTACACGGTGATAAAGAATCAGGTAACTTCCTTCAAGAGGTTGACCAATGATGTTCAATTTTCACTTTTCGCCATTAAAAGAATTGATAATTAATTTCCTCGTCCAGTAAATTAAAAATTCAAATGACATTGTATTGGTTAGTCGTTGGCAAGTGCCAATATCTGAGTAGATATTATATTAATTGTTAATTTTTTTTTTAATTATCGTTACATTAGTGCATAATTGAAGCCTTTTCAAATTAATTCCAATGATGGTGGTTACAATTGTGAGAACACTGTCATATTGAAATATGTATGTCCGCGTTTTTTGATTTCAAAAATATTGAATTTATTGACAAAGTCTTAATAAAAAGGCAAAACACCGCACCTTTCAATACAGGCTTAACTGTTTTGTTGTTATCCACATTCACATGAACCTATTTTGATTTGAGACTTCATAACTTTAAAACTTCCTCTTGTTTTCCTTTAAGTTCACTGGACCGATCGATTCGAAAACTCAATCGGCTTTGAATTGCAAAAGTTTCTTGAAGTTTTGTAAAACTGGACGTCAGTTCAACGGTTCACAAAACGTCGTTGGTTTAAAAAACTGCATAAAACATTCTTTTTTCGATTCGAACAAGAACTTGGCCAAATTATTTTAATAAAGTTTCTGTAATTTTAAAATCCAAATATTTCCCACTCTAGAGTTGATAAATTGCGTCAAATGACGTAAATTCCATCTGAATACTTTCTAATGTTTGAAAGATATTACAGCAAGAATCATTTTAATAAACAGTCTCGTTTATTATTTTTTTTTTCACCATTTAATATATTATAGTGAATACGAAAATAGGTATTTAATATCTACCGAGGAAAACATGTTTTACACAAAAATTAATAACCATTTTATAATCTAACTATAATTAATAAATTCGTTTTACGCGATTTCAAAAAAAACAGAAAGTTGTCATAATTATGTACCTATCTTGTTTTGGGCCTGTGATAAACTTAACAGTTCTTCGATCACCTTAAATTTCCTATTTGATTTTGAGAAGTTTTCTGCTGTATCATCGAAGTCCTAGATCCAACACCACTGAAATTAAAATAGGATCAGTTTGAGGTGTAGTGAAACCAAAGCAAAAATAATCATTCAAATTGGTTCATACAGAAGTTTTACCCGAAATATATAAATACGAATTGAAAATCTTCTCCTTTCTTTTTAAAGTCGGTTAAAAATCTACAGCCACACATTTTACTAAGTTTGTAAAACTAAAAAAAAAATCCTACAATCAACTTACGGAGTCAAAAGATAAAAAGGCCGTCGGCAGCCGAAATGCAAGTAGATTTCATTTTATTTTCATATGTAATCTATATGAAATATTTATTTTTCGCAATTTCAAAATTTTAAAATGCTGTGATTTCTAAACTTGTAAAACAATTTGGCTCATATTTGTACTCGACCTTTGTAATCAGCCATAGAACATATATGTTGAGTTTCATTAATATTTATAAAGAATTTTATAAAGAATTGTAGACGCTATCGTGCTGACGAGTCCCGCGTTATATCGTGTATGAGTATATATATATAAACTTTTGAACCATATATATTTTCTGACTCAGCTCGACGAGTTAAGTCATGAGGACAAATACAGTATTTGGATTTTTATGAAATCTATTAAAAAGAATGCGTACGCGTTTGGGACAGAAGCGAGACAAACTCACTTCGCCGCTGACACACTTTCCAACGTCCGGGGAGCAAGGCCGAGATCGTCTAGGGGCACCACAACACTTACTCCCGCAAATGTGTATATTTTAGTCCAGGATCCATGGTCCATTTTTGCACTTGATTACTATCTAATCTGAAGACAATTATATAAATTATTCGAGAAAATATTATTCCAAAAAAATCCATGGTTTGATCAAAGAGTCCCCTCTTTCGAACATGTATCGATAACGAGGTCATTATAAATGATTACCAACCAGCTGATTTTTTTTTACTTAATAAATATATAAGAAATTTAACTGTCATATTGTCTTACAAATTGCGTGGTACGTTATCCCGGCCCTACGTTGAAAAGTAGTAGTATAGATCATTAATATAAAAATAATTACTACCAAGCTGAATCTTCGTGAATAGCTTCGTTTTGATGAGACGCCCAAAAATTTCCTGTGCAAAAATTGTCGATTGTGGTAGCTAACAGACAATGATAAAATATGTCGATTTGATGATTCTCAAAAATTCTTTTTTTTTAAATCTCGAGATAATTTATCTAAATTGAAAAAGAAAATGAAAATACAGAAATTTTAAAGCAAAAAGTCGTGGGATATGATAGAAGGCAGTTTGCCACCAATAAAATAAGAAATGTTGCAACAAATTAAAAGAACTGTATTCATCTGCAATGTATGGTGTAATGCACACGTGCGGTGCCCCACGTAAAATTTGCCAGAAAATTTAGGATGGACAATAATTGATGGCAAATATGAATATTATTGGTTTGATGGTCCCCAAAGTCCATCTTTTGAATAATTATCTTCTGACATACAAGGTACCTATTAATACTATTGTTATTTATTAATTCATTATTCATTATTATATAATTAACTTACTTTTTTCATGTTCTTACAGAATCAGATATCACAAGTGAGAAGAGTGAAATAGATGAAGATGACAGCAATGTTAGTAGCGAAGATTATAAAGATTTATCAGATAAATCTGATGAAGATATTTTTTTTTTTTGTATATCAATACACAAATTTTTGTACCTACATAGTTTACTAAAAAATGAATTTATTTCAATTTTAAAAAAGAATTTTTCAATGTTTCTTATGTTACAAATAGGAAAACGATAAAATAACAATTCTTGTCGGACTAGTGATATATATCTGTTTTCTTGTAGGACATTGTTTCATTTGGGCAGAGAACACACTAACCTATTATGTAATATTCTTGTCCTACAGTTAGTAATGAGAAAAACGGTCTCATGATATTTACAATTTCTGAGCGAAGGACCGGGATAACGTACCGCGCGATTTGTAGGACAATATGACTGTTCAATTACATAAATATTAACGAAGTAAAAAAAATCAGCTGGTTAGTAATCATTTATGATGATGACTCTCGTTATAGATACATGTTGGAAGGAGGGGACTCTTTGATCAAACCATACATAGATTATGTAGGACAAATATTTTTTTGAATAATTTAGATAATTGTCTTGAGATTTAACAAAAAAAAAACCGTTAGTAATAACTTTTTGAGAATCATCAAATCGACATATTTTATCATTGCTACCTCTGTTAGCTACCATAATCAAGAATTTACGCAAAGGAAATTGTTGGGCGTCTCATCAAAATGGAGCTACTCACATAAAATTAGCTTGATAGTAATCAAGTGCAAAAATCGACCCTGGATCTCGGACTATTTGTATATACTACAAGCTTTATACCGCTTTTAACCGCTTTAGTGTATTATTACTTTTCATTGCGCGCCGCTGTATCACCGCGCCGTGGCCGTCTTACATCATATATGACGTCACTTCAGCCATCTAGGATCGATTTTATTTATCAAAGAAATTATACAGATAAATTTTTGACACAAAATGACATGAACAGAATATTACCACCGGTTCTGATTCATTAGAGTGGAAAGTATTAACGTAAGTTGTAGTAAAATATGCTTTGAGGGATATTAAAATTATTAAATTTTTTTGAGAAGAGCTTAGATTTTTGAGAAATGTTTATTTTAAAACAAGACTATGAAAAGAGTAAGCTCAGTCGAATTTTGGAATGTTTTTATTTTTCTTTAAGTAATCTTCTTAAAATCTTCCCCGATGGGTTTTTAGGGATGCTATCGATGTAAACGATTTCATTTATTTTCTTGTAAGGTGCCACTCTTTCAGCTACAAAATCAAGTATTTTCTTGCTGTCTAACTTCCTGTCGTGTCTTGCCACCACAAAGGCTTTAGGAACTTCGCCGAAGGTATCATCTTTGACGCCTACAACAGCGGCGTCTAATACGTCCAGGTGTTCTTTTAAAACTGCTTCTAATTCTGCTGGTGCTACTTGAAATCCTTTGACCTGAGGAGATAAGATTTTTTTTAAATAATGTGTCAATTACTATGTTCTTTCATGTCTTTAAGCTACAGAAAGTAGGTTAACCGCAAGCTATAAAGGCTTATTATCTGTATTTTCTATCTTTTTGTATGTTTTATGTTTTCCTGTCTATCCTTCTTTATTTCTATCCAAAGATACTCCAAAGTTGAAATAATATATATTTTATATTGAAAAACTATCCAAGCATGAATCGGTCTATTTTATTTTCCCTCGCGACAATGTTCAATTATTTAAAATTTGTAAATGGTTCTATTTTCAATGCCATCTGTTTTCTCCCTTTTGTAGATACATGTGGTAGAGTCATATTGTTCCCGACTTGGCTGCAGTACGAAAATGGACCGATAAGATACCACGCTCTCGCAGAATATAGACGTAAAGTGGAAGGTTCCCCTGTAATATTTCGTCCAATGAATGAGAGTTCCAGTAACCATTCCCTCCAACATCAGCCAACTCCCCCCCCTCCATCAAATGTCCCATTCCTTCGCATAAGATACTTTTTGGGGTTGCAAGTGTTTGTGGGCAGCTGTGATCACCTATTCTTTTATAATTCTCTTTATAATTAAATGGAATAATTATGGGATGTTATAATCGTATCTCTATGATACACAGTTGTTTAAAACAGTTTCGACTGAGCACATAGCATATTGAAAAATATAATGATATTTTTAGTGCATGTCGTAAATTTGAATGATTTGTTGGAAAAATTTTCCGAGGTTATATTTACCTTCAATATATATTTAATCAACGTCATAGAGTTGTTGACGTTATTACAACATTACAATGTCAAAAGTAAGGCACACCTTTCATTCAATGTTAATGTAAAATAACAGATTGAAAAAATATTCGAATACTGTGTCAATATATATATATATATATTTTAGTTACAATTTCGGGTGGTCCAAATTGCTGTACAGTTAACGGAGTTCATTGTGTAAGAAAGCAAGTTAGCTACGAGCCGAGTTTGAAAGTGTTTTATTAAATCTTTTTTGGTGTTGGCAATACTGATTGTCTTTGGGCACCGTCTATTTGTTACATTTTGACTTTTAATCTGTTGTGAATTGCAAAACAACTCCTTCTCCAAGTAATAGGTGCAGACCTGGAAAAAATGTAATAATAGTCCATGACTTAGAAAAAAATCTAACTTCGAGCACTTTCGAAGCTCAATCACCACCTTTCCTTATTTTTAGTTGGATTATTAGATAAGGATTATTGGGGTGAAATTAATTACGGTAAGAACAAATCATAAGGACGTTTACATTTCTACTGATGTATCCCCACTTTAATACAGTTCTGTACACAATGAAGTGACTTTCGTCGAAACCTAGAGTACCCATAAATATTTTTCGGTGGAAGACAGCGACTTATTCCTAAGCATGTCAATATTCCACTTTACTCAGCAATAATGTTACCGTATTATTGAATTTATTAATATCTTAACTAGCTCCTTTAGCTTATTTGTTATGGTTACTTCGCATCGTCACTTATGGTGGACAATTTGTCGGTCTTCAGCCAGTGGTCGTCCAAAAATTTATTAATACCTTTATCAGTTCCTTTAGCCTATCCGTTATGGTAACTTCTCCAGCTTCGTTTATGGTGGCCAAATCACCGGTCCTCAACCACCGGCCGTCCAGAAACGCTTCTCTGTTGCTCTCTGGGTTGTCTTTGTACCCCCTCATGACGTTCGGACCGCGGATTAGTAACTCACCCGTCTGGAAAACACAAACATTTTTTTTAAATTTACATACACTTTTATAAGCATCGAAGTGAGTGCAGAACATCCCCTAACTCAGCAATTAGTTTTTTGCTTTGAAATGTCGTGTTTTATCACCTAAATTCAGAAAAACTCTCGCCCGCAAGTTTTTTTTTGTTTCAAGAGTTTGAAATTTGAGGCTGCTAATGTTCATAATCATTAGTGCAGTTTGAGTACAGGCAATATTTGTTAGAAAATTCTTAACAAAAGTACGTGTAAATTTAAGTCTTCTTGATATAGGGATATTATTGAACAATTACGTTTTTACACTGATAACAATTTTAGCGCAAAACCATTGATTTGCTATTATAACGACAAAGAAATGACATTCAGGCCGTTTGAAGGAGCGTTCAAAAAACATGCGCGTGTTATATTTTGTCTTCAAGTATATTTCGATATCTAAGATTCTCGTTTATTGAAAGGTGAAATACAGAGGAGTTGGTAAAGCTACAGAAATCACTTTAATTGCAAATTGAAATGGATCCTTATTCAGTTAAAATTTGAAAACTTACTCTGAGAGAAGACTGTGAACGTATCACTAAGTAAAATAATCTATGTACCTCATTGGGTCCTAAAGCTTGAAGCTCCGAGTTTATTATTTTCAATTCAACGTTTGGTATGGCGTATCCGGAACTTTCATAATTTTTGGAGCCCAAAAACATCAACGTCGCCAAAGGTGAGGTTTCCGTCAAGCCGTATCCCTGTACGAAGTTTAACTCACGCTGAAAGATTAGAAAAGGAGAAATATAGAAAAAAATCATCATAAGAAAGCCAATAATTTAAATCATTGGATGCTACATGCTTATTGTGCCAGTGTGACGTTTTAACTACTACAATCTGTGACATATCTTTCCACAATTATTTTTACTTAAGCTTGAAACTTAAGCCTTTCTCTCTGGCCCATTACGGGTTAAGGGATGCTAACAACCTTTGTCACAAATACAGTAATGAATTCTGAGACCGATTGCTTAGCGTATACTCTAAGACACCAGCAAACGGCTTAATTTTATTTAAGTTAAAAAGCTATTCATCAATGTTTACAATTCCAAACTTGTACCTTTTGATTCGAAGCAATGCTTTTAACTACTAAGTCACTACTGCCCTTCATTATACAGATTCTATGCCATTATATTTATTGTTCGTAATTACTCGATAAGCTCACACCACTTTCTGACATGGTAGATAATGATCACAGATTTTCACTTTTCATATCTCTCTTGTTTCTATAATGGACGATGTATGATAATACCTCTATGATGTTTACCGTCATTTCTAAACAAATTACATAAGTAGAAAAACATTTTCAATTGTTCTACTCTCAAGCCTTCTACACATATATCGCTGTCAGTCATATTTTGACCGAATCGTTCATTTTAGGTAGGTACCATCACTTCCAATTCACACATCGTCGGCGCAAGGATCACTTGGTCGGCAAATAGCAAACATTTGACAGGTAACTAACACATTTTTAAAGCACAGTTACTCTCTATTAGGTCATACAGACGACCATCAATCTATGAATAGATTCAATAGCCTTGTAGAAGCTACACATGCCTGTCTCACAACTCTAGTTATGTTAAACCACTCAGTGTATACCCGACTTATTTTGACAATTATGGAAGTTCTGTGTTGAGAATGCAGCGCCTTTATTAATCCTTTAATGATACCGGGCATGGTTAGGGCTTCGAGATCGGTTTATTTCACTCTATCATAATTTTTTTCCAGATAGAAGTAAAGCACGGGATACCTTTTGAGGCTTGATCAAAAACTTTTCCATGATATTTATCAGGAAAAACAATTGGTCCGTTCACCCTTTCTATGTTTCGTTTATAAACTATATTTTATATGCATTTATTTAATTATTTTTAATGCTTTATAGGATAATACAAAACAGTAGTAGTCTTGGCCCTCCCTTAAGAATGCGCTGGCCCAGCGGGTACTGGGAGCTTCACATCCTTTTGAAGACTGTGTTGAAACTTCGCCGTTATACTTTTCCTTATATATAACTCCGATTTTATGCCATTTGAAAAAAACGAGTGATGATTTTTTCGAGCAATTGATATGTTCATTTCGGTGCAGATTGCGGTACATGCGATGGAAAAATAGGCAAATGATGCAGGACATCAGGTCTCGTATTCGAGCCTCCTGTTTTTGTAGGTGGACGAGATCACTACCATAGCGATCGTAGCAGAGCATAAGTTAATTAGTATTAAAAATATATTTATCAAGTAAGTGAAAAAAGAAAACAAAGGAAAAAAAATTATATCGCAAGATATAGGAGATGTTACATTTTTAAAAATAGCTTTTCATAGTTTCAAATTTCATGATTATTAATCAAAAGATTAAATTTAATGAGAAAAGTCCACCTCACTTACATTCGCTTTCTCAAATAATCTTTGAATGTCTGCTTGCGGTAGCGGTGCTGCACCGCTCATCGACCGATGCACGTGCTCAAAATGATCAGCTCGAACTTCTGAACTGGTGCCCAAGAACAATACTGAAATATCGGACCACTTTAACTTAAAACATCTGTTATTTATTTCAATTTTTTCCTTGTGATTTATAAAAAATACAATTTTAATCATTCGTAATATTTGGTTATCGTACATTTATTTTACCATATTATAAAAAAAATAACAAATCCAATTTTATGTTATAATGCAAACGATATTTAAAAATATTAGAATAAAAAATATTTTATATATACTTAAACAACTCATAATAAATATATATATATATATATATATACAGAGACACTATAACGTATTCTCTTTAATAATATTCTTAAGAAACGTAAACAATGTACCTGTCGGTGGCGCCATAACTAGTATGTTAACCTTATATTTTAATAAAGAGTCCAGATAAGTTTTAGGATTGAATTTTGGTAATGTGACTAATCTCACGCCAACGCTCATCTTGTGCAAAGTCAGCATTCCAAGGCCAAAAGAGTGAAACATCGGAAGAACTACCAACACAGTATCTTGGCTGTTTGCTGTAAAAATTCTTATTTTTAGTTAAACAAATAGCTGAAAATAGATGTAACTTTTTTCAAAATACTAACAATTATAAAACGAAAAATACTGACATTTACTAAATATAAATAAAAGTACTGTAATTAGAATGATATTTAGCATATAACAGTAAAATCTACCTGTCGTATCCTCATACAGTCTAACTCCTTCAGTTTGCTGAATACAATTCGCTACAATATTTCGATGAGTCAACTCAACGGCTTTGGGCAGTCCGGTCGTGCCGCTCGAATAAGGCAGGATACACACATCTCCCGAAATCCTCTTGACTTCTTTGAGAATACTCTTGTCCACGCTGTTGTCTTTTGCCAACTCCTCGAAAGATGCAGCACCTCTTGGTGGACTTTCGTTCGACTGCTTTATCATAATTATCGGTGCATCGGTCTTATTCAACTCCATTGCTTTTTTAACTACATTAAAGTTGTCCGCTGTCGTTACGACTAATTTTGGATTTGATATTTTAAACGAGTGTTGGACTTCATCTGTGAAAATGACCACATCATGGATTCATTTAAAGTTTTAGACGCCTACAAATATGTTTTCTTTATTCTTATGAAAAATAAAGGCGTTATAATGAGACGCTTTTTTTTCACTCACGCGCAGTGTACATCGGGTTCACGGTCGTGACTACGCAGCCCGCTTCCGAAGCCCCCAACAGCGCTAGGGGGTACTCCGGCAAGTTGGGCAACACCAGAGCCACGGTATCGTCGTCGCGAAGACGGAACTTTTTCCGTAAGTTCGCAGCAAAGTTACGTGACATTTGATAGGCCTGCTCGTAAGTGTATTGTCGACAGGTAATGCCGCACACCTGCAAAAAATATATGTATGTACCCTTTACTTAATTGTGACTATGACTTTATATAAAATGTGTTAATAGAACTTCTGTTATATTTGAGGCTGAGTATTAATGATGACGCGTTAGCTACTTCCGAGTCAAACTGAAGAAACGCAAATCTAGATCATTGCATCAATAGATGACCATCTCCATCCTGTCTATTGGTATAGATATCAGTACGTTCGTTACTCAGAAGCTTTAGAACACCTTGACAACATCTGGCCAGTGAAGTTGATTACTTCCTTAAGGCACATCTTTCCACCACCTCATAGTTGTAATGGTGCCAGTCTCTGGAGTGGCATGTAGAGATTATTGCATGGCATGCATAGTTTTATTGGCGCCAAACATTCGTACACGTTCATGAGGAATCACATCACTAACAATCGGTATTTTCGATTGATATTCGTGTGTGCAATAAACGACTTTTGAATAGGCAAATCCAAAACTATGAGGTTTCTATTAAAATATTTATATAAAAATGTTAAACTGAACGGCTTGCGAAGTTGTCACGCATCATATAAGATAAATACACAAAATTAAGCACGTAGAAAATTAATTTTATATGGCACATAATTAGTGATATGCAATATAAAATAAATTAATTTTATATTGCATATGACTAAAGGAGCCCAGCGTAAATGCTGGTCTTCGGGTAGACATGCACATCGACTATAAATGCAGGATTCAGGGTCTAATTGTCAGGGCCACCAGAAAATTCGGAATGCGATCGGATCTGGTTTTCACTTTCTCTGTATAAAAGCAATAACGTTGGTCAACAATTATCTTAGCGATGTGGAAAGGCTAAATGAATTATGAAGTTTAATTACCTAATAACTAAAAAAATGTGAAATAAAATTATTTTCCGAAATACAAAAAAAACACTTTTACATTCTATCGATACAATTAGTTGCTTTTGGAGTCGTTAACAGCGATGAACAACAAAGTTAATAGGAGATTCTTGAAAGCCAACCTTTTAATCTACATAAAATAATATATGGAATACAAAACTTGAAGCTTGAGTCAAAATCATTTCAAATTATGACTTATCGATTTGTATTATTGTCGACACAGAACCGCGTCTGGCATATTTTAGCTGGCATCGACTCCAAAGTAATCCACTTTATGGACAGGGTTTTGAAAGTAGTTATTACTATTTTTTTAAATTATTTTTTCAAATCGTCTTTCTAACGGTTTAGAATTTGATTGTAGATGTATTGTTGATACTAACTAAAAGCATTGTCCAGTTTTTGGTAGCAATATTGAATGACAGTAAGAAAACTAAAAACAGCAAAATTGAAATAACAGTGCAATTATTCTTTCAGTCGAAAATTTAAACCAATACTAATTAGTTAATTTCAACCACATTATTTCAAATGTAATGATTTCCGTTAATATAACAGTCAATTTTAATTGCAAACTTTGATATTCCTAAAAGATATAATTTTAGGCTATTTTAATACAAATATTTTCGCTTTCGTCTTTCGATATTTTTTTTTTAATTATATTTTTATTGCGATATAACCAAATCTAAGATTATTAAATCTAAATATAGACATAAAATTGGAATGTCTGACGATGATCTCAAAAGAATTATACTTTTTTAAATTCATAAAATTATTTAGGTTAGCAATACCCTCTAAAAAAATTGTCTATTGTATTTTTTGTTTGTGTGGAATAATCTTTGGAACGACTGAAACGATCTTAATAAGTCTTCCACTGAAAAGTTGAGCAATTTTTTTCAGCTACACATTAGGTATTTTTTATACCGAAAATATTTCGGGTTCTTTTGTGAAAAATTAATAACCATTAGAAATGGGCTAATTTGAATGGATTGAAAGTGCGATTGGAATCGATATCAGAAAGGAAATCGAGAGCGAGTACAAAATCGAACTCGAGATCGGAATCGAGAGCGGGATTAGAATTTCAGTGAACTCATTATTATTATTGGTCGATATAAAAGACGTTAGAATTTATTTTTTGAAAGCTTGTTTAAAATAAACTTCTTGATTTATGACATCTTACATAATTCAAAATCCATGCCACAAATAGTGAGATAATAGTTAGGAACACAGTGGCATTCTGTATATATCTTACATTACTTTGTATTTTGAAAGCTTAAAAACTAAAATGACAGTTTATTGATATGAAAGAAAATCGAATTGGCTGAAAATGTAATATTGCTTATTGACTACTAACTTACCAATGCGGTCCTCTGAGGCCATCTGTCCAAATTCGCCCAAACGTGTTGGGCGAGCGTCGAATCCGGTATTTCGACCGTCTTGTGGGGCGACACCACCACGTTACCCTCCCTCCACAAACTATGAGCCGCTCTGGTGAATTTTTCACTCAATATTCTTTTATGTGAGAACAATTTAACTGCATTTCTTCCGAAAATCCTGAGACGCGACATCTCTTCACGCACTAAAAGCGAATATTGAACCTTGGATCATTGAGGAAATACAACCAAGTTGTTGTCAAATGTTCACCAATCATCACAACCAAAATAATGATATAATCACATATAATCGTGCCGACCGGATGGCTATCAGTGTAACGTTGCCGCGTGTGCGTGTCTCGCGACTCGCGACCACAGCCAATGACTCTGTAAAAATAATCAGTCATTGCGACTTATCGTAGTGTACTGTGGTTCTGACGATTGATATAATTTACTTTGCAAAATAAAGAAAAACTAAGAGGCCGCGTTATCTGTAAATGACACCTTACCTCAATAAAATAAATAGAGCATCTCCAAAGATCCATTTTCGTCTTTTTTTCATTATCACCAAAACGAAATATCGAACTAGAAGCCGAACGAAAGAAAGCTATTTGTGATAAATAAAATTTTCAACTTGTAGATCTTTCAATCGAAATGCTTCCACCATAAATAAGACTTATTGGACTAATTTCTTATTGACAGCAAGGTCAGACACCGAAATGCATTTGAGTGTTGTGGCGCGCGGTCGACATCCGATCTTCGCCAAGAGATTTCTTTCGAGCCCCATCGGCTGTACGGTTAGCCCTCGGTAGTCCGACCGACGTCTTGCAAGGCGGCATCGTATTACCGAATTCGTCGGATTATATTGGTCCGGAAGTCTTTCAAAAAGAGTACCTTGTAATACGGCAAATTACACCTCAAAAAGGTGTAAATGCATAGCAGGCGATGAACGCTCATCACTAGGCCGCTACCACAGTAACACTTGAACCTGAGACATAAGCTGTGCATACACGCGTTAACCAACATTTGCCGAAAAAAAGTACATATTACAGGTATGTCAGATTACTGGGGGCGTCGCATTAGATAAGTATCGGATTACCGGGGGTCCATTATGCTTACATATAAAAAAAAAAACATAAATTAAATAAATTTAGACAAATAAAACCTGAGTTAAATACAAAATATTCTAAAACAATAACGGAGTAATTATAATAATATAATTGCAGATTTATTTTAAACTATGTAATTCCATGTAAACTAGACGCACCTACATATTTACAGAGCTCTTCTTCGTAACAGTAATTGTCGGACCCCACTGACCCGGCTGCTGTCGCGGCTGCATTAATCGAAATACGCTAAATTCAACAGAAACCTGCATTTAAATCTTTTTTAGTATATCATCGACCATAATATAATGTACTTGATGTTACTTACATGAGGAAAAATTGCATTTCAATTCCAATCAGAATGTAAGACGACATAATTTCATTCGCATCGCATAGCGGAGTAAAGTTATTCGAGTTTGGATTTATTGCGATTTTGGATTTATTGGATTGCGATTATTTTTTTTTTGTTGGTTTTTTTGTCAGGTTTTCACATACCTATCCCCCCTGCTGAGACATACCTTCCCATGACCGTTATATTTCAGGCCGATGAGCTTAGGCTCAATCTTCAACGCTGGCGCAGAGCGGAATGAAAGGCTGCTAACGGCCGACGTCACCGGTGCGATGACGTCATCTTTACGACGACTTAACGTGCTACTCAAGGCACGGAGCGGGCGGCTTAACTTTACTTAAGTTAAAACTTCATCTATCAATTTACCAGCGGTCAAGATGGGGCCCTGTAACTCCTGACGCGAATGTGACATTCTTAACTACTGAGCCAGTATCGCTCCCGAATTGAATTAATTACGATCGCCCGATAGTTTAAAAATTTATTTATTTCTTTTCATCCTTATCATTTCCTTTGGTGACGTCGTCGAAACAAATTTATGCCCATTTCATGAGGATCTGCAATTCATGTGCATGTGCTTATCGCACTGTTACGCCGTACAGAGATAACATATTTACGATTAGTGCCTAAATTAACATTGTCATCGCAATTTTCATAGTGGATCATTCATATTACACATAATTATCCATCTATTCGTATTGGCTGACTGGCAATTATGTAAATTTAACAGCTGCAAAATAATTTAATCTTTGAAATATTAGAATATTCATTTTTAAAATAAATTTCATGACAAAAAAAAAGATCTCATGTCACAAGTAAATGGCTTAAAAAATTGAGATTAGAAACTGACATTTATAGTTTAAGTATGGATCGTGATGTAGACATTTTAAATTATTAAAATCTAAATTGCTTTAATGTGTTTCAGGGAACCCTTATTCTAAAAATACCCGTTGACAATGCCACTGATGGATTACGCAAGAGCCCTACGACGCCAAAGATCGCACGGTCAGTGACACACACGGTCAGCAGTCTGTGAGCAGTTACAGCGGATTTAACAGTGCAAATGTCATTTCATTTAAGGCATCAACATACGTGTGTGATTCGCCTCATAGAAGAAAAATGTCTGTTTAGCACACATGAGATCTTATAGTTTTATTATTCATTTAAGATTGTTTATCGGAAGATTTTATTTAAATATTTTTATTTGATTTATTACTAGCACCTTTAAAACTGACTTTCGCCCGTGGCTCCGCCCGCTTAGACTACGAGGGATTATTTCAAATGTGCTTGACCGAGCACATTGTCAGCCATGTTTCGTATCTTGTTCTTTCTCGATTCTGATCTCCTTCGAGATTTCGCTTCTGTTTAAAATATAAATTATGGATAAAATACCAACAAAACCGGTTAAAAACTATTTTACATCATTTCATCAAATGCTATACAGTAGTTTTTGCGGAGTCGACGAACAAATTCACAGGAAGATAAAAATTCATAAACCGTTGACATGTGATTATCAATGTTTCTAATTTCTCTCACAAGTAGTTTTCTCAAACAACTGTAATGTTCAGATTTTTTTCTCTCTACTGCTTTATTATAATAACAATAAATGCTAGTCCGACAGACGGTGTTCTGCCCTTTTATGTGAACGGTTTGCCCATACGGCGAACCGGATATCGGATGCCGGACTGATATGTCGCCAATTTTGGTATCGAAAACGGGAAAAAACCTTTGAGACTTATGATAAATTAAATATTCACACACACAATTCTATTCACACAATTAATTAAATTTGTGTAGAACCCTCAGAGAATGTACACTATTTGCACATTTCCAGATTTTTTCATATGACTAATAGAGCTTCAAATATTAAAAACGGAATAAGTATTCTGAATTCAAGAAATACCTAATTTGGATTATTTATATTATTATACCAATTTTGCGGCATTTACTTGTTAAATTTCTGCAACCTGATAATAGAAAAAACAAACGTAACATAGTCACACAACTGACCGCTATAATTTGTTACCACTTTCCAAGTAGCCGAATCAAACTATAGTCTCTTAAATATTTTACAAGCTGCCTCTTTAAGAGATGTATCGTTATATGTTAATAAAATTATGTTAAAGCGTACACTGGTACATCTTTGTTCCTTGTTATTTGATGCGGCGGTCTATAACTTAATTTCCAAGACAGAGCTATGGAGAAACTTCGACCATGTTTATGGTTTGAAGGTTGAATCGAATTAATTTTCGTTAACGATTCAGCTATATAAACCCGTATAAACATCACTCGAAAAATGATCTTAATGGATTGCTAAGACCTTAAAATGTCACGATCTGCTGAAAACTCGATTTTCGTATATCAGACTGAAAACCAAAACTTCCAAATTTTATGCAAATTGTGTCATCCTGCGTATCAAACCGAGTCACATTAAAATGAACGTGTCAGCAATTTGCGACGGCGTATTACGTATTAGGCAAGACTTATATGTATGTAAATTATAAACCGATAAATGAATGAAGTGCATGAAACTCAACTGCCAACTTTTATTCTTCTATGTAGAATTCTTTCTATAATGTTAAACGTTTCTACTTTGAGTGGTCATGTTATATAGAGCGACGGATTCATATAACTTAATTGAGATATATACTCGATTTGAACCTGAAAAGGGCACACTCACTGATTTCAAATAACCAATAACCAAATGGTTGTATTAAAATCTGCATTAGCCGGTCGTCAACAAGCCAGACGTGGAGGAGTATGAGAGAATGGACGCGTCGTCTCCTTGAACAAGACGTTCAAAATAATACAATGTTTTGATGTACCTACATAGGAAAAGCGTGTAAGACTCTATTGATGACCAGAATATTTTGAAGAAAAAAGTCTTTTTCTAGAATTAGGCACTTTTGTAGAAAACAACAACAGCTTTCAGATTAAACATTCAAATTATTGCAAAACGTCGACCCCCCACAAAAAATTAATTGATTATTATTAGTGAAGATTTATATTTGTCATGCGATACGTGATGCATACATGTACGTAATGTATTAATATAAATAAAAACAATATTCTGTTAAAAAGTTGTTTGACAGCGCTTTAACCAGATCCCCTTAAAAAAGTTCATCCATTTATTCTATAAAAAGCTTATGGGGAACCCAGAAAGTTTTACGATACCACATAGATCTATTACACGTTATTCCATCCAACTTGCATCTGAGCCGGCGTTGAATGGTGAAACTCATATGCTTATGCTCTTTACACGGATATGCTTGTGTAGAAGTGCGTGCACATTCCCCGGTCCAGCCTGACGTTGTTCACCGCCAGCACTTTTTCTTCTGTAACAGCCGCCAAAAACCGGCCGCTTATTTCTTCGCCCGTCAAGATTGCACTTGTTGAAGCGACAGTAAATAGACGCTTTAGAAGGGTTTTTGTCTTTTTATATAATTTGAAATCTTTCAAATGACTGTTCTGGTTTTAGTAGACAAAAACAATCCCACTGCTACAGACTTTCTTTTCATTTAATCTTATAAAAATGTTTTCAATAATTTATAACAATATTATTATCAAAATTGGAATTGCTTTTTTGTTCAATGGTATCTACTATAGTAATTGGATACCACCTATTCATTTGTTAAGAGTTAATTATATTTGCAGAAGTTTTTACTTAGGCGCGCGATTTGCAAAAACTTTTAACAGTCTTTTATGTTACATTATTTATATATAATATTTTATCGTATCAATAAAATTAAATATGAATAAAAGTATAAACATTCTTCCCATATTATTTATTCTCTTATCTTGTATATTCAAAAATAATCGCACTTAGAAAGTAAACTCCAATTGGATCTCGAGGCTGACACACACACTTTTAGATATTTTAGATATTCCGTTTTTCTTTTTTTTTTTTTTTTTACTAAAAATGTGTATCATTTTATTCATATCGAGGTCTTGTAGCATACAACATACCTCATTTTTTAACGGGTCCAAGTCGTTTCCCCGCCGTCGACAGCTGGGGTTATTTCAAAACTAAAAATACTTGTTTTGAATCATCCTTAGAAAATATACATATGCTATTGGGGACATTTTTGTAAGTCTTTTTAAGATCTAGAATTGTATATCACATTAATTCTGTACAACTCTTATGGTTTACTCAGCTTCAGCCTCTTAAAATCCCCAAATCCTAAAAGCGTCTTTTTTCCGACCGGATTTATCATTATCGTCACTGCTTATTTCGTTAGTTAATTTATGTAAGAAAATATATTCTACAACTTGGTTATGCCTATTCTATTCAAAATTTTTTTCAAGAAAAAACCTGTAAATCGGATAAGCGGGTCTCGCTTCAAAAAGAGATAAACGGACAGATACAAAGACTTTGAGTTTTGTAATATGATTCAATGTAAACTTTTTTATTTATTTCAAATAATGTTGTGCATCACATACCTTATTTATTCACTTTATATTGTATATTTTAGAAGATTTAACTGTAATACGACGACATTATAATTCTTTTTATTTTTCCCAGTTAATGCTGAATCTTAGCAAATCGTAAAAAATAAATGTATGCATACAAATCTTTCGTTGAATATCATTGATACATCAATAAATACATGAATGGCTAATAAAACAAAAAAAAAGCCATATATTTGTTTAAATTTCTATTGATGTAACTCACTTGAAAAAAGATTGACTTAACTTTTTTTTTGTGAACTGATTTTAATGACAGAAACATTAAATTATTCGAATTCAAATAGATTAAGCCGTTTCTGAGATAAGCGTGTACAAACGCATAGGAAAAACAAATGAAAATTCTAAAAACTAATTTTTTGGCCGCTGTAACATAAATGCATCGTACATAATTTATTTTTTTGAAAAAATCTTCAGTATAGAGAAACGACTCAATTACGATAGTATTAAACGTACAGATTAACATTATTCTGTGTTTAGATTTTTGTTTGTGCGAAAATAATTTTAGAATAAATTATAAATAAGAAGTCCTCTCTGATTTTGTTTTTAAACAAAGTCAACTTGAGATAAACACTATCAATTCTTAACTTTATTCAAATTATGAATCTATGTTTATACCATTCCAAACTATTCTCAACATGCTGAAACTGTCTTTTATGACACTGCAAAAGGTAGAAAAAAAATGGAATTTTCCTTGTTTCTTGGCCGCAAAGTTAAGATTACTTATGTAATGAAACATAAATCGTGCGCGCCACATCACAGCTCCTTCCCGGCGTCTCGTGTACAAAGTTATGAGCGTGCGCAGGCGGGGAAATGTTTAAAAAGAGAAATTCTGTAATGTTTTACGTCATAATTATTATGTTTTTGAACTCGGTGCTTTTACCATACTATATTTTTCGATGCCTCGAAGTATAATTATGAGTACTTTGTGCAATGATATGTAATAATTAAACTAATCCATACAATAAAAGAAATACGCACAATTGTATCTTTCTTATTTTAAAAGTTCCATAAATACATACAAAATAAATTTCCGCATACGGCTTCACTCCCGTAGGCACAGAATAGAGTCATTCGTCTTTACATCCATCTCATTCTCGCTCAGTTTCCAATCTTGCTTTTACTCTTGATTCCGATTCTGGTACCAACTAGTATTGATTTGGCTTGTTGCTTTAATTAAAATTGTAATCATATTCTCTTCACGTCACTCTTAATTTCACTCCTGATTCTTGTTGTAATTCTCTTCTGTTTTCTAGGTTCTGGTTCTAAGTTTCAGTTCCAGTCTACCCTTGATTCAGGTTCCGATTCCATTCTTGATTTAATAACTTTACCACTTTTGGTCCTAATCTTGGGTTCCATTCTCATTTTCGATCCTGGGAGTGCTTTTGATTTTCTTTCAGTCTCGTACTAAATTTTGCCACTAAGTTTTACTTTTGCATCTAACCCTGATCTCTATAGTTCTATAACACATAACCTATTTAATTTATGGACTAGTACACGTGAAAGAAAAAAAAAACAGACAAGGTGTTTCTTTAATCATTATAGCTTATCTTTCCCAAAGATCTCCAATGCAAAATTTTACATGCATTAATTCAATAGATTTTCTTGTAAAAAAAAAAACTAATAACCCGAACTACATTCTGATTTTACCTGACTGCAAAAAATTATATTTTTCGTACGTATTTATGCGTGCGGATTTAATTAACATAATCTTTACCGCTTCATATCACTCAAACGGATTGATTTAGTTTCACGATTAAGGTATCGTAAGATTTGTAACCTAAGTGCACTAGGATAGGTGTCCTCAAAATAATCAAAACAACATTTATTTACTGGGCGCCAGGAATGCGATTCCAACTTTTTTTCCCAAGTCCATCGAGTAAATTAACAGCTTGAGGGATTGTAAAAAAAAAATCACAAAAAAATACAAGACTTTCATAATTTAAAATAATATAGAATAAAAAATATAGTTTTTATGAATAATATATTTTGCGTGTACATCTGACCCTATTAAGAAAGATTTCAAGATGAAATAGTTTAAAAAATAAGTTTACAATTAGATTTTAGAAATATTACAAATTTTCTACGTCAATGTCTTTAAAATATTATCGGAAGTTAACAAACAACGCAATTAAGTACCGAATTAGTATTGGTATCCAATTCCAACGACACAAAAGCAATATTATTATTTTATATACAGTATAATTTGTTAAAGTAAATATAGTCTTTCAAAGTTTTTTTTTTTTTAATAAACTATTATTTATTTCATATTTTCCCATTTAAATATAACTAAGCACTTTTTTTATGAAAATTACAACATTAATTGTTTTCAAAAATATTGAAGAACACAAAGTACAATTTTAGCTGTATAAAATAAATCAAACTGAAAAAAACCCTGAGATCAATTGAAATTGTGAGATAGGAAAAATTACTACAACTAGTATGACAATGCTAATGGTAAACTTTCGCTTTAATTAGTCTGACATTTGATATTAAATAAATGATCAACTTAAACATCAAGAGGTTGTATCTCACTATTTATTTTATGAAACTTAATTGACTTTTTTCTAACAATTTAGTTTTTAGAGAATTTTTATTTTCTTCATTGCTTCTTTCAAATTCAAAATAAAAGGGCTAAAATATTTTACTTGTAAAAAAAATAGTAACAAATGATGTTATAGGAAAATATATCATCGTATCTTCGATTAACATTACGATAAAATAAAAATATTGTATCTAGGTATGTCGAATTTTTTTGCCACAAAATAATAACTAAATTTATGCAAGCTGTAATAAAATTGCAACATATTCAAACAATTTGCACTTATGCATCAAGAAATATATGTTGGCTATGTACAGATATTATATTTTGCCGCGTATTTCATAATACGTTTTGGTATGTTTCGCACCTTCGGACTTTTTGCTATTATTACAGTCTTTTGTAAAAAAAATATTTATATTTGCACTTGCATGTGCGCACGGTGCTCATATATCCATGTGCAGAACTCCACAAACATAGAGCATACCTTATTAATTTTATTTTCAGTACATAAACAAATATCTGATAAAAACTTGGAAAAATTGAACACGTTTATTTGTCTGCGCATGACCCTGAAAAAACCCGTTTGGTTTCGCTTTTCTCCTTGAGTATATTGCAAGCCTTTATATTTTACATCTTTTTCAACGTCTCGTCTATACGCGTATGAATACGTAATTAGTCGATTTGGATACCTATTTTCTCCAGAAGTCATCACATAACATATTCAATTTTTTATAATCACTTGACCGACTTCGAACATGTGATGAGAGTACCTAGTTAATACGCACTTGACCTGATGCTTTAAGAGTCCGTAACATCTCTATCGACCGCGACCGCGTGATATGTAGCCACATACTCGTACCGTTTACACGGCTGTCTGTCTGTACAGCAATTTGAATAGATAACGAGATTTGTTATCGGGCATCGACGACTATGGAAAAATATCTCTTTCTACGCACCAGTTTCAACTCATTATACTCCTTATCATAATGTAGTATAAATAAAAACATTAGGTAGTCTAATTAATGAACTAAATCGCAACCGGTTGCAAGGGAGTTACACGTACGAGGTTCAGTCATGAGTACCTCTAATTCGGGTACAATAGTAAGACAAAAACCTAGCCCAGGGAAGAGTCATGACCTTCGTGACCCCGCTGGATCCGCCCTTGACCAGTTGACAACGATAGCTTGAGTATTTAACCTGTACGTATTGTGTCAGCTTTTCGAAATTGACATATTCTCAATTGGACGTGTGTATTAGAAATGAAAAGTGTACAAAGTTTTTATCGATGTCTATTTTGATGTGTTGCATTATTTTTACACAATTAACCAATTTTTTTATAATGAAGTATACAATCCAATTGTATTAGTTTCATGATGAATGAATCGTATTTACCAATCGACGTCTGTTCACGGAAAACGCTCCGCACAAAACACAATACACATCGCAGACACTACACACTCGACTGTCGTCTAGGGTCAAGGCAACTTACGAAACGTGAGTTTTCTAGTCCGCGGCCCATTCACAGCCCGCGAACGAACACAAAGAGAAACTTCATACGTCAATTGCCGTTTCGCTTTCACACACACATACAAACACACCGACGTGAGACTCGCACACTTTCGGGACTTCGAGCGGTGTTGTCCTTAAACCGTGTGAAGCGACTTCGAGATTTTTAACTTACATGTGTTATATTCGAATACGTGTGTAACGTGAAATTCAAATTAGAAATATCTTTTAAATCATCGGTCATAATAAAAAATGTATCATCCTTCATAGTACTTTAATAATTTACGATATAATTTTGATTAATCATCGGTTGTGCTTCTTCGGAATATAAATTGGTTCTGTCACAAATTTCGAATTTGTCACATCTTTCGACATATGTACCACGAAATACTTACGGTACACTATTATATATGTCATTTTTAATATACTCAAAACATCGCAACTATAGCTTAACATATGAATTACTCGAGTTTTTAATAGAATTAGAAAAGGAAATGTTTTACCATAAATAAATAAAAGAACAGTTACAATAAATAGAGAAGAACGAGTTTTCTGTCGAAATTTACGGATAGGCCGCAGAGGCACCTTAATACGGGACTGCGCTGAGAGATATTTTTAACAAATTGTCTCCCACTGACAGCACCGCGCCGATCGTGCCGCGAGTTACTTCTTATCTCTACATGTCCAAAGGTCGCATGTGTTTTAAGGTCTTGCGAATAGTGACAGAAAATCGTAATCGAATTTCGTCTTTTTGTTACTAGATATTAGTACAATTTCATTTTGTTTAATAATCATGTTTTTCTCGTACTTTAAATTGTTATTAATTTTATTTTCAAAGGTACTTTAGCTTTGCTATCGAATGTTTATTTTACCGATAACCATAGTCCCTATTTTATCATCGTTTTGCGCTGTCATTAGAATAAGGAATGGGACCATAAATAACAAACCTAAAATTATAAAAAAAGGAAAGTACCTCTTTTAAAATATATTTTTACGTAACATGAAGTTTTATTCAACATTTTTTTCAATTATTCGTACCACAAAAATCTACATAATTTCTTAATACATATGCAAAACTGGATATTATTCAGTCTTCCACAAATGGATGAAAACTGAATTAAAAGATTCCGTTACTCTAATACATACACACAAAGTAAGCTAAAACGGATGTAATAAAAATTTAAAACTGTAATGAATATTAAATGCGCATATCAATAAAATCATAACGATGTAGAGCCACGCCGTGGCCAACTTGCCACTAGAGCTGCAACACGAGAATGGGTCGGCTCGAGCGGTTAGAAGATAACTCACTGTCACAGAATGTAAATGTGAAGTAGCAATTTCCGATGTTACGTTTCGTTCATTTAGTGAGAGTTCCTGTGGCCTGCTCCTCCTCCATCAGATATCAAATTCCTACATAAAAGGTCGGCAACGCACTAATGACTCTTCTGAGGTTGTGAGTGTTTATGAGCCACGGTGATCATCTACTCTTAATAGCTCGCTTGTCCCTCTAAATGCTATGAAATAAATATATACGGATTTCCTGCGTATTAAGTAGACGCTTTTTTGCAACATGCATTGACATGCAACATGTAACCCACCGCTGACCCTCGAATCTGTTCCCCCCATTACGAATCCTTATCCAAATAATTGAATATTGAATTGAATATTTGAGAGGATTGTTTATTTATCTTAGTCCGCTAAATAGTTAGATATATTGTTATTTCTATGTACATTTCATGCCAAATAGGCACATCATCAGGAAAATGCAAACAGTCACCTCCACCAGGGCGTAAAGAGTGTTAAAACGACCGACAAATGCGCTCCCAATTTCTTCATATGACATCGTGTCACTATTTATAATGATACTCAAATATCCAACCACGCAATGATACTAGTCAAGCCGAATATAGAAACACAAAATATTGAGATTGCGTGTACGCGTACGTCTCAGAATATAACCGTATCATGCGCATACTATGAACCTGACCTGATTTATCTATTTTGTCTGTAGCACGTTGTTGATATTTGGACCAGAAACTTACAAGTAGCTGCAGTTAAATACTGAATGTTTTTACGGTAAACACAGCTATTTATTAATCACGTTTGTCTCTCAGCACTGATAATAACGTTGACCCAGTTTGATTAGGTTTTTAAACAATCTATAACTGTCTGAGTTACTTGTTTGCGTGCTAAGCGCACATTGTGGGCGCAAGTGGGCGCAGTCAAATGGGAGGTGCGAAAGAGAAATAATGGGTTTCTGGACCGTTTCTTTTTAGTTTCTTAAATTGAAAGAATAGCGTCGAAGAGTTCAAACGGTTAAATGCCGTGAGAAATTCTTAAGATAACACACTTGCTTGGGAAAAATAAAAAATCTATAGTTATTGTACTATCATCAGAATTAATAGTACTATATTTATTGTACTATTAATTCTGATGAAAAATCTTTTGCTCAAAGAAGTAACCTTCGCAAAATCTTCCCAGAAGGACTCTTAGGAATGCGGTCGATATAAACTATTTCCTTGATTCTCTTGTAAGGTGCCACCTTTTTGGCTACGAAATCTAAGATTTTGTTGCTGTCTAAGATTTTGTTGTTTCTTGAAACGACAAAAGCTTTAGGGATTTCGCCGAAGACGTCATCTTTGACACCTACGACAGCTGCGTCTAGTATTTCTGGGTATTCTTTTAAAACTGCTTCTAATTCCGCTGGTGCCACTTGAAATCCTTTCACCTGAAATTGTATAAAAAATTTACCAAGTTAAAAAAATTCTCTAAATTAAATTGAGTTTTGAATTAATACCTTAAAATTCAGATATAATATATCCTGAAAATGGAGTCAGTACAACGAAATAATCGTTAATATTAAATTTTATCAACAAGAAGTCTTCATACTTCATAAAACCAAAAATATGAACTAATAATCAACAATATTTAATACATATTATAAAAATCATTGCATCAAAAATAAAATCTATAAAATTTATATCCGACTACGGGGAAAACAAAAATGAAGTTATTGTTGTTCACTGGAAACTAATGGGTACAGAATCGTGAAGTCGCAGGTGTGTTCGGTTTTGAAATCTTACCATTTCCAAGTATGTGTATGTACAGTTAAGTATTCTTTACCTGTCAGTGAATCATAATTAATTTGCTCAGTAGCGCATGACGTCTAAAATCACACTATTTCTTTAACAAAAAGCCAGATCGCTACAAATATGCCGGAATATTGGAAATATAATATATTTTATATTCTATGTCATAGATTTACCGATTAAAGATCTTTAAATTCATTCAAAATATTGTGGCGTAGCTGCAATGAGGTATGCGAAAAAAACACAAATAAATTAATGAGGTAGGTATACAAATTACTATAAGAAACCGAAATATGTAAATTTTAATTCGGTCAAATAACAAGTTCAAGATATTTTAAATATTTCGTTTAAATATTTCGATATTTATTATCAGTGCTAAATATACGCTAAATGTAAGCCCCCATATTGTGTCCCTATCTGATATCACAATAGAGTAAAGGTCGAGTTCATCTCTCCTTTATTACATTTCTTTTTTTTTCGATATTAAAAAAAAACGCTCCTACGTCGTTTTGTAGTTGGTAGCGACTATTTAGTGACGTCATAAATCACAGTATTTATGCAAAAACTTGAAATGCAAGAAATTGTCCTTTAAGGACCTTGTCAATTTTATGAAATTAAAATAAAATTGTTATTATGGTCACTCCTTCGTTCTCGTTTATGGTGACCAAATTGCTGGTCCTCAGCCACGGGCCGACCACAAACATATTGATACCTTAATTAGCTCCTTTAGCCTGTCCGTTATGGTGACCTCTCCGTCCTCGTTTATGGTGGCCAAATCACCGGTCTTCAGCCACCGGCCGTCAACAAACGCCTCTCTGTTGCTCTCAGGATTGTTCTTGTATCCTTTCATGACGTTTGGGCCGCGGATTAGCAGCTCGCCCGTCTGAAACCCACGATTGTTTTTGACAAGTGAAGAAGCCGAAGACTTTTGGTTAATTTAGGTATAAATTAAACTTAAAGACTTGTTACTTTTAAAACTAAACTTGATTGTAATTTAAAAAAGAATCTACGTAACATAAAATTAAACATTTTTTCCTTGAAATTCCTAGTCTGAAATTTGGGAAAAAATAATGAAAAAGATTTATCACAACTATGATTACCAATTATTTTTCTCTTCAAAAGTCAATTAACATACAAGATTAAAAATTAAAAGATACTAAAGTTTCGTTACAAACAATCTTAGTATAATAAGATAGTTTACTGATATTTAGAATATCATATTTGTTAATTATTTATGTAAGCCGACGTGACGTGATGGCCAAAAGTGAAATAAAAATTTAAATCGGTTGAAGAAACAATGAACTATAAGCTATCAAAAATTCTATGCTATCTCTTTCTTACAAAACTGAGTTTAACATTATTCTATATGACGCTAGTCTTCTGTGTCTAAATAGCACTTTAAAACAGTCGCTACTCGGGTATTTTTATAGTTATCAAAAAACGCTTTCACCATACTCTGACTCAAATAAAGAAGCTGTGAATACAGAAATATTAAGAAATAGTAAACTACCCTTATCGAAAAGAGCTAGGGGAAAAAGACGCTTTTAACGAATGTGTTTATTTTTTACAAACCATCCTTCAACTTGATTTGATAATATGTTAAAAAATGTATTCAGTACAAATATTATAACAAAGTAATTTCTAAACATTTCTTGATGATTAATTTCGCAAGTGTATTTGCTGTTATATTGGCATAATGCGATAATGTAAACTTGATATTGAACCACGATCATTTTCTAACGAAAGTCATAGATCAGAAAGGTTTCTTCTATAGTATTTTTGAGGAGCAAACCAGGATGCGAGCCATCAGAGAGTAAGGTAGTCACCGCCGCCCATGGACACATGCAAATCCAAATTAGTCACCAGTCCGTTGCCAGCTTCTTGGTTAGGAATAGGATATCTGGTGGGGGAAGGGTGATTGCACTGATGGAAGGGGAGCGAGGTGATGAAGGAGGAACAAGCCACCAGAATTTTCACTTACGATATGATGGAGAAACAGATGAAAGCGGAAGTTGTTATTTCACGTATATATTCCGTGAGAGAATGACATCTCATCGCACGAACCATTTTCGTGTTGTATTCAAATCGGCTACAGATCAGCCCTACCACAGCTACAACTTGATAAAGCCACATAATTTTAAATCTTACTCCTTTGAGCATAAAACAGCATAATGCTGAAGCTGGAACCGATCCCGCGCGAACGTATTCCTGAACTATCAGTAAAAAACTTGAATCTTTGTTATACGTATCATAACTTTTGATAATAAAAAGTAGTTTTAATGATTTAGTGACGTTGCTGCTAGATCCGTCTGTTTGTCACTAAACCCATTACGTTAGGGCACTTTACTTATATTTGAAATATTTCATGTGTTAATTAATTATTTAAATGATGACTAAAGGTCAAATCAAAATTAAAAAACTGGTCAAAAATATTGAACCATAAGCCATCAAAAATTGTAAGCTATCTCTTTCTTGCAAATCGGAGTTTAACATAATTCTTTATGGCACTAGTAAACAATTACGTCACTCGGAAGTAATTGCCTTCTCTGACTAATTAGCAATTTTAAAAAAGTCATTACTCGGGCATTTTTATAGTTACCAATAAAACGCTTTTGCTCCATACCTACTTACTCAAATAAGAAAACTTCAAACAGCGTAATATTAAAAAGAGAAACAATAAAGTAGCCTAGCACAATTGATATGACAATAAAATATTTTGCTGATAACAAAAATATATTATTCGTTGATAAATTATGAAGAAAGGTTGACATGACATTTAAAATGCATCAAAATTAAATCGGATTAAAAGTTATCTAAATAATGAAGTGGAAGTTATCTATGCTACCTCTTTCTTCCAAAACAGAGTTTAACATGTAGTCTAAATAACGCTAATACCCAATGACGTCACAAGGAACTAGTTCTATCTCTGTATAATTAACAATTTAAATTTGCCATTACTGTTTAATTTTTCAAGTTGCTCATCGAGAAAAACCTTTTTTTTATAATGATAAAAATGTAAAATACCTCTTTTCATGAAAATTTTCAAAATAATCGCCAATAAAACTATTTTTGGTTTAAATACGACTATATTTAATAGCGTCTAATGTACGTGCTATTATTATATATTTTTACGTAGTTTCTATCTAGTTTATGCACACAACAAAAGCGTCCCAATCACTTTTAGCACTCAGCATGTTAAAACAACGGTTGAAGCATTATGATGAAGCTATTCATCGTTAATGCGATTTTCGCGCTACCACTAACTTTACAATATTTGGAATTTGTGACATAAAATTCGTTATCTATTAATCTCATTCAAACCATTAGTTTTATTATATCACAATCACAATGCTCGCGATATATCAGTGGTTTAAATGATTTTTGGTTTTATAAAAGTCAAGTCTATCTGTCTGCATGTAAAATTGAATCACGAACTCGTTAGTGAAACATTTTGAAGAAACGCTTACTTACAATATTCAATATCATTATACCTCAAAACCTGTCGTTACACCAAGAACACAGACCATAAACAACGACACGATAAACACGATTTCGTCATGTGCACTGGTTATTTATTGTCGCCATTAGTAGCTAATGATATAGTACAAGGCAAATATTTATTGAACGAAATTTTTAGAAATCTTAAAAAAAGTGATAGAGCCATTCCGGGGCGAGCTCGACTGGTGAGACGTCACACTCATACAGAATATGCACATAAAGCAGCAGCTTCTGCTATATGATTTCATCAAGTGAGTAAGAGTTCCGGTGGCCCACCTTCCCCTTCTATCACTCTACTCCCACTCTACTCCCACTCTAGCAACTCATTCTCCATTCTATGAGATATGTTATTTCTATTTAAGAGGCTGGCAAGGCACTGACAACTCCGCTGGGATTGCGAATGTCCATAGGCAACTATGACCATCTGTGGTGGCTTGCAAATTTATTTGTCTCCAGAAAATACTGTAAAAATCTCAACAAACACATAACAACTTTTATCATTTTTTTCTATCTTCTTTACAGATTATTAAGACATATAACACGATGATACATTTGAGAATAGTGTTTTTCAATTCATAAAAGTGTTGTTGACAAGAATAGTAGTAACGATGACGATACATCATTGTATTGTAGCAGAATTAGTTAGAATAGTAAAATTATTTTTTTATGTATAATTGTGTAAATATTTAAAATAAGACTGAAAAGTTTTTTTTGTCGATAAAAAGTATTTTGTTATGCATTCTAATCTGATTTCAATTTAATTATAATGTTACTAGTTCTGTTATAAAATTAATATGTAAGTGATATTAATTAATTTAAATATTTTTCTCTCATTCTTCTGACATCCTCTGCCACAGCTCTCTCTTTCCGCTTCGCAAGCGACCAGCGCACAACACACCGCACTCTTCTAAATCTGACCCTCGAATCTGTTCTTCCACTACGAATTTCCATGTTCTAAATGTAACTTGGACGAAGCCCTATGCCATCTACCAATTGCATACTTTTTAAATTTTAAATGAAACAGCATTATGATTCAGTATACGATTAGGTAGCAATTTTTAATTTGTTAATAGTAAAAACATAAAATTGAAAATTATTAAATGATTATTTTATCGGACGCGATCTTAACAACGGTGAAACTGACTGGCAACAATAAATTTATATTGCTAAAAAGACATAAAAATTTTGAAAAAAAATCATCTTTAAAACTTTTCAAAATACATAATTTTCAAACATACGTAACAAACATGTGACAACAACCACTTCCGATTGTCTAATGTATTTCTCTTGTCTTTATCTAATTTCATTAAGTCTATCAAAAGCCAAATGATCTAATTTTTTTTTTCTTTTGCTCTTTTGCGACATTGATAGATCTTACAAGTATAATCTATGATTAAATGTAAAAGTCATGCATTTTACATCTTCTTGACGCGATCAGAATATCTCAGGCTTATTCATTGAATAAGCCTCAATGATGTATGTATGACCATCAGTTTATGATTATAATAACTACTGATATTATCCAACATTTGGTAGAAGTGAAATTCCTTTTACTTACTCTATGTAAATCAAATACGTTTTCTCTTAAGTTGTAATTATTTATATTATGTACTTTTATAAGCTTTTTTGTGTATCCCTTTCTACTCCCACTTTCAAGCTCGTTCTTATCCCGATTTGTTCTCGGTTCTAGTTTCAATGTCGTTTTCCTTTTCAGCTTCAATATCCGTCTCATTTTAACTTTAACGTCGGTCCTATTTTCCGTTCCATTTGGAATCGATCTCTACGTTTCGATTTCGACTCTGATGTCGTTTACAAAGATAGTTGGGAAGAATACATAGAAAGCCGTTGTGTTTTGTAGTATATAAAGATATTCCTATATTACTGTACTCTCATTACTACCTTATCCATTAAGAGATTAGCTAAAGGTCTAACGCGTTGGACAGGAACCGTAATAGAAGAACATCCTCTCAATGAAGCTAGATCTGGCCTTCTTTCTGCCTGAATAAGCGTTCTTATTTTTTCTAAGAGGCCGATTATCAGCACTGACAGCATTTTGACTACGCTAATATATTTCTTTCAGTAATGGAGTCAAGTATCTTCAAACGCTTTTCAAACTTCCAACGTGCATTGACAGCGCGAAGAACTACCTCAAATGCTCTCTTATTATAAAAGATATCCATACCTTGCAATTAAACTAATACGTTATAGTCTATGACTTCTATGAAGTACAATTATACTTTATAGAAGTATAATCATACTTCAAGAACGCAAGAAACGCAAGATAATACTAAGAAAGAAACCGGAGATGGGACTCCGAATGGAACGTAGAGCAACAGCAGAATCAGAATCTAGATTGATACTAAAAAGAGAACGGACAAAAAATGAAACCCATATAAAAAGAAAAGAAAATTTAAATGACAAAATGAAACGATCTCCACTAAATTTTAATGAAAGCTTAGTAAAGCTGCTGAAAAGCACTTAGAAATGTTTTGATGACACCGAACCAGACAAAACCACTCATATAACAAAATTTATAATGATTGATTGTGTACGTATGTATCAAACTATTACTTAGACGTCATCGTGCACTAACAAAATGTTAAATATTTTTTCAAAACACATTTAAACTTAATTAATTATCAATATGCGGTATATACGCCTACACATGATATGTGTGATTTGAAGAAATTCATCACTTCCAATTTACAACTATACGTATAATGGAATATTATTTTAATTTTAGAATATTATATCGTTGAATATAGAACAAAATGTACCTCATTGGGCCCTAAAGCTCGCAGCTCCGAGTCTATTATTTTGAGTTCGACATTTGGCAGCGCGGGGCCTGCGCTTGCATAATTTTTGGAGCCGAAAAACATCAACGTCGCCAAAGGTGAGGTTTCCGTCATACCATATCCCTGTGCGAAGTTTAGCTCACGCTGAAAATTTAAGAAATAGAAGTCATGTATAATTAACACTTCATAAATCTTATATTTATATTGCATATGATTTCCAATAGGTTGCGTGTATGTTTTCCCTCGACGTATTTTCAAAATTTTTATGAAAAATGTTGTAAGTAAATTTTTTGTACACAAACATATTGTCTAAATATGAATATATATATTACAAGTGCATTTCATTTCGGTGCAAGGATATAAAATATTTATCACCAGCCCACCTATCGAACCTTAGCATAGCTATGCACTATTTTTACGATGAAAAACAAAATATTACGCGATCATAAACGAAAGTCGTTCTTAAGTTGCACGATCACTATAAGACGCATCACCCATTATTTGTATAAAAAAATTAAATTAGCGTACCCGACATAAGGTTCTACCCTTTCCGACATATGGCGTTCAAGATTTTTGCTTTTTGCATATTTTGCTCAAAACCTACAAATTTTTTGAAGTTTTTGGAACAAAGTTCTTTATCACACATTTGGCGGATGGGAGCTACACAGACAGACAGACGAAAGAGAGTGGGTGGTTAAACGTGTACTTGGCCCCGAGAAGACTGCTGCTCTAATTTGTTCACTATTTTATAGCTTGCCAACAAAGCTACGTCAATGTGCTGTATACGTACATTATTATTATTATCATTATGACGTGCTGTTTATGCCAGCAGTACATTCGTATGTATATTGAGTGTACTAAATTTGTAATTTGTTTATATTTTCATAATGATAATTAATAATAAAGTGTTTATTTCCATAACTTTTTTTCCAATTTTATTCCAATCCTTTATTGTGTTTATTATATTAATACATAATTTATAGCGAAAGCAACTTCCTACAGGTGCTTTCAACATTTCTCATTGATTTTTATTGACTACGCAAACATATTGCATAAATAATTATTATTTCGGTTTATGAATACAAAATTGTTAAAAACACAACCAAAGAGACACCTAGTGAGTCCAAATTTTATGATTTTCTCTTTCTGGGCACTGAATCAATATATATTGTGAAAATAAGTCATTTTGGTCTAGAAATATAGAATTCGTTAATAACTTGATTACAGCGCCATGTATAAGATTTTAGCATAGTCACTAACCATCTTCTCGCCAAAAAAACAAAATTATGTTGCATATGATCTTAGTTAGTCACGTCACAGACGCACCAACGATTATTATATGTATCTTATGTATAAAATTTAATAATCAAGTGATTTATTTTAAAACTGAATAGAATTCGCTATAAAATTGGATGTGTGTCTTTGGTTAGAAATAATATATTGAAACAGAAATCACATGTTCTTTTTTAACAAACTAAAAAAAATCATGAAAACAATTTCAATCTACTCACGTTGGCTTTTTCGAATAATTTTGTGAGATCAGCTAGCGGCAGTGGTGCGGCACCACATACGACTCTGTGCAAATGCTCAAAATGATGAGGGCGGGCTTTTGAATCAGTACCCAAAAACAACACTGAAAATTTAAAGTAGTTTTAACTATAACCAACACAGAAAATATACCTTTTCCGTTTTCTTTAACTATTTAAACAGTAAAATTTGCCTGTTTTAAATTTGGTTTAAATGATGATCTGTGATTAATCAATTTGATTTGCTTTTTGTGCAATTCTCTTATATTGCTTAGCATAAATATTAGTTTATATGTACATAAGAAAACAAAAAAAAATACCTGTGGGAGGCACCAACGCGAGAATATTGACCTTATATTTGAATAAGGATTCCAAATAAATTTCCGGATTAAACTTTGGCAAAGTTACTATTCTCACACCGACTGCCATCTTGTGCAAAGTCAGAATCCCAAGTCCAAAAAAATGAAACATAGGAAGAACTACCAGTACAGTGTCTTGATTGTTTGCTGTAAAGGTTCTTATTTTAGTTAAACAAAAACCTAGAATTTATTGTTAATTGAAACACTTTTTTATTAAGCAGCATCAACAACGTACTCGTCGTTTCCTCATACATTTTAACTCCTTCACTTTGCTGAATACAATTCGCTACAATATTTCGATGAGTCAATTCCACGGCTTTGGGCTGTCCGGTCGTGCCGCTCGAATAAGGCAGGATACACACATCTCCCGAAGTCCTCTTGACTTCTTTGAGAATACTCTTGTCCACGCTGTTGTCTTTTGCCAACTCCTCGAAAAGATGCAGCACCTCTTGGTGGACTTTCGTTCGACTGCTTTATCGTAATTATCGGTGCATTACTCTTATTCATCTCCATTGCTTTTTTAACTACATTAAAGTTGTCCGCTGTCGTTACGACTAATTTTGGATTTGATATTTTAAACGAGTGTTGGACTTCATCTGTGAAAATGACCACATCATGGATTCATTTAAAGTTTTAGACGCCTACAAATATGTTTTCTTTATTCTTATGAAAAATAAAGGTGTTATAATGAGGCGCTTTTTTCACTCACGCGCAGTATACATCGGGTTCACGGTCGTGACTACGCAGCCCGCTTCCGAAGCCCCCAACAGCGCTATGGGGTACTCCGGCAAGTTGGGCAACACCAGAGCCACGGTGTCGTCGTCGCGAAGACGGAACTTTTTCCGTAAGTTCGCAGCAAAGTTACGTGACATTTGATAGGCCTGCTCGTAAGTGTATTGTCGACAGGTAATGCCGCACACCTGCAAAAATATATATATTTACTATTTGGAGAGAGATTTAAATAATTCACCAAGACAAAATTTAAAACGGCAAATTGGAAATTTTCGTGATAGAGATATCGATTTTTTTTTAAATACGAAACATGTGAAAGCAATCTTGGTGGGCCAATTCTTCGTGTGTGTATAACTTTAATGTATAAGTCGCAGTTACACGGCTTATTAACTTTTATAGCGGAGAAAAAAACATCAAAGATAACTCTTGTAAAACAGAAATTTACATTTTACACGCTATCGGAATCGATTGAAGCCTCGAAATTTTCTACGTAGATCAATCTATACCAACACTTCAAAACGTCAGTTGGATTTTTGAAATTATTTCTAGTTTTTGTTTTATACCAAAAAGCTGCTTTGTCGCAAACATTCTGTTAAAATAAGCAAACGCGTAACGCGTTATAGCATGCAGTATCGCGGTGTGCGCAGATTGCGGGGTGATACGTCAATTCATATTTATAATTTAGCACTGCGTCACCTTAAAAAAAGTTCGTCAGCTTCATTTAAATATATTTTCTTTGAAAAATATAAGTTTAAATACTTACTTGTTCTTCGAATATTTTCATAAAACTTTCGTCGATAAGCAAAATGAAAAAAAGTCCAATATTGCCATATTATCATACGAGTTGATATATTTATTAATCATCCTTAAAATATTAATGTCTTATTTTTATTTAAACAATACATACAAACAAACCGATCAAGGTGTGAGTATGTCTCCCGTCTACATGGTTCCGTTTTAACGAACAAAACTAAACTAAATGTATCATTATACAGAGTTTTAAGCAAACAAATAAGTATCAAATCTTTGCGCAAATATTTGTAAATTGTAATTCCAAATTAAATAAAAAAGTGCTTTAAATAATTAATCTTTTATATACATGTAATAACAAACTGAATTTGGTTTGTAACTAATACCAAATTTGTAACAAAACCTTCATATAGAACTATTTTTTTTTAATCCGTAACTATAAAAAAATTTAAAATCTTTATTAATTAAATAGTGGTAAAAATTGCTATTATAATATTTCCGCGTATTTAGAGGACACATATTTATGAACGTAATCTGCTCGACTTATTACTGGTTCGTTTCTTTGATATAATTAGTATATATTTTATTGTGATTGTGAAAATCAATTTATAAAAGAGCTACCCTCAAGTTTCTAGCTCATTTTTCTTGTAGGAGATTTGTCTTTCAAACGAGTGTTTAAATTGGTAAATCTTTAAAACGTTAGGTCGCATTTCAAAAACTACAGTGCAACTAAAGATATTTTGATCTTGAACTGTAACAGCGTCGTATATCCCAGGACATTATTGTTATTGGGTCTCCAATAGACCAAAGGGTAAGGTCACAGTTTTTACAAAGTTTAAGCCGGACAAATACAAGTTCTATTGAACTGTAGGTACCTCACACGACACACCATTATTCTATCTTTATACCCTTTCGAATACGTTGACGAGTGAACTTTAGAAAGTTGCGAGGTAAGTGCGTCACTTTCAGCAACATTTTAAAACCGTAAAGTTGGCATCAACTGCAATTTTACCACTCAATGCAGCAGATGCTGCTCTACCGACTCCGTAAACTTCAAAAACAAAACAGTTTTGCAATGCAAGAATATGGAAGCCTGAAGCTTAGGCATCGATGCCTTTATTGTTTTCTATCTATTATTTTTTACACTTAACAAAACAAAATAAATACAAAAACATTGACTACCGTAATCGTTATGAACCAAACAAATTACATAAGCGAATGATGCTTGGTTAGCGTTAACACTAAATGAATTCCTGAAGATTTCAGTGGAACTTCTATTGAATATTATTCTTCGATAACCATGTACAAACCTCTCTGTTGGATAGTTTCAACAAAACAATTTAGAAGTAGACAAGGCAATCACATTGCCTCCACCTTTCGCTCTTTATTTCTTCGGTTAAAATATTCATTACGCGAAACCGTAATTTCATTTTTTTATATCAAATAGTTTCGGTTAGACAGCATCTTAAAATAAGAATTTAAAGCAGATGGTTTAATTTACTATTTAAGTTTTTTACGACAAGCTTAAAAATAAAATAGCGTGTAGACGTCGAGGGTTACATGAAACAACGTCGATGAAGTTGGACAGGGTTTTATTTTTTTGAACTTAAAAAAATCCTATTTTAGTGTAGAAAATAAGGTATGCATCAGAAATTAAGCACTAATATACATATATTTGTTATTCGTTGATGGGTGTGTAGGTTCTATTTTTTTTTTTATAAAATACGTATAGATTTTTTTAATACCCTATTCCGAACCAGATCTCGATCTAAGTAGATTACGATTCTAGTCTCGCTTTAAATTCTGCTCTCGGTGCCGCTCTCGATGCCGATTTGTTTCACTCTCGATTCCGATCGTGTCCCGCTTTTGATTCTGAATTCGATCTCGATCTAAGTATATTCCAATTCTGCTCCCACTTTCAATCCCGATCCCACTCGGAATTGTAATTTCGATGCCACACCTCATTCCGATTTCGGTCACGTTCTTGATTCTAATCTCAGTCCCTACTTGATTTCAACCTTAACCCCATTCTGGATGTAAATCTCTTCTTGTCTCGATTCCCGATTCTGTTTCCAGTCCCCCTTATGATTTTGATTCCGCTAGCAGTCAAGATTCCGACACGGATGAAACCGTGGTGATTGCTTGTATCGTGAAGATATTTGGACTGTATTACTCGGGGACAGTGTAGCTTTTTATTAATGAAAATTCTAGAAAATCTGTTATTGCACAAATATATTGAGGAAGCCAAGGACAAATATTAATAATCTATTTTAATCATAGAGCTTCTTTCTAGTGAAGAGATTTTTAAAATCGGTTCAGTAATTCGATTCAATAGTATCGTACAAATATGCAAACGAAATTGGGTACAAGTGCTAGTTTTTTCATGCCTATAGCCTTTGCGCAAGCATAAGCAATAACTTTACGAAGTTAAAGGTTGAACGGTGCGGCAGCGCATGAAATACGAAAAAAACAAACGATTATCATATAATTTGAATTTTGTATGTATTAGTCATAGGTGTATGACACGGTTTAGCCACTGCACGCAAAGATGTCTATCAAGGTGGTAATGTTTGTCCCTTCCCTAGCAAAAACCACAATAGCTCGTCTTCCTACAGATCGCGTATTTCTATATTACGATTACATTTAAATCTAAGTTATCTATTTAATAGATTACGGAAGATCATAAGTTGTCTATAAAACTTTATTCTTTCTCAATAAATAGGCTATGAAACACAAAAAGAAATTTTCAAATTTAACTTTAAGTTGCAAATATATTCAAAGAAACAAAAAAAAATATTTTCATGTAACTTAAAGCTATTCTCAAGAAATAGGCTATCAAATTCGAAGAGTTTTTTTTTATTCGACTGGCACTTCCAGAAATACTATTAACTATTCAAATAGCTTAAAACCTACCCCAAGAGTTGGGCTATCAAATGCCAAGAGAATTTTTCAAATCCAAATTTATCTACAGATTAGCACATACAAACACACAAACTTCACTCTTCAGGTTTGTATATTATCTAATAGAGATTTTCGAAAAAATACATAATCGACTCTAAACCTTCTGATCACAATACATACACGAAAACGTGCTATAAATATATCAAGAGAAAAATAGAATCTTTCCAAAATCGGAGCGACATCCACTATACATAAGAACGATCTTGCTCATTATAAAACCCGTCTAACCAAAATTAACAAATCATTTACGGGGCAATGTGTGCGCTTTTATAATAAGGCCCCAGCTGAAATTCAAAACTTGCCATTTTTATGAGTTCATACGTTTTGTTAAAAGAAAGTTATATGTCGAGGGCTATTATACTATGTCTGAATATCTTAATGGAAAAAACCATGGGATTGAACTGCTCGTCTATCAGGTTTTTACATATTATTTTTAAATGTCGACTAAATTTTAATTACTCTATACTTTGCATCAATGAATAAAAAAAGAGCAACCCTTGAGTTTCTTTTTTATTTTTCTCAAAATGAATCAGCATCTGAAATGGGTGGTAACGTTGAAAATATTCCTTAACGACGTATTTCAAGTGTATTTTTATTAGCTACGAAATGAATAGATTTTTATTTTTAATTTTGAACATCTGTGCAAATCCAACAACGCTAAAACAATCGTCTTACTATACAGAGAATTAAGTTATTACTTACTATATATTTTATGTTTACATTTCTAAAGTAAATATGTTCTACATATAGATAAAACTAATTTTTTTTTTCAGTTCATTGTGCCATATGCTGGAATGATGCTAAGGATTGGACAGTGTCAAAGGAACTCGACAGAATAATAATATAATTCATTGAAATTAAACACCTCACGATAGTGGTGTATTTAGCGGTATAAATTCAACTATTTGTAATAAATATACCCATATACATTCAGTTAGTTTCTCTAATTAAGACATGAAGATAATCTATAATGAAATTGAGTGTCTGTCTGTTTGTCCAGGTCGATCTCCCACGCAGCTGAATGGATTATAATATTTTTTTTTACAGGTACATTATTTCCTATAATATCACAAGGGATTTTTTTTACTAAAAAACAAATTTACCATTCTAATAAATCAACAGAAATACGCAAAAGAAGACCTAGAATTTTTTGAGACCGGTATTCCTGTAGAAACCGGGATCGGTATTGAAATCAAGAGCGAATTCAAGAACGCAATAAATCATTGCTGGATTTGAATTTGCACACAGCAATATGGACAAAAAATAGTTGATTTATGAGTTTTATACGAATTAACCCCAGTTTGATTAATTATCTTTGAATCTCTCATGTTATTAGTCAGTTGAAACGAACTAACGTAAAGCATAAACCAAATCTAACTAATTAAAGAATATTTTCTTCTAATTTTTACCCTTCTTTTTTCTATAAACACACATTTTTATTAGCATCAATAGTGAATTCTTTTAAGTCGATCTAACTTACCAATGCGGTCCTCTGAGGCCATCTGTCCAAATTCGCCCAAACGTGTTGGGCGAGCGTCGAATCCGGTATTTCGACCGTCTTGTGGGGCGACATCACCACGTTACCCTCCCTCCACAAGTTATGAATAGCCCTGGTATATTTTTTCCGCGGTTCTCTACATCCGGAAAATATTCGATAAGAATATTTTTCGAAATATGCAAAACGCAACATTTTAAATAAGTCCAGAGACAATATTGCAATTTAAATGGTATTACCAAGAAAATAAACAATCGCTATGCTTTCGCACGACCGCACGACACCTTCGCGCTGCCCACATTAAAACCAATGACAAGCGACGCACAGCGCCTTCTTTAAATGTATTGCGTTCATGGTTAGGTGACCAATGGTATAAAATTATTCAACTAACTTAAATGTGACTTGTAACAAATATTCTATTTTTTAATATTTCAAAAATCATTGTTAGACCCTTGCATAACCCGACTGTCTGCTGACCCTCGTGTGTACCTTTCCAATAAGAATCTACATTTTAATCCGAAACTGTTTACAGATATCGAACGTCTAGCGAAACATGACAACGATTTAAGATTAGGTAATCTACAATTGTTATCATGTCATCGTATATAATAATTATACGAATCGCCTGCCCAATAAGTCGAATTGTAAAAACTTAATATTCACTATTCTATTGTGTGGCAATTTTTTACGGTCTAATTGTAAACCTGTATCTCGTTTTGCCAAATATAAATCTAGTAATCGTCTTTTTATACGTGAACTATTTGGAATGGCGAACTGATGAATTTTTTGTATACATTTCGATTATTTAAGAATATACGGACCTTCCTCCAGTTGTTACGAATTGAATCAAATTTTTGAAGCTCTACACTATTTTACTGTCATTTAAACATACGTGGAAATTAATATCATCGTGTGTTTGGAACAAAACTATTAGGTATAAACATAATTATTAACTAAGCGATTCTATACTGCACCGATGGTGTGCGTCGAATCGCTTTCGTGCTGTTTGATTGTTAAATGATTCCTAAAATATATTGCTATTACTTCTTTGAGACTCGCCTGCCAAGGATAACTAACTGCATGGAATATAATTTATTGCTTGCAACAAAAACAACATAGTCCTTTCAATAGAAGCTAATTCCTATTGTTTCTTATATTTGATAAATTTTTTAGCGTAACAATTTTATAATACAGGCCTGACAATGGTATGCCACGGCTGAAGTCCATAATACGACCGATATATCTAAATTTGCAGTTCATCTCAACTAGTATCAGTAAAAGTAATAGTAAAAGAGTTTGATCTTAATGAGGAAATAAAAGACATTACAAAAGAAGAAAATTTGCAGTGAAACATAAATCGATACGCGAGTATTAAAGTAAATGTCAATTTAATACACGTGATTTTACATGGGATTGTGGGTTACATGTGGGTTACAAAATGGGATTGTGGGTTTGTCTGCTCTCAGGGGCACAAAGTGAGTGGTTTGCTCTGACTTGTATCAAGGTTTCACTTGTCAACTCACTCGTAATCAGTACTCTGTTCCAGGACCTTGTGATTATAAGTAATGATCAACGTCAATGGTCCTACTTGTGAATTTTCTCCGGCGTACAGAACGTGTTACAATTTTTTCCTTTACCGTTAAAACAGGCGATAATTAATGTTTTCATTATACATGTACGAAAAATTCTCGACGATACCGGACATTGGGATTCTTACCATACATATATTAATTAATTTATGCACCTGGGCAACCTAGCTTTACTTTCGAGTTTTAGGTTAGAAAATGACGTTAACCATCGGGTATGCCTATGCATAGACTCAAGTTACCAACAAAGTTTCAAACCAAATTTATGTTATTCCACAATTGATACGAGAACAAAAGGTTATTAACAATTCATGTGAACTCGATGAATGTGCTTTTTTATCGCATATGATAAATAAATTAAGTCAATTTCCGATTTATTTTACTACAGCTGTAACTGAATGCGACCCTTGGTATTTTGTGTATTTAGTCCGTTTATTTTTAGCTTGTATAATATATTTTAGCTACGCATTGATATGTGACAATGATCATTTGAAAGGAAGGAAATTTCGCGACCGCGCACAAAGTGTCAGCGTACATACATCTAGAACTTCCGGTATAAAACAGGTTAAGAAACCCTCTACCAAAAAAGAGTCTCATAAGACCTTAATATCTATTAACATAAGAAATACTTACTTATTGTGTAGAAGATAATCAAATATATTTTAGTCTTTATGTTTTTTTTTTTTCCTCTGCTCCTTTCCAGTGTGTTTGTTTTGGTGTGTAAACACTACAACAAGTGTAATATTCCAAGTAGATAAAATCACGAACCGCGATAAAAACGTGAACGGGATCGGGATCAGAATTAAGTGCAAGAGCAGATACGAATAAGACATGATACGTTAAAGAGCGTGACTCATCTAGGAATTGAGAGCTAGATCAAAATAGGGACAGAAACAGAAATCTAAAATATAACGGACAAACCCTAGTGCGTATAATACACGAAACGCGAATCGTCTCGGTCACTCTTTTGATTTTGATCCGTCTCTACACTCGTTTTCAACCCCATCCCGTCCTCGATTTTGGGCTCGCTCCCTCTTTAGATTCTGGTCTTCGTACCTTTCCCAATTTCGCTCTCTGTCCCGCTTTCAATTCCGATTCCGCTAACAGTCTCATTTCCAATTTGAACGAAGTTGGGGGCAAAAACTGATATCAAAATAACTTATAAACTATATTACTCGGGAATAGAGTAGCTTTCTATGAGTTAAATAATTATTAAAATCGTCTTAGGAATGTAAATTTAGGGATGTAGCTGGATGGATGTTAGCAATGGATATGAATGTTAGCAACCTAATTTATTCAAAAATAGTACAAATGTTTTTTATTGAAAGGATTTTTAAAATCGATTCTTTGTTCGATTTAGTAGTCCAAATACGCGGATGAAATCTTAGGACAAATGCTAGTTTTTATAAATCTTCCAAACGTGTGTACAACATATCACCAAAGTTTTACCGTAATCGGATCAATGTATTAGATACATATAGAAGACAAACATTGATTTTTATTTATATAAACGAAGAAATTCATTACAATTATCTATAATATATCCATGCGCGCAATATCGTGCACAATTTTAAAAATTAAAAAAAGGAAACAATAAATTGATGTGTAACGAAACTGGCGTTTTATACAATTTACTAAATCATTAAGCTTAATAAATATTTACTACAATATTCAATAACAAAAGAGTTTGCAATGATAGGGTCTTACGAGCGTATAGTGGAGAATTGAAACTATATATCATACTTTGACTTACAATAGTGCAATACATTTGCGCTATTTGTTATAATAACGATTTGTTATAGCAAATATTAAATTTGAGTTGAAAAAGCATATATTCAATCACTTAGATGCATCTATTCAGCGACAGTTTAAGTACACAATTAAATTAGACCAATTACTATCAGATTCTAGATAAGAATTCCCTAATTGATTCTTTTCAACTTTAAATGAGAATTAAAATCATGAGAATTACTTCAGTTATATCATATAGTATATTGCTAGAGAAGGTATACTTATATATTTTGTAATTTGTACAGGTCTTAGTGACACCAGCAGACATCGCGATGCGCTGTGAATAGACACTAGACACTATAGAGTAGCATAAATATATAAGGGTAAGATCGACCGCCACGTTGCGCTAACAGACATCAGACAGACAGCGGTGCCACCCTTTGTTCTAAGGGTAGCACCGGCAGCATTGTTAGTACAGAATGGAACTACGATTACAATTTGAGATTGTGTCCGCCTTAACTTATACGTTTATAAACTTTATATTCGTAACGTTTTACTTTAACAGCCTAGATTCAATTCCGACATTTATTCCATTTTTAAGTAAATGTTTACAATTTTCATGGAGAAATCCTAAATTTCCGTTCCAACAACAATAATAATAAGCCTTTTAGCTCCGAACCAGCTTTTCCGTTCTCGCTTAAAAAATTACGTTAAACTATTCACAATATGTCTCTACGTTCGGTGTGCCTCGAGACATAGGCCTCTTCTAAAACCTTCCACTGTTTTCTATCAGCTGCCACTCATAACCACAGGGGGCTCACTTTCAGATCGTCCTCCCATCTTCGTACTTTGCGGCCTCGACTCCTGAAGCCATCTGTCGGATACCAGACTGTCACTTGTTTGTTCCGTTTTTCATATCTGCAGCGGAGCATATGCCCAGTCCATTTCATTTGAATTGGTAAACCCATAAAAAGATATCTGTTAATGTTGTTTTATGTCTATTAATTCTGAGTTTGTTTTTTATTTTTAATGCTAGCATGTTGCTCTACATGACTTTCTGGCATTTTGCAAGCTTATCCCTGTGATTTCTAGTCAGCGCCCAGGTTTCGCAATTATATGTGATGCCGGGGAGAATACAAATATCGAAAGTTTTTTTCAAAGACTTAATATTTAATTCCTTGCTTTTCATAATTTCTTTCAAAGCCCAAAATTTTTTTTCTAATCTGTAGCAATTATTTTGTTTGTTTCCTTGTAGATTTGGTTTATGTGTGTTATAATCTGGTCTAAATATAGAAACTCCGTACGTATTCCAGTTTTTTCCCATCTATTATTATGTATGCTGCTGCGGAATGTATCATCACCTTTGTCTTATCCAATTTCATATCTAGACCTACCTCTCGGCTCTTATCCGCTAGAGTGTATATCGTGGATTCCAGTATTTTTGTATTTTCCTCCAACATGACTAAGTCATCAGCAAATCTTAGATGGTTCAATCGCGATCCGTTTATGTTCAGTCCCCGATAAACCCATTCTAATTTCCTAAACACTTGCTCCAGCACTTAAGAACAGTTTCGGCGAGAGCAGATTAATCTGCGAAAGCCAGATAAGTTGTCTTATTATACGCGTTGTATTTTCTTATAAGCTGCCTAATAGTGTGTAAGTGATCGATTTTGCTGAAGTTTTTCCTGAACCCAGCCTGTTTTAGAGGTTGCTTTTCATCAAGTTTATTTGTTAATCTGTCACGAAGTACTTTTGTAAAGACCTTAAACACATTTTAAATGAGATATATGGGTCTATAATTTCCAATATCTTTTTTTAAACCCTTCTTGTAAAGAAGTATTACATTATGTGTGACTCTGTCCATTGTATTGAAATGTTACCAAAATAAAGTATTCAATAAAACCTTTGTTAGTATCTGACTTAATTCTTCGATTGATACGCGCATAAGCTCGTTAATAATTTTATCTGGACCGGAAGATTTTTCCATTTCTTTACATTTTATTGGATTTCTCTACTTCTGATTCTAATATTTCTGGTATGGTATCCATATTTCCTGCCATATTTTTCGGTCTTGTTCTTCTGCCAGGCAAGGCCATACTTAGTCGATTTGGGTATAACAATCGAAAGTAGTCAGTTGCTATTCTTGGATTTTGCATCTTGAAGTTGTTGGCCGTTCTTTATCTTTTAATTTTGGTATCCATTCCTTTCGCTTTTCACGAAAGTCGTTCAGAGCATATAATGTGCCTCCCTATTTGCTGATGTAGTTTTCTAACGTTTTTATTCTTCGGTTCTTTGTATGTTTTCTAATGTTTTCTCAAATCTGTTTGCTTAGCTCTGAATTTTTTTTAAGATTTTCCTCCTTATACTTTTATGGCATTAAATTTCTTCTATCTTAATTTAGTTTTAGAGTCCCTTCACTCAAATAGATTCGTTGTTCTTATTTGGTAATACTTTTATCTGTTGCTTGAGCTTGTTCTTTGTTTTCCTTTATTTTTCGTTTAGACTTTTATTTGAGTTTACGACTTTCATCGTATATTCTATATCTTCAATTTTAACCGACTTGACATTAAGCAAGTAGAAGTGATTTTTGTAAGTAATTTTTGGTCTAGATTTTTTTGGTCCACGTTTAGATAGACAGCAACGTACCATGCTATAGTTGGTATTGACGTTAAAGTTTTGTATTACGCCTGTATCAATGAACAACCCTTTTCTTTCCGGGAACAAATTTTCTTTACTATTAGTTAAACCATTCATAACTAATAGATAATACTAAATAAAAAGGCTGATAACTTCGTTTAGTATAGTTATCTAAAGGTTTACACGAAACGTTATCATTTTAAAACTTTTTGTTTTACAATTATTGAAAACAAAATCAATCATATCATATTATTCAAAATATAAATGAGTATTTAAAGAAAACTTATTAAATAATAATAATATCATTTAATCAAAAATGCACAAAAAAAAATTCTAACAGGTATTTTTTACTTTCAGGTTCAATTTTATGAACCTGAAACACGGTAATTTTATGAAACTATTCAATTAATATTTAGTAAAGCAAATAATATAATAATTTTTGTAATTTGTGGTGCGTTTTAATGCAGTATAACGCTACGTACTCGCCGTGCGGAACCCTATTTTCAACATTCAATAAAAAGTAAGAACGACAGAGGTCAACTTCCGAGAGACAATTTCTTTTTGAAATTTTCACCCTCTTGAAGAATCTATTCATAAAATTCCTCTAACACCAATCGTTTATGAATTATTTTCAAAAAAGTAGACCCTTTTGTTTGAATCTTTAATTGTTTATAACTTTTGTAAATGTTTTTGTGTGGGTGTAAAAATTTTTGCTCATTGTTATAGAAGTAATAACGAATTCAATGAGCTATCGCGTATATTTTAATTAGCAGTAATAATATTTAACATATTTTTAACTTGTTGACTATACTAGTCAACGTAAAACGTAAAATTTGACGGTCTTGTAGTGGCCAAAAGGTGGAAATATCTACTTATAGTTGTGTGAGTGTGCATGCGTACAGAGAAAATTTGACGTTTTCGAAGTTGACCACGTGACAACATAGGCCTTTTAATGTGAATTCGAAATTTCTCTTGTCTAAATAACGAATAATATTTTTACCTTATTTTACTGTGCATTTGTATTACACTAATTAGTTTTGATTGATAATTGATCAATTCTCATCAAAGTACAAATGTAAGGCATCTTGATTAGATGACCTAACGGCCTTTAGACAAATATTTATACTTTTTCTTTTTAGTGTTCTGGACTTATTTTCTTGGAATCTGATCGACGAAAAGATTACAATTTGATATATATATACACATATGTGTGTGTGTGTGTGTGTGTGTTTGTATGTACACATATACAGAATGGAATCAATCATGCATCTTTTCACAGATATTCATAATCTGCTTTTTTTTTAGAAAAACTTTATCAAAGTAACTATAACAAAAATATATCATTGAAAATATACTTATAAATAATATTGTAGATACAACCCTAGCAACTGATCGGCCAGACTGCAAACGCGAGCGCCGTGAAGTATCGCTTCACATAACTTACGGACTCTCAGGCAGCAATGAAATTTCTGCTAACAAACAAATAGTAAATCATGATTGTATATTTGATAGCAGTGGACGGCATTGGTTATTAAACACTTCAATATTAATTACACATAATTTTAGTTTCAAAAACTTCAATATCGTAAACGTAACACCTATAACAAAATACATAAACTTCCTTGGAAGTTCAACAATCACATGTGGATACGCTTTGCGCTTAGTTAGGAAGACGCGGCGTCACGCATGATAGCCGGCGGGAGACTAGCCACACTTCGTGAACGCGCTTCGCGCTTTGGCTAAGGAGGCGTGGCGTGACACACAGCCTTCAGCAAAGTCGCAAGTTTACAACATCGTAAATATTTAAACACGTTCTAAGTTATTTTTATCAGAAACAGCTACTTCAATGACTATGATTTCTCTGGCAAAGTTGTTCTAAACAAGAAAGAGATTATGAATATTCGCGGAAAGATACATGATTGATTCCATACGTTATAAGTGCTCTTGGTGGTATTAAATATAATAATTATGGTTTTGTATGTTAATTTTAGGATTCAAATAAACATTATATCAGGATGCAGTCTCCCCACCTCTGAGCCGTACCCTCCCACAGTCTTTTCATTTCACACTGTGATGCTTAAACCTCACTCCCTCCGCGCTGACCCGCCGCGTGTTGGGAGGTGCCATCAACCGTTGTCAATGCGATGCCAACCTCCGGGACCGACAGCTTAATATACTCTCAAAGGGATAGATCGTGCGGTTTTACTCAACCTAAGCTAAAACCCCATTAGTCAATTCGTCCATGGCAGAAATTGACTTCCATCCCTCCCGGTTCAGAGAAAACATACTTAAAACCGCTGAACCTCCGCCACTTATAAAACAAATAAACAGAAACTCAAACTTATTTGAGTGTTTGAATTAGTTTACGTTTGTTGTTATTAAAAATACAAGAAGTTTATGATAATCGGGATGCAGAAATGCTTTTAGTTTTATTTAGTTTCATATATTTCAATGTTTGTACTTCTGAACTCTTCTTATATCTTCGGCTCTGACTGATTGACACAAGAACATGTTAATAATTTTACAATTATTTTTTTCCTTTTTAGTTGCGAAACCCTGAAAATACTAGTTAATATTGTAATTATGCCTCGAATCTGAAAGAGCTGATGCATCAGGTTTCCTTCTAGCAATTTTAAGAGTGAATTTTCTCGTCACATTTGCCTCTTTTTATTTGCCTTTTTATAACTAACAGCATATAGATGTAGGAATTTCATTTGCGTGCCGGCATCGCATGACGATGATGCTGCATGACGTTGAGATCAGGAAGCACATGGAAGTAGCAGAAGGCCAAGTGTGACACCGAAAAAAATGGTGGCAGCAGCACCACCTCAAGTGAAATTCAGACAATTTGTTGAATGAAATCGACACTGTGCGATCTGAAGCTCTGCCTCGGTGGAACAAAACAAAAATGTTGACAAGCGAAGCCGTTTCACAATTTCCTCCTACTTCAAACGGCGATCTGTCATAAATATTTTGGACATATATTTTTTAAGCTTGTGGAATGGTTACACGTTTGTGGTGCTCCGGCGATGGTCGTCTTCAGCTTTGATGCCCGCATTCAAAACAACCTTTTAGCACCATCAATACTACCCAATGAATAAGACTGGTCCCCCAAAACACCGCCAAGCTTTGTTTTGCTACGAATATCGGTTTTCCCCTTTCGATACACAGAACTTTATAAAGGCAAGCATATAAGTTTTCTCCGTTGTAATAAAAGTTTGAATTATTTCCACGAATGTTTATACAATATGTAGCCATTAAAATGAGATTTTTTTTGTGTATATCTTAAGGAATAGTAATTGTAGAGGGTGACAGTTTTTTTTGTGGCTTCGGAAACTTTTTAGATAGCTCTAGGGACTTTGTAAAAAAAATTAGGTTTTAGGATAAAATTAGGTTTTATGGTTCCAAACCCAAAGGGTGTCAATACGACCCTATTACTAAGACTCCTTCTCTGTCCATCCGTATGTCATAAAGCTATATCCTTTCCACAGTTATAGGTAGTTTACTCGTAACACTTGAAATTTTCACAGAGTGTGTACTACTACATCCCCTATAACAATAGATAGCAAAAATAAAATCTAGTTCAAATTAAACAGGGTCCACATATAAAAAAAAAACGGGTTGTTTATCTTTTTTGTTCGATTTTAATAATGGCAATAATAGACTTGCATACAAACATTTAACTAGTATAGTTATAAGTTGTAATATTCTTATATATATAACACTTTTAAGTAAAATAATATATAATAAAAGAGACCGTGCGTTAAGTCGAACTCGCGCTGAAGAGTTCCTGCGCCTATTGCTTTATAGATCTTTACGATCGATCACATATTGCTACAACACCTTTCTTGTTGTTTACTAAACTATTTAAAAAGATATAAAGTATTAAATATTGCATAATAATTCAAAACCCTTTGTATGCAAGTCCCATTCACTTTTGGCCGGTTTTTCTAGATATGAGACATTTCTAGATAGATCTTTGTTTACAAAAACCTCCCTGCCCAATCCTTAGCGAAACCCCTTTGAAACGTTTTCCAAAACATGATTACAAAGAAACAAATACATATAATAACGTTTAATAATCAGAATATCTAATTATATAAAAAACTAGTTTTACTGCTTAGCTACTATCGATCTATTCACTTAGTAAACATCCTACAGCACACAAAGAACGTAAAACATCAAAAAGTTGGTGATCTTTACAAAGGCACGAGTCATAAGAACAAAAATAGTATCCGACAAGTGCGAATGAGACTGCAAACTGAGGGGTCCGTATGAATTTCATGATATATAGTTATTTTGTCCTATATGTAATGAGTCCCGACGATTTTTGCCTGTCATACTGGTGATATGGAAAATGTCAAAACTTTTATCATCTTTCGAAATGATAGCAACTTTTAATTTTTTTCAGCGATAAGCTGAAAAACGTTCACTCAAATATCGGGCTACATCATGGTCAATATTCAAATGTCAGTTGGCGAGCGCATAAAAATGTTTTTTTCATTTGATATACTTGCGCAAAATTATGCAACGCAAATGCAAGTTAACGATCTTCAATTCTTTTCTTTTACTTGCGCGAAGGGACATCACTCCTTGCCTACTTTCAGGATTCGGTGAACGAAAAGTGCCCTGTAGGTTCTGATTAACTTGCTAGTGTCACAATTGCGGCTAGTAGTGACTATATTGTAATTGCGTTAACCTAAAAGCTTGATTTTTTACAACTCCAAGGACGGCACATCTAAATACTTTATTTTAATTTCAAATTCAGACTCCACGAATTCCTGACATCAAGACAGACAAATGGCCAACGAGTAATTCGATAGGTATTTTTGTAAGATACCGAACCTTAAAAGTTACCTGAAATAAAATGTTTCATGCATGCAGCCCTCGACCGATAGTGCTCCAGAGTGGAGGCATTCAGATTCCAAGAAACTGGAATTTCATCCATTCCAAGGCCCTCAATGTGATACGAAATTATTGTAGATGATAAAGACTTGACACAAAAATAGTAAAATCTATATTATGTTGTCTTGAATAAGGATTTGGTCTAAGTACGCCGGTTTAAAAAATATTACAGTTTAGATGTAACTAAAGACAAATCTACGAGTTTGTTTTCTCATACCCAGCCTAATTATGTCTATGAAGAAGAACGAATAAAAAGTACGTCAAACGACGATACCTGGAATCATCAATGCATATTTTGTTGTATAGTGATACAACAAAATCTTCATGCATTCGACATACCGGATCTCATACGACGATGCACACACCGATTGCGACATACGCGAATGCAACTTTTACAGCTTTGATAAAACTGCATCGTCGACTGTCCGCGAGTCAGTCGACAGCGAGACGCCGTCTCGAAACGATCGGCACTTTACCACTGTCATCATGCGCACGATCGTGTTTTTGTGCACGGTGGCGGTCACCTCGGCAGCCACTTGGCTGACATTGCAACCCGAAAAACCCGAAGAGTTTGGTATGCATCTATTTTATTATCTTTAATTATATACAATTTTGCAATCGTTTATGGCTATAAATATTATATTGATAAAAAGGTCATAACGACAATAAATTAAATAACATGGTAGAAATATACGAATAAATGACTGATTTTTAGATCGATTGAAATTAAGTTTTAAATTACAAAAAATAGACATGTGTCCCATGTATTTAAATAAGCTTATAGGTCATATTAATATTGTGCTATGTTCCACACTATACTCTTAAAACATATATCGTGTCAAATTTTAATCATCTCAATGCCAACACACTCCACCTTTAGGAAGATACTTTTTTCAGTCCAATTTTTAAAAATCGAAATTTCACCAATTGTTGACATTTTCTATTTATTTCTTTTTTTTTATTTTTATTGTATGATTTTTATTTATTTATTAAACGATTTCTAAGACTCTACGCTAGGAACCTATTTTGACCATTTTCATAGTGATATTTGAATTTGCGTGTTTATGTGTGTATGTGTGTTTGTGCGCGCATGTGTACGTACGTGCGTGCAGACAAGCATGCGTGCGTGCCAGTATATATGGGCAAACCACTCATATTTTTTAATCAGATTACCGAATAGAAACAAAGTGGTCATCTCAAAGTATTATTAATGAAAATTTGAATGGATTCCGCCCACTAGGTTTTATGAAATCTCATAAATAAAGTCTTCAGAAAAAGTCGTCTAAAAGTCGGTAGAGTTACTGACCAGTACTAAAATCTAATCAGTTCTTTTCCCCAAGCAGTTACATCGATTGCTAAAAATAACACAAAAATCAGTGTTTTCTTTTAGAGATATCATTGAAGAAAGTATTAAAAAATGGGTGTTTTTGTAATATTTTTTAAATTACCTATAAATTCCAAAATATAATTAATTTTATTTTTCTAAAAATGTTGTCGATCTATGTAAAACGCATCTAAATTGGTTGGTTCTTTCGAGAGATAACGTTAACGAAAAATTCACAAAACAATGATTGTTCTAAATAACAAAAATTTTGTTCAATTATTGCTTGATACTGGTCAT